>WEKY01060131.1:0-31805 GCA_013390045.1 Picathartes gymnocephalus | reverse complement strand
AGAAAAATTCAGAATCCCAAAGATTTGACTTCTGTCATGCTCCCACATAAAGGGCAAACACTGCAAGGTGTGAGAGGAGAACTATATTAAAAACCCCTGAGATGCAGATTGTAGAGGATGAAGCCAGACTCAGCAGCAGTGCTTATGTGGCATCACTGAACATGTTAGAAACACACTCCTATGCTTACTCCCTTTTCCTTCTTTAATTTTTTGGGGAGGAGAGAGGAAAGTGAGAAGGGCAGCACAATTCTAGAGTTGCCCTTCAATTCTCCCCAAAGTACAGAACAGCTTCCCAACCCTGTCTGTGTTTACTGTGGTGTTGTCACAGCAGCACTGTTCATCACAGCTCACAAAGCTAGACAACTACTGATCAGGGCCATATGAAAATCTAGAGGCCAATCTCATTCCACTTGAGCCATGGAACACCATATTGAATAGTGGGGACAAGAAAGAAAAACAACATTACTCTATTTTAAAGAAAATTGTGGATTTGGTCTCAATAAACTTCTGGGCAACAAAGTAATGTCAGGCTGAGTGCCCAGAAACACATCACTTAATAAACATGAGTAACAGCCTGGGGCTGGACCTTCCTCTTGCAAAGCTGTGGCGCAAGCCCAGTGCTGCCCACCCCATGATACAAACACAAGGATCCTAAACTAAGCAACATGGTCAAAAGACCAGAAGTCATTATAACAGCAGGACCCCAGAAACTGATACTTTTGCACAGAACTACCTTCGTGAATTAACTGAAATCACTCTGTATAAAAAATTACTCCATGTCCTGCAAAATACAGCCCAAGACCCATTTTTTAAAATACAGCTCATGGAAAAAAAGTTATCCAATCTGTTCAGCAAATCTTTGGTTTTGGTGTACACAGCAACACCAACTGTTGCCCTGGCTGCCACAGGTTGTTACCTTAGTGGTTTTTCTTACTGAGCCTTGCAGAAGTGTCTGTATCCTAATTGCAGGGCGGACATGCCAGAGTCCAAAGTGCAGTGTTAAGTGGGGTAAACTGGCCAAGTCAGCTGAAAAGATTAGGCTCTCTCAGAAGGATGCATTCACCCCAACCCTCTTTGGTTATAAAGTTAGTATTTGTTGAAGCCACTCCCACAGTACCTGAACATACAGGAGTTTTGTTCTGTACAGAAGAGCCGCTAATAGGCTTGCCATCAGGTGTCACACACCAGCAGTATCCAGTGTAGGTATGGCACTGCACCTGTTTAATAAAACAAAGAGCAGGCATTTCATTTCTCACTCTATCACCAACCACTTTTATTATAATTCAGCAACTTATTGGAAGTCCCAACCCAGATGTATCACAAACACATGGGAGCAAGGAGCTCTTACAGAAGACTACCTTTGATATCATTATCTTTTCTTCCCTCAACTCCCCCCTACCCAAAGAATGGTGATTCCTCCTACTCCAACTCCTGTAGCTGAAATTTAGGAGGAAAAAGAAGTTACCAGTAATCATCTGAGAACACTTCAGTTGGGGGATGCTGCAGTTGTGTCTCAGCTCATTCCACCCTCTGCTATACCCCACTTACTGTTTACTATTAAAAACTTGCCCTGCTGCATCCCAGCTGGGTTATGGAAAGGCCGTCCTATCCCAAATTCCATAGCCACTGCTTGAGAACAGCATTTTTAGGCATTTCAAAAGCATTTTGTTCAATAACATGACTGGAAAAATGCAATGCTGACTTGTTATGTTAATAAACCTTCTCCGGGTAGATTTAAGCCCTCTTCTGTTACTATGTCAAACTACACAGCAGTAGCAAGATCCAACATGCTTGCTCCTCATATATCGATATGGACTTAAGAACATTGGATGAAGGTTCTAGTGAGTCAAAAGGTACACAGAAGAAAATTCATCTTGATTGACATTAAAGCTCTACTGAACTGAACATCTAGAGTTGCCCAGCTCCTTTGTTCACCATAGAAAGACACCAGAATTACTAAATCAGATACAGAACCTCTCAAGTAAGAGTAGATACGTCCTGATCTAGCAGACTGATCTTAGTAAAATCTATGGAGATATTAATTCAGCAGCACTGAAGTTTCATTCAGCCTAACAAATCTAATTGCAGCCTTTGCCTCAGCTTTCAGCAACTGGATGAAATTCAGGATGCCTTTGACATCTTTGAGATAAAAGTAAACTATCATTGTACAGGCATCTGTGTAAATACTAACAGGTCCCAAAATTCTTTTTAACAAACATACTTTCAGCTGTGGTTAAATGTGCACATCAATATCTTGAAATGGTATAGAAGTGCCTCCTGGTACTATAAACTAGAGATGGCTCCTTCAATACATTTCTGAAAAAAAAGCCATGAAATGAGACCACTTCAGAAACAGCCTTTTTATTTTACTTGTAAAATGTATTCTGTCCATTCCCTCTTTTTCCAAATAAGTTCATTGAAACCAATTTCCCATTCCAGTCCTCTTCACACAGAAGAGAGGAATCATGGGGTGTTTGTGCTGCTCCCCTCATTAGGGATCCTTCAGAGTAAACCCACTCATTCCCCCTCGCTCACAGCTGGCTTCAATGCCCTAAGGTAGCAAAGTTTGTGCAGAGACTTAATGACAGTTTTTTTAAAAGGCTTTGAATATCACATAAAACATGATCTAAGAGCAATTATAACACGGTATGTCGTGTTTATCTTGGGTTTTACTTGTTTATCTTGGGTTTTACTAAAGTGCAAATCAATCATTTTGCCTCAGGCATTTACTTTTAGTAGCCAAAATCAACAGTAATCTCATGTACCCATGTTACTGCAGTCACTGTCACTGCTATTTGCAGTTTCATTTTTCATCTCTCAATATATCACAATATTGGTTGCAAATCACTCAAAAGTACTATGACTATAATAAGCAAGAATCAAGTTAGAAAATATTTGTTACTGCTCAATGTAATCAATTGAACACTCGAAACAAATGTGATGGAACTGCTTGGGTTTGTGTTTACAGTTTATCTTTGCTGATCATACACACACAAGACTGCATTCCCAACAGCACAAGAAGCTGTCTTTACATCTGAGCATTAATTGTAAAAATCCTACCAAGGGATAGAGCTGCATGCCAGGATAGCATCTTGAATTTGTAGGGCAAGACCATTCCATGTTACATTATATAAAAAAAATCCAGTGTACCCACCATTTTAAAAACTCAGATATTAGTCACTTGATAGTCCTTTAGCCAAGCCTTCAGAAAAATAACAAAGTACATGGCAGAGGAGTCCAAAAAAAATGTATTGACACAAATTCGGGATAGATTCATTAATTAAGAGTA
Organism: Picathartes gymnocephalus; assembly: GCA_013390045.1. Classification (NCBI taxonomy): domain Eukaryota; kingdom Metazoa; phylum Chordata; class Aves; order Passeriformes; family Picathartidae; genus Picathartes; species Picathartes gymnocephalus. The sequence goes on along the minus strand of WEKY01060131.1, from coordinate 28,516 downwards.
TGCTATGTAACTCACCTCAGTGGAGAACTGCCAATTACATACAGTCATTTATGCAAGCCAAGCACATTACATCCATAAAAAAGTGAAGTAATTTTGTAAATAACTAAGCTAAGGAATGCTAGTCTTCCTTGGACTGGTATCCCATGACCTTTTCTTACACCATGTTGCCATTTAAAAAAAGGAAGGAAAAAAAAAAAAAATCTGAGACTGACAGCACTTTCACAACAACCACAATGACATGTTTTACTGCAGTACCAAAGGACTTCGCTTCTACAGATAACAACTGCAATTAAATCTCAGTCATTATCCTAAAGACCAGACAGCTACCCATGAAGAATGGGCACTTCAGAAATCTCAAGAATCAGTGCAGTTGCTTTTCCTGTATGTCTTCACATTGAGACATGCTACCTTTCACCATGATACCTGACCAGGTCTCAGTACAATTTAGGTGTCATAACAACAGTGGCCTACAGCCTAGAGTTTGCAGCTTAAAGGCTGGGAGGGAAGGTATACTCTTCATCACTTACACAGGACTGGTATGACACTGAAAAAAGTGTAAGGCAATAGCTGATCCAGTACCCTTTCTAAACACTGTGTATAAACGAATATAAAATGTTGACTATTTCAGAGCACCTACAGTAAGGAATATCCAAAATGCAGGGGTTTACCTTAAAATTTTCCATTTATCTTACGTTTCAGCTTTATTTCTCAATAAAATTTCAATTGTCAACACAAAATTCAACCTCATTTTGATCCTACTCCCAAAGTAGTGGGAATTTTAAACACTTATCATCAGAAGAGTAAGTATGCAAGCATGACAGATGTTTACTGCACAGATCTAATCTTCAGTTATTGAGTTAATTTTGACTGTATCAAAATACATGTTAGAAAAGTATGTTTTACTTTTTTGGCTCTCAGTCTTCTAAAACTAAGCACTGAGGCAGAGGAAATGCAATCTTGTATACAAAAATACAATCTTACATACTTAATAGACTTGATTGCTAACCAACCTGCAGCTACAGAACACCTGTTACTGCTGGAAAGGCACATGACAGAATTTGGTATCTCAGATTAACATACACCTATCCAACAGCTGAACACTAAGTTACATATTACGAAATCAGACAAATAAAATCATTTGTAAATCATTTGAGGTCTTCCACAGATTCCCCATTAACATCCACATTTTAAAAAAATCTAATTGCATTTTAAAGCACTGCAAGCAGCCAAATCCCCGATCATGCAGAAGGACACTGTTCCTATTTTTCATGGAGAGATAGGACATCTTACCTGTGTCTCAACTGAAGGATGAAAAGCATGAGGGACCAACCCAAGGAAAACTGCTCCATCACCACTCCCCAAATTAAAAGTGTAGCAGCAGCTTCTCTATTCCACCCTGCCATTACAATGTGTAAAATCAAACAGCAGCCAATATACTGGCTGTATGATTAAATACCTGCTCTGATAAAATTCCTTACAACATGTGAACATTAAAAGGGTAGTCACAGGCAGATAACTCTGCCTCTCAAGTTCCTTAGGAGAAAAGAAGCCATTCTTTGGGTTTCTTCAGTATCTCACTGGCAATACTAGAATCAGACTCCCAAGTAGTCCAAAGCTTCTAAAGAAGCAAGCAGCATCCCTTTATAACTATTTGACAAATGAGGATCAAGAGGATGTTGCTCAAATATAAACTGGAAGTGAGAGAGAAATTGCATACACACATGACAGAGAGAACAGTGGCAAAGCAGCAATTCTGTGATGGCTGAAACCAGTTTCCATGGAGTTACAGAAAGAGGTAGTTTGTTGTAAGAGGCTTGAAAGCACTTTGGACAAGCACTGGGCTGACCACAGGAGTCAGACTAGCCTCTCACTGCTGTTCAGATGAAAAGTTTAGTAACCCATTCCTATCCCATCACAGATCAAACACTTCCTGGCTCCTTCCAAAATGAAGGGCAGAGATGAGAAGGGAAGAACATTCATTCTGTATTGAAAGCTATACTTCTATGAGCAAAGAAAAAACACATCTAGTTTTTGAATGTCACTGCTGAGGCTAAGGGCAGGCCACAGAGCTACTGACTGCACTCACAGCACCAGGCAAGGCTCCAAATCCTGGTGGCATCCAGGTGCTTCTTGTAAACACTGTAAAAACAGCTAAATAAATAGCTCCAAGGAGGTCATCTAGTGTAACCAGGGAGCAGAAGCCAGTGTCACACAGCAGTTCTTTAATCAAGTCTTTCCTTTGTTCAAGCCATTGAGGCTCAGTTAGAAAGTCCTCTGAACCCAAGTTACTGGTGCACAACTGGCACACTGGCATGATGGCTATTTATCTTAACTCTACATGGTGATGCCTCTGTTCTGGTTCATGTCTTGCTGTAATGCTCAGACCCTGCATCTTGTCATATTTTTTGCTACATTAAGAATCAGCTGATTATTGTCAGAAGCCTTACCTTTATAGGCAATTTTAGGGGAGCTATGAATCAGTCTACATCTTGTGTTTAAGCCTCTTTGGGACTGCAGCCCCTTAAATCATTTTTGTCACTTTTTCTGTTCTCCACTCATATTTAATTCTTCACAAATGGTGTTGTGCAAGTATTCCCAGCAGGACTTCATGCAGCACCCATCTCCCTCAAGTCTACGCACCACTCAAGAAATGCTTGCTCGACAGGAATTTCACTATTCACATAACCAGGGAAAGAAATGATCTGAAGCAACAGAATCTTAGTCATGATCAAGGGTATTCCTATCACACATGCTGACACATATTTTTAGTTCAGGGAAGGGGTCCCTAAGAGAGGCTTTCTACTTCTGACATAGAATATGACACTTTGAAGCTAAAAATGACCTTACATTGTCACTTTCCTTAAGTATGTCCAGTCCCACTTTAAGAACCTGTTCCTTTGCTATCTCGACTGGTACTTCTTTGAAGAAATGCCATAAATAACCAAAGTTCTTACCTCCTTACCCACTCATGGTTTATCTTTAGCACAACATACAAATGAGAAACACAATGAAAGCTGCAGGAAGAAAGCAAGTGTTTGAGTAGCAAACCTGCAGAGCAGTACTGACAGAAAACTACAGCTACCATCTTTTATAGAAGGGATGTCTTTTAATTAAAAAAAAGCCAGGACTACCTACCAATTAAAAACCAGATGCTTCATAAAGAGTTTCTTTAATCTAGCAAGATAGACTGTGTTCTTTGGAAAGGAGAGGTGAACTCATTGAGAGCTGAGTATTGCTGGAATCTGAGTGCTGAATAATGGAATAATAGACAGCATCCAGGGAATGAAGGACATGTCTACACAGTATCTTGCTGCATTAAGAAGTGCGTTTGTAATTCTGCCCAGCATCATGCTACACTAGCCAATACAGAGGAGCAGACTTGGATCATGAAATCACACTGAAGGCTGAAAGGGTTCCCCACATCTTTAGAAGGGCTGTTAGTGGAACTCGGGAGAAAACAGAACTTTATATGTGCATTAGCATAGTGTGGAGTGAATCTACCGGTACGGACCATAATACAGATCACTCTTCCCAAGCAGACTTACATTATGAGATGTGGGAATGCTCTGGAAGCTATCTGATAATGCAGAACTGCTCTGATAGTCCCTCACTGATCCTGTCGTAAGACCACAGGTTTGACTGATGCACTCACTTCAAGAGAAATCTCAGTGCTGCATCATAATTGCACCCAGAGCCAGATTTTAAGAACCCTAAACATAAAGAAACTCTCCAAGGAGACCTGCCCTCAGACACTTGTATGCAGACTTGTGAGGAAAAAAAACCACAACTAGACAGTGGAAGGTGGCAGCAAATAGCAAGACATACCACAAAGTCCCACAAAACTAGACCCCCAAGGCAGGATTAACATTATTCATGTTCATATTAATCTGTCTGAAACAGACCCAATTTAAAATCTCAGCAACCTTTTCTGAAAAACTGCTTGAGGGAAAACTACGAAGAATGCGAGTCTCCCTCAGCCCATGGCAACAAGCCCAATGGCACTAGGCAGCAAAAGAAAGTGTGCAGATTACCCACTAGTGCCTGTTGTTTATGAAGAACAGATCACAGCAGGTTAAGTGTAGCATGGAAAAGGAATGGCATTTATGTAAAATACAGCATTACAGCAAAAAGGCAAAAGTCTTGGGAACAGAAACTGGTTTTAGTCATGTTCAATTCTGCATAACAGTACATGACCTCAGTTTTCTACAATTAATCAAATTACTCATATCTAACAAATATTCTTATGTTGTGAATAACTCAAATTTTATCTGCTTCCTTATATTACTGTGGGCTAAGTGTAGAGAGATTGTTATAGGAAGTAATACTCCCAACACAGATGGACATATAAAGACATAGCAATTCCAGAGGAATTAATCAGGTCTGCTTCCCCATTTACAGTCATCCCATCATGCCTGCAGTGCCACCACCTCTTCATGTTGCAAATCCATGCCACATTTTTAGATGCGTAAATAGCACTAAAAGGGGATTTAATAAGATCTTTGCAATACACATACTCAACAATAAGGAATGCAGCACATGTTGCATAGAAACAGTTATGACAACCAGTGAATTGGCAAGTGCCAGCTCCTCTCGATGCCATACACAAACCCCATTATACCTAGTCATGCATAGGAAAACTGCAAAACTGATCAGCTGAGCAACAGAATCGGTGGCAACACTGCCTTCAGTCTAAATTTCACCAGCAATGAAAACCAGACAGATCCTACAAGTGTTTTAAGATATGCAGGATATCTCTCTGCAACAGGGTTTAAATGCAGGCCAAACTAAGGCCTTTGCCTTTAGGCCCTTCTCCCTCTCACCCCTGCTGCCAATCTAACTGTGGTAGATCCAACGCTGCAGGGAAGCAGGAGGAAGGAAGGTGAGCGTTCCTCCTGCAGTCGCTGCCCATACGGCCCATGCTCCCGCTCACAGAGTGGCAGAGGAGCTGTGCTCTCATCACAGCCCCATCCAATCTGCAGCAGATCCAGCCCCAAATTCAGTATTGAATTGGGTACAATTCCAGGAGCTGGAAAGGGCAAACTTGAGCTGCTTTCAGAGGAACAGCCCCACTTTCAGTGTTTACCCACAGTGATTTCAATTTAGTTTCTAATCAAGATAATTATGATGAACTACAAAAGCAACAGTTCAATCTAGTTAAGGCCAAGCAGGTTCTCTGAACATAGTTACTACTACCGAATTCTCCCACATCTGTACTGCTCTTGGTTTTCAGTCCTACAAAAAATTCAAGAATTTCCAACAATTAATTAATTAGTTAAATTAAAAATCAGAATCTTTTGAGGTCTGATGGCAAGGACAATGATGTGGGCCTGCACACCTACTATGTTCAGTAGGCTCAGAAAGATGATCTGAAGGCAAGTCATCTACATCTCGAATGAGTGTTATAACAATTCAGACATTTGATATTCTAAATATAGTCATGCATCTTTGTTTCCTCTCTGATCAGAATTTTTCTTCTACATAAAATTACCTTTCAATAACAGTTACATAGAAAGGGGGAAGTTGTTGAAAATGTCTCCCTAGCCAACTCTACATACAGAGTATATACCCTGAAACACGTGCACCTGCTTAGACTCTTGTTGGAATGGGGATTCCATGCTGAAGAGCACAGTGGGTATTTCTATTAGAAACTTCATTGAGAGATGCTGTTCTGTTGTAGACTTCCCAACTGAGATTTTTGGAATCTACATGGAGCAATATTCTGGGTATTGAGACGGAATAAACTAACAACAGTCCAGAGTTGACTTCAGCAAGGCCTCAGGGACTTCACAAGAACACAGCCTCCCTGTATAGCAAAACCCAAGAGCATCAAATTCTCTGCACAATTCTCTGCATTATCAAAAATACCTCCACCATATAAGCTCTATTCATGAGTTGCTGGAACCAAAAGGTTTAGATTGTTCACCAGAATTCTAGGTTTTTTTACATCCTTTTTAAAATCAAAATTTAATTAATTTTGACCAGAAGCTAAAGGAAATATTTGTCTCAAATTCAGGTTGAAACTAGTTAGCTTTATTGGACATTTTTTTTCACTTAAGTCTTATGCAGGTACAATAACCTTAAATGCTGCAATGTAACTGATGAAGCTGGTTCATGAGGTATATGGAACATGGGGTATTTTTATGAACCAAGGAATTATACAAATTTCAGTTAATTCCAGATACAAAGAGATCAGAGGCTTCCTTCACCATGCCAGGTAAAACAAAAGCACTTCAGTGTTCACAGATAGAACTGAATGGAGGAAGAATGTTAAATATCACTTGACTGCCAAGTGACACCACACCATTTTTGTAAGCAGTTTCATGCTGCCCCTCAACTGGCAACCAACACTGGCTAAGGAATGTGCCAAGGAAAAGTCCAGCAACTTCTCCACAATCCAGACACTAGTACCAACCTTCAAAATAAACCTGTCTGAAACAAAACTTTACCAACTATACTATCAGTCTAGCCTATAAGGATAAAAATTTCACCTACTTTCCTCTCCAAGAGGTTGATGGACAGGTGATAGACACTTCAAAGTTAGCTTTCATTACCCCTTTTTTCATGAACTATGAATTTTAACATGGAGCACTTTGTTCCACATTGGGCCACTGTGCTAGCTTTTATAAACATTAGCCTCCAGTGCCAACACAATCCAGACAGCTCTACACAAAATCAAATTTCAACAATTGAAAGTGCAGTTAAACTGCAAGAAACTGCAGCTATCTTCTCTTATCCCAGTCTTCCTATGATGGTCTACACAGTACAGAAATACAATGCTGCTCCAAAGAAGCATGCAAAGTTTGCAGGACGAATACAACTTTTTCCACTTTATCATCAAAAGTCAAAAACAAAACAAAAACACTCCCACACACCAGATAATGGGAGGGTAAGGCTGAGGAGGGGAATAAAATTTTTCGTGGGTTATCACAAAAAAAAAAAAAATCTTTCCTCTCATATTCCTCCAGGCATCACAAAACGTTTGAACCAAATCAAAAGCTCTCTGCCTTGCTCATCTTTTTTAAGCCAATATTGATTCTGTTTCGGAATTTCTTTTACCTTCAGAAGACCTTGCAAAAAACCAATGCATCTTAAAATTTCTCTGAGAAAGAAGGTGTGTAGAGCAGTATTGGACGTATGGAAGGTAAGGCAAAAAACATTGTGTGATTTACCTAAATCCACAAAGTAGAGGTCACAGGGTTGCAGGTTTTTGGCTTTTTAGATGTGTGCAAAACCGAGCAGACAGCATGAAACTGTGTCAGGAAACTGTGCATGAGCCATTTGTAACAGACAGTTCAGTCAGCACTAGGACAGTACTCAACATGCTAGTGGTAACCGAATAAAGTATCAGTCTTCATTTCTACCCTGCTTTGGCAAACTTCAGCAAGGGAACAGTGAAGAATCAAAAACACAAACAAAGCAGTCTCATCTACTCTGCCAGACCTCCAGATCATTACAGGACATACAAGAAGTACCCTGCAAAAGGAACAGCCTGAATAGATTAAGCAGAGGTAATAGCAGAATCAGCTACATCCACCCTGCTCTGTGTAAGCCACAGCTCTCTTTACAGCTCCTCTTCATGGAAAAACTGACCTCCCCTGCAACTGTTTTTCTTTCTATGCAATTCTGAAGATTAATGCCATTTGTTTCTGTATCACACTGGAGCTGGATGCTATTGCATATGTGTATGTCTTTCAAGGTATTGTGACTGAATCAAAACTTTCATTTAGTTAAAGAAGTTCCCAGCTTTCAAATTTTTACCCAAGTAACTGAGTCAGAGTGTGCACCCACTCTATCATCACTTGGCTCATGCCTTAACACTGAATCTCCCACAGACACCTGAAGCCTGGCTGAATGAAGCAAACAGAAGTTTCACCTGCGTGAATGATCCATCCTCATTGCATTCTGGGATGAAGACTGCTTCCTGGGGCTTCTTTGCCTGTTCCAGTGCTTGAGCTCTCTCTAATCGACACTTGCTTTGGCCAGCATCTACAAAGGGAAAAGGAAAACTCACTTACATCACAAACACCATTTGGCCTCTCCAAAAGCTACCAAATAACCCACGCAGCTGTGAGGCAGGAACCCCCAACACAAATAAAGCATAAAAGACCATTACCTGCATATTCACAAGGTAGACATGGAGTTATCACTCATGATCCTAAAGACAAATATGAACCTAGACAATCAAACTACAAGCCAGTTAATTAAGAGCTGCCTAATTTCCTTGTCAATAGTTTTTATGGTCATCTGAGGATCCTGGAAGCTTCTTTCAACCAGTACTGGAGCAATATGTCCACATAATGAAAGGCCATTAACAATAACAGCATGAAACTGGATGGCTGAGTATAAACCAAGTAAATCAGGCCAAAGAGTAAGCAATGTGGAAAAGAAGTGATGACCCCCTGTTCTCTGAGCAATTCTCCCAGGAAGACACTAAAATAGCCCTTGTCACCCATATGAACTTCCATCTTTGTGTGGTTCTGATGAGGCAGATATGCCATTTCCTGTGCTTTCCTGAAACTCAGCTTTTACCTCTAGTCCCAGTGCTTACAGCCAGATGTGCATTACAACTTTCTCATATCAGTTACTCACTTTGGAGCCAAGAAAAAGACTTGCTCTGCAAGCACAGTTTGAAGGGATGAAGATCTCAGTTCTTACTTCAGATGATAGCAAAGTGGAGTGTGACCTTAATCCCTTCCAGGTCCAGCTCACTGTTACAGAGTATACCCAGGTAAGCCTAACTCTAATGACAGATGAGTCAGAAAAGGAAAGTTCTGCCCTGCAGAGATCCAGACTGACTCAGTATTTACATTTAAAAACATCAGGTCTAACAATACTGCTGTTTACTCTAGAAAGAGAAGGAAAACAGTGAACATCTGTTTCCATGGCACTCTGACACCAGATCTAGTACCTTCTTTCTTCTCCCATAAACCCACTGACTAAAGATTTTCACTGCAAAAGCTTTAAAATCTGACCACCAGAATATTTTAGCACCACTATACAGAGTGAAGAAGCTTCAATCCCCATTTTACCAGGCACGGGAATCATATTGGTTAACAAAAAATTCCACTGGATCCCTGAAGATCACATTCTGTTTCACAGATCACATGAACTTTGAAAACAGAATCACAAATACCAGCATTAAATCAGAAAGTCAGTCTGGGTTCTTAGATCAATTGAATTAACATTGTGTGGCAATAGATGTAACTTCCATCTAGACATCTCTAGACACAGAAATCAATGACAATGCTGTAAATAGTTTTGATAAAGACAAACCAAAACTTTCAGGCCAAGTACGTTATTTACACAACTGATGACTCAAGAGATTAAGTTTCCAGTTCGTAAACACAGTTTCATTTTAAACATATCACATTACTTCCCAAGAAGGATTTCACAAAGCTTCTGAAATCATGAAAATCAAATTCTTTTCTCTGTAAAAAGAATGATTCATGGCAGTAGTATACAGTACAGATGCCAGCTGCTTAGGCACTGGGTTAGAAAGCAATCATACCTATATCAATTCTGCCAATGACCACTGAGGGACTGCAACTTGGTCACCTCACCCCCCTGTGACCTCATGTCACTTCTGATCCGATGTCACTTATCTTTAGACTAATTTGTTTGTTGTGTGTCTGCACAATACCAAAGCACATGGAGCTTTGATCTCAGGTAGACCTATTATGCACCTGTATAAAGAGTGAAATTGTAACAGAACAAAAAGGACTCAAATAAAATTTACACTGTTTTAGGTTTTTTTTTTCTAGTTATCCATAAGCTTTGACATGGAATTTCCTTTTTGCCTGCTTGCCAACATGACCAGATGATCAGACCTTGTTTGCACATCTCCAGTGGAGGATAGTCCTGCCAACTGACCCTTCCAAACACGTGCTTACTCTTTCAGCTGAAAGGGAAGCACTGGCAATGCTTTTAACTGGAACACCTATTACCTGCAGATCTCCTGTTCAAGCTTAAGAGTCTAATCTTGCTTGGCATAACAGAGGACATTACTACAAAACCAGATGGTGTGTCTGCACTTTGTTTTATAGCTGCTTGACTGACAACACTCTCAACTTCTGCTTCACAGGAGACAGCTAAGTAGCAAAATAAAAAAATCAGCATAGATTATGCAGATGTACACTTGAAAGGAAAGAAACAGGTGTGAATTTCTTACATGACAATCAAACCACAAGTTCCCAAATGAAAGTGTTTTCTAGTCTCTTCATCTGAGGATACAAGGCTGCAGACAGGCATTTCTGGTTCCCTTCCTGAACATAAAACAGAAGCATAAAGCACTTCCACATAGCATCTGCTTTAGTGCTGCCACACTCACAACTACACGACTGAAACTGGATGCTTTAGCACAGAGCTGGTAGAAACAAACATTTTGTGATATCCCCTGCAGTACAAATACATTAGAAGCCCAGGCAGAAGGGAAACTAACCCAGATCTTTGTCCAATTTGTCTAATGAACAGAGAAACACGCACAAGATCAAGCCCTTACTTTAAGAAGATAATCTAAACAAATTACTTCTAAGTCTACCACGTCCCTCCTGGCAATTTTAACTGGCCTCTACAGATTGAAGTCTCTGCTCCCAACCAGCAGAGCACCCTTCATAGCACACCACATTGTTTAAGAATTCATCGTTGTTGCAGCATCTTTTGCACTTCAATCATTAGCTCTTCACAAATTGCTGCTGAAGTATAGAGAAGACAAGAGTTTTTCTCCTGTTCATGAACACTCAGGACTGATTACTTCTCCCATCCTCCCTCATTGATTTCCAAAGGTCAGGCCAGTCCTTTTACAGCCTTCATTTGTAACAAATACCTATATGCCACGCTGGGTGGAGAGGTGTGTGCATATTGCTATCTTTTTTGTCAGTCTTCCACAGATCAGTTCCAGCAAAAACAGTGCCTTTAAGATCAACATTTACCAGTTTGTTTTTAAAAGGACTGTCAATCCTTCTCTGCCTCACTCCACAGGCTGGTATTTTTATAATGTTTGCATCAACATGTGATTTCAGTGGGATGACTTCACCTTGCTATTTTTGCTTTGTTAATTAGAAAATGTAAAGTATTACATAAGTGCCAAGTGTTTAAAAAGTGGCTGCCAAATAGCTCACTCCAAATAAGATGCATTACAAATTTTACTAAAGCCTGATCTTATGCTTGTAGGTTCATATACCCTATTCTGTATGTCGACTGCTTACCCAAGTGTTTCAGCACTTTCTTCCCTGTTTTTAGAAATGTTCTCTGCAATACCAAACACCATGTTTATAAAGCAGAATGGCTTTAATGCATTCCAGTTTCATGGTTCAAGCCGACTAAATTGGACACTTTTCCCTCCATTACATTAGGTGAAAAACCAAAACAGCATAACTTCTTTTGAAAGCAGACCTCCTTAATTTTACTTTAAATATCTTGAAACTTGGGACAGATTTACTGTAGCTCAGAAAGCTGCCTTTTAAAGAAAATTAATTCTCAAGCTGGCAGCTGGCAACCAGGAAACTGTTAACTACAAGTGATGTTTTTGACATCCCTGGCCTAATCAGCACAATGCAGGTGCACATAATTTTGGATTTTGCAATGAAATTGGCTAGTTACCATGGCTGATCTTATCCGTGAATAGTTTATTCAAACAAGACCACCGTGTCCCTCATAATATACACACTGCACTCCTGAATAGGCTCCAAGAATTCCAGCATCCTCTCTTCAACAGGCAGAGCCAGTATTGACACCACACAACACCACGGTATGAAGACCCAAGCTCCCCTAAAAACACAAAGTAAAACACATCCAGGATTCACATAACACTAGCAGCAATGCAACCACCAAAATCTATTTAAACTACTTAATTCTCCTGTGTTTGTATCCAAAGCTCAAATAGCAAAAATTGATCCAAATAGCTTTTTAACTATTTTCAGTTCCATTAGGTAACTGTCTCACATTCAGGCCAGGTCTCCACAAGACATGAAGCAGTTCAGCTACACTAAAGTCAGCAGGTTCATACCCATTTACTCAATTATCTGTGTATTTGCATGAAACAGGCAAAAATGGATCACAGCAAACTACAAAAACATGCCTATCTATTGTACAGGATATCAATCATTATTCACTCTCCTCACTGTTTTCCACTTCATTTGGGTCAAGTCCTAAACCTGGAATCTCAAACTTCTTTCAACCACAGAGAATGGTTCAGGTTGGTGAAGACCACTGGAGGTCATCTTGTCCAAACTCCTTTGGAGAATGCTACTCAGGACTGAGTACAGACAGTTACAGATATCTCCAGGGCAGGAGACTCCGCAACCTCTTCGGTCAGCTGTTCCAGTGTTCAGTTACCATCACAGTAAAAATGTTCTTCCTCACATTCAGGTAGAACTACCTGTGCTCCAGTTTCTGCCCATTGACTCTTGTCTTATTGCTTGGCACTACCAAAATGCCTGGATCCGTCCTGTGACACCCTCCTTTCAAGATATTTATACATTGAGGAGGTCCCCTCTCAATCATATCTTCTCCAGGATAAACGGGCCCAGATCCCTCAGTCTTTCCTCACAAGTGAGGTGCTTCAGTCCCCTCATCATCTTTGTCACCCTTTACTGGACTCACTCCAGGAGCTCCATGTCCATCTTGCACTGAGGAGCCCAGAACTGGACACAGCACTCCAGATGTGGCTTCTCACCAGGGCTGAGAGGAAGGGCAGGATCACCTCCCTGGACCTGCTGGCCATGCTCTTCCCGATGNGCTGGCAATGCTCTTCCTGATGCACCCCAGGATCCCACTGGCCTTCTTGGCCACACACGAACACTCCTGGCTCATGGACAGCTTGTTGTCCACCAGGACCCCCAGGTCCTTCTCTACAGAACTGCTTTCCAGCAGGTCAGCCCACAGCCTGTGCTGGTGTAGGAGGTTATTCTTTCCCAGGTGCAGGACCCCATACTTTGCTGAATTTCAATAAGGTGCCACTCTCCTCATCCCACCAACCATCAGATCTTTCTGAAGAGCTCCACAGCCTTCCCAGCTTTGAATCATCAACAAACTTGCTGAAGAGGCATCTGTCCCTTCATCCAAGTCACTGATGAACAAATATTGAACCTTGGGGGACATCACTAGTGACAGGCCTCCACCCACACCTGTGCCACTAATCCCAATCCTCCGAGACCTGGCGTTCACACAGCTCTCAAAGCACCTCACCCATCCACATGTCCAGTCTGTACTCCCTGAGCTTTCCTGAGAGGATATCATGGAAAAGAGTGTCAAAAGCCTTGTTGAAGTCCAGGTGGACAACACCCACTACTCTTCCCTCATCTATCCAGCCAGTTGTCCCACCGTAGAAGGCAATCTGGTTGGTTAAGCATGACTTCCCCATCCACGCTGACTGATCACCTTCTTGTCTTCCTTTCACGCCAATGCACTTTGTTCTTTTTTTGATATCCATATACCATTTCTACTCCAGAGTTCCCTAATTTATTCAGAACATGCCTAGATTTGCAAAGTGATTGAAAGTGACTTTTTAGGTTTTACTAACTGCTGCCAAGGAAGGAATTCTTATTCACAGTCAAGGGAGAATAAAGCAAGTTCGAAAACAAAACACATGGATCTAGTGAGCAGACCAAGTGGTTTCAAAACATCATCTCCTGTCCAATGAAAATAGTAGGTAGAGAAGATTCTCTTCAAATAACCCATCACTCACAAGACCTGCCTTTCTAGCACATTAGCCAAAAGGTGTGCTCATTTCCTGTGTGCCAGGAGAAAGGCTGAAGGTCCTGCTAAAATCTCCACCAGTAACTTTCACTCTGCACAGGGACTCGTTATCTATGAACAAACTGTACCAGCAGACTTATTAATGGAAATAATAAATCTAAAGGGAACTTTTAGAACACTCGCACATTGTAATTAAATAAGCCAAACAAGTTCCTAGAAATCAACCAGTTAACACACAACTTAAATATGTTCTAAGCCACAGATAAATACCAATATAACAATCACTGCATAAATGACTCTTGGCAAGCTGTCAAGATTAACAAGTATTTGTCCTTCACCCCTGCAAAGTTTTGAGGTATAACTCTTATTTAACATCAGATATTATGACTCCTACTGAGAAAAGATCCAGGTAGCATTGCTTGGCTGTGTATTTTAGATACAGCTATACCATCTGGAACTATTCTCTAGAATCTCATCAGTGAGGCTCCATTTGTCTGGGATGCCATAATTTGATCATTTTAAGCTACTCCTGACTTTTAACCCTTTGTGATGTGTGATGGTTTGGAGGGAGTTCAGATAATTTAGCACTGAAGCAATTTCATTGAAAAGCATGTGAGGAAGCTAGCAATGAATGAGAGCTGAATAAGGGTTAAAGCTCCCAAAGGGCTGGCAGGATTTCTTCTTTAAAGGTTCTTAGTTTCTTGAGAGAGAACAGAGCATTAAATTGAATCAAAAAGGTTCTGTTCTCACTATGGAAACCATTCTGTTTTCCTTGGCATAAGTACAGTTCATGTCATCAGCATATACACTGGAAGCCTACGGTAATCTGGGGTGCAGAACTATGCCTTGCTGTCCGTAATATACTTTCTCTTTTATTTTTTTTAGTTGCCAGTTGTTTTTCCCTCTTCAGAGAGTGAAGCACAAGTTAAAATTTCTCATTCCATAAGGATATATTCTTGGGCACAGTATGCATCCCAATTGCATATGACTGAACTTGATGGCCCATGGGATCCCTTACAGTTCCATGGGAGCTCTCCTGTAGAGCATCTGCCATGCAGGAGGAGTGATGGCTGTTCAGGGTATACCCAGCATTCTGCTGCAGTACAAGGTGCTTGAACACTGTTGGCAATACCTTCCTTTTTGCAAGTATGCAATACAGACCCAGCCAACAGCCTGCAGTTCAGCACAGCTGCCTCACAACTGCCTGGATTTGCCAACAACTGTGATCTTTATGCACTAGAGGTCATGTTCCTAATGCAGCTAGAAAAACAAAATACCTTTCAAGAGCAGCACATATGGAAATTAACAGCTAGATTAAATTTGCATGTGATAGTTGAAAGAACATTCCTACTTCACAAGGATTGGCAGGAGTGTCAGTGGGTTAAACGCAAGACTTGCAGTTTACAAACACTCCCAGATTGTTACGTACTGTATAGTACCACAGGGTAAGAGGAAAAAGGAAAGGAGAATACAAGTTAGTTTCAACTAAACATTGCAGTTGCGTCAGAGAGCAGAAAGAAAGTGTACTTTACCTGTGCCCAAGACAAAAGAAGTCTCAGTTACTTCTTTGGGACTCTGGAATCACAGTATGCAGTAGGCCATGTAGTTTGGGAAGCAAATTTTCTCTACTTCCAGAAACAAACACTTTAGTATACGGATGTATTGCATTTCAGATCTCATGTTTTAAGCAACTGAACAGTGTCAGTTTATATGCCAACATCAGCCATGGAGTTGCTCATCTAACTCACTCTGCTCAAGGGATGAAAGCAAAAACAAGACTCTCACAATACTGCTTTTTATTGTGATACTCAAAAATGCATCACTTGCAAGAACAAACCAAGTGCTTTGTAAGCTCTGCGAAGAAAGGTTCTGGGTTTTCAGTATTTAGAAAGAAGCCTGATCCAAAGGCCTCAATCTATGCTATGGGAAAAGCTGCCATAAACCGACCCAGCAGTGGTGAAAAACAAACAAACAAAAAAATCATACAAGTAAGATTTTTCCAATGAGAAACTATTTAAGAGACCAGTATTTGAAGTCGGGCTCATAATTCACATAAACTATAAAGTCTGTCAATACACTGAAAAGGGATTTCCATTTTATATCAAGTAATTCTAACAAAGATATGTTTTTACAATAGTAAAAACGCCTTCATAAACAAACACCAGGCTTAAATTAATTCTTTTTATTCTGTCACATGGATTTTAATGAGTTTCTCCTGTCACTTTAATCCATTGCTGAGAACACCTGTGCCATCTGCTCTCTGAGCTAACTGTGCTCTCAGAAAATGGACTCCACTTCATTTTTCACTTCACTGCAAATGCAAACCATTTGTGTGACAAGACACCAATAATCCTTTAAAAAGTTTCAACTGCAGCTTTAGACTATGCTGAAGAGCTGAACTGAGGGACAATATTCACACTTGTAAATAGATGTGTAACAGCAAACTGGAAAAAAAAAAGCCATGTAAAGGCTTGCATGCACTGGCTTCTTAATTAGCTGAGCACAGAAAGTCTGTATGTCTGCAAACAGACTAGACATCTAGTGTGCAAGTTATTTTGTCCCTCTCCACATTCCTGTCACTCATAGGGTCAAAGGTGCTTTGATTCCTCATCAGTACAGGTACCAACAAAGAAGTCTGCTTTCAGGATTTGGTTTTTTATTTCCAGGGGGCCAGTTGTTTCTGTCTGCAGACACATATTTCAGCCCTTTTTCAGTGATGTCTGTGGCTCCTTTGCCTTCTTTCATTGATAATTCAGTCAGTTCTTACTCTACTGCCTAAACCGAGACTCAGAGACTCGTGCTTGCAGGAATGCATGATTCCAAATCAGCTTACTCTCAGAGCATGGTACTAAACTCAAGGGTCTAAGAGTCCCGTTTCTTACGAGGCAGGGCTCCCAGTTCTCCTCCCAGAGGCATCTAAAATCCACCTACCTTTGCACCGGCCACGATGTGTCACGCTCAGACTGGGCTCACGGCATTTGGCTCTCTGGTAGTCGCACATGGACTCGTATGTCCTGCTGTCAGAGGCACACAGGGGTTTGGACTGGGACCTGGAGCAATGCAGGTTACACTGCGGGTCTCTGTCACGGTCGCTTATTAAAAACTGAAGGAAGTGAAGAAAGGAGGGAGAAAAAAAAATAGTGGTTTTGTTTAGTTTCCCAAAACAGAGCATGATGTATTTTTTTCTTTATGACAATAAAAATATTATGACTACAATGCATTTTAAGCTGCCTACCAAAGCTGATTTTGCCTGAAGGGAACTTGAAATGAAACATGTACATCTTTAAAAAAAATTAACGGTCTTTGCCATTCCATTTTCTTTAACAAAACGGAAACATTACTCACTCTGCCTCACCTCTAAAAAAGTAAGATGTGCAAAGCCAAACAAAACCCACGTGGGAAGGGCAATACTGAGTCACAACAGCCTAGCTTGCCCAGTGCTGTGCCACAAGCAGTATCTGGTACTAGACAACTATAGTCAGAGACACAAAAACTTTATCACCAAAGACAGAGAAATACAAACAAATTATCAAGATTGGCCTTGGTAATTGAACCATGCATGTGACCAGTTTTATATCACCATTGATGTTTTTGAAAGCATTGTTTAGATCATCTGTAGACACCACCTGCAAGAGCATACCTGCAACACTCACAAAGTCACCTTTTGTACCTTCCTGATGACATCCAGCACAGCTGGCAATTGCATTCCATGCACCCCACAATCTAACTGTACACTGTGTGAAAACCTATTTGAATTTATATCATCTTCCTGCATAACTCTTCTTCCTGAGCATTCCATTATGATGCAATCCATTTTGTACAAATGCGGCATTCCTTGTCAATCTTCCGCAGTTTGAACAATCCCAACCTTCCAATTTCTCACCCAGACCACTTCTCTCCATATCATGATCACCACTGTTTTCCTTGGCGTTCTGCCTTATTTTTGGTGATGGGGAAACCCACAACACACGAGTCCCCATCTTCTGTCTGCTTTTTCCCTGTAAATCCCAACATTTGGCAGTAGTTTACTGATGTACCCTCAACTCTACTCTGGGCTGCCTATAGAGACACCCAAGTCTCTTTCCTGAGGATCCAAACTGACAGTCATCTTTCCATAACCACTCGCAGAAATTTTTGGCAAGGCATGACAGTAGCAGCCCTTTTCCCTTCCCATACTACCCCACTGAGTGGTTCTTCAGACCTTTAATTATTACCCAAACCCAATCACCTGCTCACAGAAAGATTTCAGTGGACCGTTCAAACAAGTTCCATGAGGACTAAGCAAAAAAAAGGCAAGTCCAACCTGCCTTGCACTTCCCCATCCCTACCTCCCATTTCTACAGCCTCTTGCAAGCCTGGGGGCACCAGAGCTGCTCTCTAACACACTGATATCCCAGCTCACTGTCAAAGCAGTTCTGGAGCTCAGCAGTTCAGAGCTGGCTGGCAAATGGGCACTGACTGACACCCTGCCTGCATGCACAAAGCCACAGCTCTCCAAGCGTGTTGATAGCTGGATGCCTTACAGGGAAGTGTGAGTCATTGCCATAATCACCTTGGTGTTACAGTTTCCTACAAAGCTGTCTACTCTAGCTTTGAGGTTAAAGCTGTTGAAAAATCATTGCCTGAAGCCTAGTTTGGGTTGGTTTTTAACCACTCCAAGAACATGCATCTCTGAAATTTCATTGTTGGTGGGTTTTTTTCATTACAAAAAATCTTCTCTGCCCAGCTAAATGAAAAAAATTTGAGACCTTTCATATTTTCATACTGTACTGCTGGATCTGTTGAAGACTAATCCATTACTAAACCCCCGATTTAAAAATGACAGCTGGGAAAAGTAAGCAAGGTTTGCTTCCATGCTTTTGGTGGGGCAAACTTTTTTTAAAATCTCATCTGTCACAGACTTGACATATTTGTTACAGCACAGTGTTTTTGAAATGTTTTTGTTCCTTTTCTGCAACACATTCTATAACCTGGCAACACCTGCTCCAAATGGGAAATTGGAAAATTTAAACCTGAAGGCAATTTAAAATGGTTTATAGAGACCTGGACTAGACTATAAAAACATTGTAAAGCTGGACCATATTTTTTTCTTTTCAGGGGTTGGACTATCACAACTTAACTTGGAATTGCTCTGGCTACAGGAATGTCTTTCTGTTACCACCCAAATGCAAAGATTGATAGTGACTGTAAATATACAGCAAAAAGCAACAGACTGAAGATGCTGAAGCCTCCTCCCAGCATGTGATGTCAGACACTGAAAGACTCACAAGGCTTTTCAGGTTTCTGTATGTATAAACAGACTTTCAAAGCAGAGCTGCCTGATAGGACAGTATGGTGCACATGCAGCAATTAAGGATTCAGTTCAACACAGGAGCTATTCTGGTTTAGAAGGAACACACAGATCTCCTATTTATCACAACTGGAGGCTTGAGCTACTGGCATGAAGCTTTTTGCAAATTCATTGTCAGAAGCTGAGTTCCACAGCTATGGGTTATTCAGAAGTTCAACAAAAAATCTAGAATACTGGTTCTCAGCATCAAACCATATTACCAACTTACTGAAAGTCATCTTGTATCATGAAAACTCACTTAAGCATTCTGCAGCCTGTACCAAAATACTTAGTATAGAGGTGGCTTATACATCAAGAACACTCCTTCTTCCAGAAAAGGCATCTCTAAAGAATAGAAAGTTGTTCTCAGGGCTGACAAACAAGTTAAACCTAAGGCCGTGGAAGAGCTTTCCTCAGGTGCCTCCTTGCAGACAGAGAACTCAACATTGATTAATTATGAGGGCCTGAGGAAACATGCTGAGCACCCCAATGCAGTCTGTGAAGTTCTTGCCTACCCAAATTAAGCCAAGAACCATGTTATTAGNAAAAAAATTAAAAACAAATAAAAAAAAAAAATAAAAAAAAAAAAAAAAAAAATCAAAGCCTTTATAGCATTTGTAATTTGGGTTACAGTAGGGAGCCCACACAGCATGTTCGGTGCTTTCCAGACACCGAAGATGCCACACCTGTCTTGCCAAAAAAGTTTATGGTTTACATAGTTGCACAAGATGGTGCTTGTTTTTTCAGGTAGATTGTAACTGTGTAGGTCTGCATTAAATTCAAGAAGGATCCAGGATCACACCTGTCTGATGAGAGCTCTTCTCATGCAAGCAAACCCCACTGCCAGAAAGGCCAGCAATATCTCCAGGAGATCTGAAGGGCTTCACAAACTCCCCCCTAAGAGTAGGGCAGCTGCTCCACTGTAGCTCACAGCCCGTATCTTTGCTCAGCAGCCCTGACAGCATTCAGCTATAAAATGGTGGTTCTTTGTCTCACTTCTAGCAGGGAAGCACTCATGCTACAGAAGTGATGGTCAATACAGACCACCCAGAGACATTTAATATACTAGATGTTTTGAGTGTACATCCCCTCCCAACCAGCACGAAAAGTCTTCCTCTAGCATTTTGTCAGAGAGCATGTCCTCTGTAAGCAACCTCAGCTGCATGAAGAAAAAGAAGGGATGAATGCTGAAACATGTCTGCCATGGGGAGACCCCTTGTTTCTGTAATTTTAACAGCTAGGACCACAATCCACATGTAGTCAGATTTATTTTTATTTTATAATTCCTACTTTGAGCAAGCGGGCGCTCCTTTCCAAGGGCACAGGCCTGCTCCAGAAGAGCCCCTTGGCCACTGCTGGAGATACTGCTGAGCTGGGCTGAGAGCTGTAAGCAACACACACAACGTATCCTTATGCCTGGTATCCACCCTCTCCAAACACAGCCGAGACAGGAATGTGATTCTCTGGTCCTTCCAGGGGAAGAGCAGTAAGTAAGTATTCTGCCTTTAATGCCAAATGTCCTACAATGGCCCTTGAAGCTCAAATCGAAGCCTGATGTCCCAACAACTCCAGGATGCACACACAAACAGACTTTGCAAACAACAGAATCACTGCTCACAGAGCAGTGCTCTGCGCTCTACAAACACACAACGTGAGCAAACCTGGACTCAGGGAAAAGCAACCCTGCAAACATGTGCAGCACCAGTAGGTTTCCAAGCTTCATCTAGAAGTAAGAGGAAAATAATTATCTTACATCTGAAATTTCTCAAAGCTTCTTGATTTCTGTGTTCCAATATGTTTCAGAACAGATTACATCCAAAGAAAATGGGATTGGAGTCTGCTTATCAGTTATCTCCACCTTTTTCCTTCATGAGAAGAAAGCTATTAAAAGTAGAACTGAAAGGAAAACAAACAAACCACCACAAACACAAAACCCCAGCTAAAAAAAAACTAAAACCAAACAACAAAACAAACCCCTTCCCAAAACTAGAAGGAATATTGTATTTTACAGGAAAAAGTTAAAATTGAACAGATTGCAAATGGAATCTGTTGAACATAGACTCAATACTAAAATAAGTAACACTAATATTAAGCAACAATATTTGTATTTATGTAACATTTATTTACACTAAGGGAGCCTGCACAGTTCCCATTCCAGCCAGTTTGAGTCCCTGCCATAAAGAGTTTCCAGTTCAATGCAGCTCTCAGACCATCTTTTTATGTCAAATGTTCTATCTGTATAAAGACACAAACCTCCTCCTTTAGCAAATACATTTACACAGGTGCTTGCAGAAACCACTTCCCAAACTGCTTTCTGCTTCTTCAGACTTGAAAAGAAAAAGGAAAGATAAGAGGTCAGAATGAAGTTAACTTTGCCAACAAAGCATATCTGTTCTTTTTCTCCACACCTCAACACCACTGCTGACAAACAACAAACACTGATTAAAGGGTTTTTAATGCCTGTGAAGGAAAGCAGACTCCCTGCAGCTGCACAGCAGCTGGGAACACTTGTGTTATTTAGCAGAAAAAGGTCTGACCCCACAAGTGAAAATGAGCTTGGTGGTCAGTCATTCTATTCACCATCTGGGTACATTATAAGCACAAACAGAACAGCACAACCTTTTGTGATGGAGGTAACGAGAAATGGCCAAGGCATTGTAGTACCACAGTAACATGCCTTAGCAAGGCTTCAGGGAAAAGAGGGAGCGAGGGATACAAATGACATGAACGTGAGAAAGTGGCAATCTACTGAGAAACAAATCTAGAGTTCACTACAGATCAAAACAGAGGTGCCTCTGCTATTTAGCAGCTTCACTTCAGATTACTACTGCAAAGTGCTGCCGCCTAACAAAACTGAGATAGACAAAACAGCACATGCAATACTTTACTTCTGTTTTGGCCTATTTCAAGTTTGAAGACCCTTAGAACACGTCTTGGGAAAGTGCGATTCATCTGGGTATATTCATAAGGCACAGATCACCGACTCATTAGTCAAAGTACTCAGATTGGCCTGACTTAAGTACAAATGTGCAAGTCCTTCCCAGAGAGAACCCCCCAGGAAAACCATACCATTTTACACATTAAGGGAGACTATAAACTTCTTGACATTTTTGTTGCTGTTGGAAAGAATCATTTCACATTTTTATGCCTTGGTTTCAGGCTCTAAACTGGTGCAACCAGTCAATCTGGAGGCAGAGCTGGAGCCAAGTTCCAGCTTTAATCACGGCTAGACTCTCAGCCCCATGGCAGGTTGCCTACAGGGCACAAGCACATCAATTTCAACCATTGGTTTTGGACTTCAGCCAAGTCTACTGCCATGGAACCATAAACCTAGCAGGTCTCTCAGGTCAGAGACCCAAAATGCCTCGCTTCTAGGAATACAAAGAGGAAAATTTGAGTGTTAAAAACTCTCTCAGCGTTCTAAGTCTTACATGTGCAGAAAGGTACCAACCAGTCAAAGCCACCAAACTCTCAACGGTTGACCGGGCTGTCCAGCCTCTGTCCTGAAAGTGCCCATGCAGCCTCAGAATCTAGCAAATTAAAAAAGGCTTTTGAAGTGAGCTCCCTGGAAAGTTTGTTGTATGTTTTGGGGCAGGGAAGGGAGAGATTGATTATTTTAATATACCCTTTTTGAAAATGCTCACAAGTTTGTACTTCACTGGCACCTGCATAATTTTTTTAAGACAAAGGTTCTCAAAGTCCTGCATCTTAAGAAGTTCCAGACCTTGAGTGGGGTTATCCTACAGTTTTATACCAAGACTTAAGGCTTTCCCAACAAATTTCAGAAGGGCACTTCCCCCAGGCAGAAGGTACTTACAAGAAAGATATTGTAATACTTTCACTCCTTGAGCCATCCCTCCTGCAAAGTGAAGAGCCAAGCCTAAGTTAAAGCACCACTTACGTTTCAACCCCAAGCCTCCAGCTGTGCAAATAAGAATGGGTTCAAAGCATAAAGCCTGTGCTTGAGGATGGTAACGGCTGGGCAAACGTATGGTATCACACTGCAAAGCCAGCAAACTCTAGATTTATTTACATGAGTTGAATTTAAGACATGTTTTTGCTCTTACAGGCTAGAAACCTCATTTTTCTACAGTGATCTTCATTTCCTTCACACTATCCTCCCTCAATCTTTGCTTTGTGTAAGCCACTACAATGAAAGGCAGCACTTAAGTCATCTGTTAGATGACTTTTAGCTAGGAAATAATACTTTCGTTTTCTTTGCATACTGACCCCCAAACATGATGCAGCAGGTGCGTTCCGTTTTTAGAAGATGAGGTACTAGATCCAGAGAAGCTGCCTAATGGAGTATTTGAAGTGCCCACCAGAGGTTTGAGAGAAAAGCTCACCAAGGGTTCGGGAGAAACCCTTAGAAATGCACTTCATCTCAGAGCAGCTCTCTGGGCTTTCTTGTTGTGATTTTGTTGTTCATAGAAAAGAAAAAGTCATTGCAGTCAGGGAGTGAACTTCTAAAATTTTCTCTTTTTCTTCTGACATGCAAGTTTATGAAAGTGCTTAACTACATTTACTTGTGGGAAAGAAAATGCCAGAGACATCAGAGACAAAAAGTTCATTTTGTATTTTAACATAATCCTTTCTCCCACACAACTTTTATATCCACATGCCTGTATCACCTTCATAAAATCTAACTTCAATTTTGTAAGTCACAAGTCTAAGCATCTCATAAGTTAAGTACACCAATCATCTGAACTGAGGAAGAAATCAAAACTTAAACACCAACCAGAAATTTCATCTTAAGTCTCACATTTCTAACACACAACTTCTAAATCTTTCTAGTAAGTCTGGCAGTATTAAGGTAGAGATTGATTTAATTCATTTGAAGTAATTATTTCAGTTTCTGTCAAAGCTCACTCTCCTACTCAGAGTATTCCTGCAGCCAAGGTAACATGTAAGCCTAGAACAAATTTAAGATTATATTTAATTTGTCAAACACATTGACAAGAAAAGGTATGTTTAACTTGGACTATTTCTTCTCTTTACTTTTTCTTCTATATATGTTGAACCAGATAGAAAATCCAAATGTTTGAACAGTCAGGCAATGAACTTCTTGTCCCAAGACAGTAACAGCAAAACTTCCATTAATGTAAAATGTGGAATCTTGTCTTCACTAAACTGTATTGTTTAATAATAAGATCCAGTCTTTCCAGTTTAGGGAGCCTTATGCTTATTCAGCTTAACTCAAAAAACAAACTCAGAACATCCTTCTGTATAACTTATGCCAAGTTAATCTCTCAGTAACTATATCCCCTACTTTAGTCTGTCATAATGATAGTTGAAGCTGTTGATCTCCACTAGCAAATGTAGCAGGATTACAACTTCATGCTGTCACTGGGTGAGAAGTCAGCTATTCCATTGTAATGGGATATGTTTTTCTCAAAAGAAGCTCTCAGAAAAGCAGAAGGGTTGAAGTAATACCAGGTGTATACTTCAACAAAGCACAGTCACTCAAGCAAGATTTCCATGAAGAGTGATCCCCACACTTACCCAAACATTAGCATACTGAATGCTTCAAACAACTGCACAGACTCTTCCCTCTTGGTCCCATTTGTCTCGAATCATGGAGACTGAAGCACGTACTTTCTTACCCTCCACTGTATAAACCACTAAGTCAGTTCCAGAATTTGTAGAGTTCTGTGCACTGGCATGGGAAGTCTAGCCACTTACAGAAAGTGGCTGTGAAATAATACTTTCTTGAGCCTATTTCCCCACTTGTATGTAACTACTTTTAGCAGGACTGGCTACACAGTCAGCCTAGGAATCCTTCTTTTCTATTTGCAAGAGCTTGAAGTACTGGAATAGTCTTGATATAAGCTTTTCACATGAATCTTTTGTATGTTCTGTGGGGTCACACAAACTGCAAGCATGTCTGATGACAACTAAGTTTTGCTGAAGCATTCTTAAATGAATAATCTGTTTGATGAAGTACAAATTCTCTGCTGATTTTCCATCATTAGTCTAGTAGGTATAAAGGGCTTCCTTATAAATCCAAAGTCCCTAAAATTTGTCTTCATCACCTGACACCAATTCATCCAGACCCCCTTGTCTTAAGCACCTTCTCATGCTGTCTTTCTCCCAACAACTCAAAGTACTTTGCCCTTTACTTCCACAGTGTTATTGCTGAAGAGCGGGCACCCACTTTAAGTGGAGTCTCCAAGTTAGTCCATAAGCTTTCTGAACACCCCAAACTAGCAAGATAAAAATGACATTCTCCTCCTGTAACCCCTTCTTCCCAATAAGACGAAAGTTCCCAGCCATGCCAGAGACTGCCCACTGCAAAAAGCAGATACCAAGTCTTACCAAAGATGGCTTTGTAACCTCCTGAACACTGCCTCCTACATAAGTACCATTCCCTTTGGCATGCACACAAGGCACATTATGTAAGTACTCACAGCAAGACAGATACAACTGAGTTTACCTCAAGCCAGATACCCTTTTTTCACTTTCTAGTCTACACCACAACCACTGTCACCCTTCAGTCACAGCCATATGTATTAGACAGTATTAGTGTAGACAAAGTAGGTGAATGAACACCACCACAGCTTCTGGAACTGCTCTATTCTGCTAGAAGATAATCTCATAAGGAGACATGATGATTGAACATTGTTTACAAACAGAGTTTGGCAGCCACTTCAGGGTTGAGCTCCAATGGAAATAAAACCACACAAAGGCACTTCTTCCATCACAAATTTGTCCTTGTAGATCTTCCAGGATGGAGAATGCCACCCATTATAACTTGATAGCTCTACAAACTTTGGTCCCTAAATCAATTCCTCAAAAATGCTGAAAGAGGCATTCAAATTGAAGCTGGTATCCAGCCTTCATTAGGTTTGGTGTAACTGCTGCCAACAGCAGAACCAAGAAGTAGATACTGGAAATAGCTCATCTCATTAGTTCAAAACCTATCAAGGGCTGGCTGCATACTAAATGAATGCCAAGTCTGAAATTCCATTGCACAGACGGGATATTAAAAAAGGTGTAATGAGAACACTCAAGAGTTCACTTTCCTTAACCATATCACCCCTTTATGATCCAAAGACAATGATTAACCAAAGATGGTTGCATCAGGAGGCTCTCCCCATTTCATGTAGCTTTACATGTACTTCAGTGCACTTCAGTGCCAAAGCTTCTGAAGCACTGTCTGGGGACAGAACTTTTGACATGTCTCCTTCTACAGGCCTACCTTGCCATCTCCAGGGAGATGTTCAGAGTTGGGTTCTGGCCTAATCAGCTATACAGAGTAAGAGCCTTCACAGCCCCCATAGGCCTCAAAGCTATACAGAGTAATAAAGGAAGTTGCCCCAATTGCTCTATTACTCCTCTGAAGTGTCAGAGACAGGAAAATTAGAGAAAAGACTGTTAATACATAATATCACGTACTTTTATTAAATACAGAGTAGATTGTGAAAGCTCTCTTACATTCATTACTAACAGTATTCCAGTGCTGTTAAAAAGAAAGGGTTTTCCTAACATCATAGAGGATGTGTTATCCCTGGACTTCTAATCTATAGATTAAGAGGCAACAATAAAGACATATTCTCCCTACCAGAAGAGAACTGTTCACTTAACAGATAAATTAACTATTCAGTCAATTGCCATGAGGCATTCACTCCCCCTACAAATCACTGTAGCAGTGATGTCCACCTACCAACACATGCAGTTATTTGACACTAAGATCATACGCATCTGATCTATAGACAAGTAGTTTCAGAGACTCAGCTATATACAAACCAGATGATAACTTTTAAAAGACACCATTTAGAAATCTTAAATCTTGCTTCAGCAGGCCAGCAGAGACTGTTCTGAACAGCCCTTCAGTAGGATGTTGTTGACATCATAAGGATCCCAGGCTTGGCTTAAATACTGCTTCAAGTGCCAAACCCACCTTGGTGTATTCCACAGTGACCTAAACAGATACATTAAATGCAAGGCAAGTTTCAAATTTAGAGTGAAATAATCCAACCCTGCTAACCAAGAAAAGAGTGTTCCAGCCAGGAATTTAGACCAAGAGGAAAAGAATCAGGAAAAGGAAGTACAAATCAGAAATGAAACTCCTGTCAAAAGTCAGAAAAAATAAACTTTTCCTCTCAACTCCCTCAGGGAAAGAGTCATTGTTTCATTACTTTATTCTGTAGTTCTATTTGCATTGTATTTTACAATGTTTAACAGTAATTCTTATGTTTCTACTTACATTTAAACTAAATGCCTCCCTCAATTTTGTAGGCATAAGCATCCAGAGTTTAGCCCTATGTATGAAGAAAGTGCTGGACAATGCTTTCTTTAACTGTCAGGCAGTTACAGCCTTTTGGGACAGCACAGGCAGTAGCAGAGAAATTTTCCCCACTACCAAAATATTTCTGGATCACAAATTGAAGCAGCTGCTGTGCACAAAAGCTTCAGGATAGGAACTTCCTTTCTGCTGGTATGAAACTAATTCTCTGCTCTCTGCTCCTGCCTCAAAAAAAATAGGCAGTTAATATGACAGTCTAAATATATGATAAAAACCTTTCCATAACCGACAAGATGCATGAACTGGTTGCTTCAGGAGTTGGAAACACTTCTAAGATAAAATGTTTGTGTGAGGCAAGAAGGAAGGACCCTTGTTAGCAGCACCGTGGTTAGCTCTAATGCCATCATCTACTGTCAGTGAGCAACAACATTCAGAAGAGTAAATATACTTCCCAATTTCTGCAGAGAGGATTTGTTTACAGTAATTACTTTCCTTTCTTAAAAATTGTAGCAGTAACCTGGGTGCTGACTGCTGAACTTTGAGAGGAAAGAAAAACAGTTCAAGCATCTCTACAGCACTGCCATCCACTGAAGAGGCAAACTAGGCAACACCACTTCAAACTAGTAAGTTGTTAGTGTGCAAGGTTTTCCAGACTGTTCAAGTAGAGTTTACATGCCTTCCAATAGCTTGGGAGTAAGATGTTGCATTTTATCACTACTGCTGAACTACTCAGCAATATTACTACATACTAGCATGAAAACCTGCTTTTAAATGAAAATCTGTTTACACAGGTCAGGCATATTTTCCATACTGAAGTGACAGATGTGGTTTGTATGACGTTCTCAGCAGAACCTCTCCTGCTGAGATCTACAAGGAATCACAGAACAGAATCATTTAATTTGGAAAAGACCTCTATAATCAAGTCAAACCATTAACCCAGCACTGCAAAGTTCACCACTAAACCATGTCCCTAAACACCATATCTACATTCTTTTAAATGCCTCCAGGGATGGTGACTCAACCACTTTCCTGGGCAGCCTGTTCCAATACTTGGCAACAATTTCAGTGAAAACTATTTTCCTAATATCCAATCTAAACCTCCCCTGGCGCAACTTTAGGCCATTTCCTTTTGTGCTGTTACTTGTTACTTGAAAGAAGAGACCGACCACCACCTGGCTACAACCTCCTTTCAGGGAATTGTAGAGAGCAATAAGGTCACCTCAGTTTCTCCAGACTAAACAACCCCA
>WEKY01060128.1:296785-374636 GCA_013390045.1 Picathartes gymnocephalus | reverse complement strand
TACGTGACATCCAAGTTACGTGGAAGTTGTGCTTGTCCCAGTTCACCAAATTGGAAAACAAGCTGGTAATTGCCTTCCCCCACAACTTCCAGGCCACATACTGCGCTTTCATTTCCACAAAGACAAAGCTGAAAGGACAAAAATGCAACAGATTGCCCAGTCAGGTTGTAGATTCTCCTTCACTGGAGATATTCGAGAGCTGTTTGGATGCAATCCAGTGCCATGTGCTCTGGGATGACCCTGCCTGAGCAGGGAGGTTGGGTCAGACGAGCCACTGTGGTCCCTCCCAACCTGACCCATTCTGTGATTCAGTGATTTTGTGAATAGGAATTGTGGCCTCAGCCTACACAGAGTTAGGATGTGACTGCAGCATAATTTTGGCCCCACCGGCTGGGGAGACAACACAAAACGCATGCAGAGCTTCACTGAGCTTCAGAAAGCATTCAGGGCAAGAAGAAACATCCTGCTGTGTTCCACTCGGAAAACCCCTTCCAACTCCCGTGCAGTTCAGAAAAAGGGTAAACAACTCTGTGCAAAAACCCAGCAATGTGCTGGCATTCTGGCAAAGCTTTCTCCAGCCTAAATCTCTATCTGCCTGCTCTCGCCTGCCTGCATGAGGAGAATACACAATGTGTCAGCAGGATCTGCATCTCCTCTTTTACTGTGTGCTGATGAACATGCCTGGTACCCTCTGTCCTCATTAAGTTACTATGCATTGGCAGGATACTAGGGGTATACTTCCTGCCCAGCACTCTCTATGTCTTATTTTAAATTATTAAGTCCTGTAGTTCTTGCTCTAGGGCTTTTATAATGTAGGCAAATACTTCTGCTAAATTTTAAAGCTCCTTAAAAAACCAAGTTTTACTGTGAGAAGTCAAATTAATGATGTTTGATTTATGAAGAGTTGTGCAACTGCATCTTTAGGGACCTAACAGAC
Source organism: Picathartes gymnocephalus (assembly GCA_013390045.1). Lineage (NCBI taxonomy): Eukaryota > Metazoa > Chordata > Aves > Passeriformes > Picathartidae > Picathartes > Picathartes gymnocephalus. The sequence continues at coordinate 373,699 of WEKY01060128.1, read as the reverse complement.
TCAAAGCTTTTTTTTTGTACTAGGGCTATTCATAACAGACATCTCCCATTTCTACTGTAGACATTTTAATGTTTAAAAAGTTCACAACCATCTTTTGTTTTACTGGAAAAATGTTTCCACAGAGACAATAGTGCAAGACTGGAACAGGTTGCCCAGAGAAACTGTGACGTATCAGTTCACAGAGATGTTGTGCTTCGCATTGGATAAGTTCCTGAGCAAGCCTAGATAGCCCATTTTGAGAAAGGGGTTTGTCCCAGTGGTCTCTAGGGGTCACTTCCAACCTAAATTACTCCATGTTTCTACATAAACAATGGATTCTTCTTTATATGTTCCCATCAGTTTTTGTGGCACTGCTATACTGCACCTATATGCCACTGAATTGGGTTGAATTTGGCAAAAGGGGCTCAAAGGTTACAAGAAGAAAACATACATCATGACCACATAATTCTTATTGGCTTGCAAAGGTAGGCTGCACGTGAAAAGAAAAGCAATTTTGTCTGAATAACAGATTCAAAAATTGCTGAGGTACAAAATGTAGCTTACACATATAGTTTTTAAAAAATGTATTACTTAATATTGGGCTTTGAATTGAATTAATTTTCTATATAGATTTTACTTACTATATTAATGAATTTAGCATCTATATTAATATGTTAACCTATATTTATTCTTAGAGTGGCAAAATATCAAATTGTGAGGCAAATTCTGACCTCTGCAACACTGATGTACATTGCTGAATTAATATCAAATTAAACAAGAGTAGAATTTATCCCAGTGATTCAGAGGAATTATTCTGAATGTTATCATTCTTGGCTGTTTCAGTACAGATTTATAAGAAAATTGTATCTTAAGCAATAAAACTATATCTATACAGTGAAGACACTTGTGCCTAAGAAGACAGAAAATAAACCATAGCAGGTTTTTTTTTTCCATGTAGTCAAATAATTGCATTGCTTTACAAACACTGCAACTGTATTTTGTTACATCCTATTTTTTATCATTTCCTTCAAGAGATACAGGGTATACGATATTAGAGAAGGCTCTGGGGCACACAAAGGCTTATTCATTTGAGGAACGTCACTGATGTCATGACCCACAGGAGTGAAGGCTGAGGAAGCTTGGGACATAAAATGCATTAAGCCGGCACAGAACAAAAAGATTGCAGGAACATTTTAAGTATTACTTGTTTATGAATCTAAAAACCCCACAAAATTGCATGACAGTTTATGTTTTCTAAATCAGTGAGATTGGTGATAATGCGGAAAGTGAGAACACATATGTTTAATGTAACTTGGGAAATTAATTTAGTTGTAAAACAATGGGGTTTTTTTGAAAGATCGCAATTCTTTCTACAATAGAAACAAACCAGTCTCTGCTAGCATGGTGAATGCTGCATTGGTGTCATCTGGTGGATGTTTGACATAGTATCCATGCTAAATAAAGACAGAACCAGTCAAAAATCATATTTTGGGAAGCATCACACCCTTTTCTTTACCATTTTCTCCATCATTGCAAAGGAAACACTAGAAATGAAGTGCTTCTAAATCAAGCCCTTAAGATCCCTTTCCATGGTATTCTAAAGATCCTAGATTTGTGATTCTGTCAAGACCTGCTTAAATGTCTCTATCTCCAGATGGATAAAGCAAAAGTAGTTATTGTTTTATAGCTTTATGCATAATTTAGAGAAAAGAGAAGATTTTGGAGAAAGGTGTTTACACCAGTTTTCCTCAACTGGTATAAACTGGTCTGCATCCCTTAATTTCTGAATTTATACCTGGTAAAATTGTACATGGGTTTAGTGCTATAAGTAGTCCAACAGGAAACTGCAAGATTACTATGTAATTTAGCACCACAGTACACTCTGAAGGTATCTTGTCTAAGTATCCATAGTATAATCTAGAGTTATGACAAAACAAAACTATCTTCTGGGCCTGAAGCTCGGCCCTAGTTTGCCTGTCCTTACTGCAGCTCCTTATGAATAGAGGTGGATTTGCTCTCTTTGCAGAAACCCACCTTTGGCGAGAGGTGGTGCACTTGGTGCTGTTGATCGCCCCACCTTGAGCTGTTAACAGCACCCAATAATATTCTTGTTTCCCTGCCAGCAGTTGCAAGGTGCATGGTAAAGATGCAGAGGAACTGTCGTTTGGCGAGTTATGCGCCTTTAATGTCACTTTTGCTCCACTTGTGGCAGGAGTTTCTGCACTGATGGCCAGGATCCAAGTCCTTCTCAGACTTCTAGCGTGTACAAAGTGCACTGCAAACAGAAATATTCATCCAGTGTCTTCCAGTGTTGCTCAAGGTAACTGAGACTACCATAAAAACGAGACTGGTGGTGCTCATTTTTTGCAGTGTTTCTATGCCTGTACAAGATGACAGCCCTCCCTGTATTTTGGCAGTCTGCGTGATTTTCATGCTCAGATGCCAGGCTTATATACATAATATATAATAGTCTGTTTCCACTAAAACAAGCAATATTTGTCCAGAATTTGTGGTGGTAGGTAGGTGTTGGGTTTTATGTCTGGCTCTTCACTGTGTTTGGGAAAATCAAGTCACTGCTAAGCAGGAAGATGTATGTCTAAATATGAAAAATATGTCTAAATTTCTGGAGTGCCTTCTGATTACCACAAGCTGCGAAGGAAGAATGGGAAAGAAATTATTCAGTTACAGTTGACTAAGGTAGTTGGGGAAAATGGTAAATTTTTAAAAGAAGAGACTCATTGTCATAAGGCTGAAGGATATGCCCTTTAAAAGGGATCCAAAATTCCTAGAAAACTTGCACCTTGGTCACTATGCAACATATCACTGTAGTGTCCTTCAGCTCCAGTTGCAGCTAGTTAGAGGGACGCTACTGACCTTCGATAAATGAAATCCCATAGTGGATGTGTGAGAGGCAAGGGGATAATGAACAAGTCTCATACCCAAAGCATAAATATTCCTCTTTCCAAAGGCAAAACGGTACTGTTGCATAGAAATTCCCTTGGATAATTGTAGAGGTTCCACCCACAAGGATGAGGAATGCAACTCTGTCTTCTGTCTCTAGCCAGGGAGGGAGTTTTGTAGCTCTGTGAAAATCCCTGTTGTTGTAGCTAAGCTGACTGCCTGCAGCTGCCTTGGGTGGTTAGAAAAAGAAAAAGTAGGTTAACTCTACTTTGTACTGGACAGAGTAGGCTACACTAAGTCTTACCTTTTTTAAAGAATAAATAATAAAACCCCCATTTCTTCTCAGCATGTTTAAAATCTTTAGAAAAAAAACACCCCAACTTCCTACTTTGGTGTTTGTATAATACCTAGCTGGTGACTAAGGCACTCTATGACACAAAAAATTAAGGTAATTCTTCCTTCTTCTTTACTAAAGGAATCACTCACAGACATTAGGGTTCATCAAAACCTATGATGAATAACAAGGGAAATGTGTTGTCTGCAAGATTTAGAGTAAATTCTGTGGCAAATAAACATGCTATTAGAAAACATGTAATCTGCAAAGGAAAATTCTTCTCCAGTTATCTCCTTCCACACTTGAAAACCTTATGCTTGATCTCCTGCTCCTCCCTGGATCAAAAATACCCCACAAAACAAACCTAAAAACAGTGTCACAGAATAAAAATACCCCAAATATAAGTTAAAGAAATTGAAAATGGAAGTCCAAAGTAGGTCAGCTTTAACCAACTGACACAACTTCTAAGGTCAGGAAAAGCTTCAGTCATAGTTTGTGTTCCTTTGCTAGGGAAATTATTACACAGTAATGTCTTGGGGCTGTGTGTTTGCTGATGCTGCCAAGACAAGTAATTTCTGTGTGTGCTGTGAGGAGCATTCCTTCTCTATCATATGACTACGAGATGGACATAATGCTTCACAGTAACAGCACTGACTCACCCTGTGGTTTACGCCAACACTTAATGCCATTCATGCTTAGTAAAACTGTAGGGTTCTGCTGTTCCACCCACTTTTTGTTATTTTTCTTGAAACCTACCACAGCACAAGAAAAGTTATAGCAGCTTGATATAAAATGCTTATTTTATATTCTCCATTCAAATATATTTGACAGTATTCCTGAGAAAAAGTTCTCTGAACAGCCACACACAGATGGCCAGCACACAGCTGAATGACTGCAGCATTCTTTTCAGTGAAATAGGTATATCTGGTAATCTGATTGTCTAGACTTTTTTTTTGATTTGCAAAGTTCATTTGGAAATCATAAGTTAATGCAAGCCAAAATTCTCCCCAAAAACCCTCCAGCTCAGATCAGCAAACTGACCCACTTCTGGTCTCCTCAGCTTAAACCCGCCTTTACACCAGCTGCCATGCTCCCTTTGAATGACTGATATGAAGAGAGTCTGTTAAATATTGCAGGTAAAAACCTTATTAAAAAAATATTAAATCAAACATGTTTTCCTGCAGTGCTGTAAGCCCAAACACAACAGCAGCAGTGTGGTAGCTAATGAGAAATTCAGTGCTGATGCACCTCAGACCCCAGCTCCAAGATGTACTAGAGGAAGGCAAATGCCAGATCTTAATGCCACCTCTTAATGCCACATTATGCCTTGCCCTACACACATGTCCAGAAGAATTTCACTCAGTTTGAGCAGTGAGCAGCTGTAATTCCAGCTCTCTCCCCTCTAAGTAGAAGCAATGAGGAAATGGAATGGGCCTGAGGATTGCATGGCTCACAGAACAACAAGGATGGGTGGGCTGTGGTGACTTTCTTCATGCTTTGCTGCCAACACACCTGAGCAGCCACAGGAAATCCAATGTCAAAACCCTGGAAATTGTAGTAGAGCGTGCAATTTTCATGGACTGTGAGAATACAATATCTAGTGAAATTATAGATGCTCTGCATTTGGTTTTTACTGTAGTGAAGGAGAGTGGAGTGAAAAAAAATTGTATTTTGCTCCTGTGTTCAATTCCTGAAGTCTTATGACCCAGCAGGGATATTGGAAATACACAAAATTTGGTGAACTCTGCTTTCTCCCAAATGGAACAAAATTATCATTCAGAAATATCTGTTGCAGTTCCAGGAATAAATTGTCTCTGTTATTGATATAGCAATACCAAGGCAGTAGAAAATTCTCAGTTCTATATAGGGGGGATTGTCCCAGTTTTCGTTGTAGCAGCAGAACTGAAATAGACAGTTCCAGTAAAATGTTATTTAATTAAAACCACTGTAACTGTACTTTAACTGTTTGTGTGTTTTAGTTCTTCTCCTCTTTCCAGCCCCCCCCAAAAGTCACATCTTTCAGTAATATTGTTCTTCCAGTAAAATTAGGAAACTGATTTCTCTGTGTAGTATCAGCTTGATTAACAGCTACCATACTCAAATGCATGACCTCCTTGCTCAGGAAGCCCTTTAGTGAGACTGTGGAGTGTGAATATAGATGTGATAATGAGTGGGTGAGTCACACATTTGTGTCTGGTTTTACCTCAATAATAGTATTTTTCTCCTTTTTTTTTTTCCAATAAGAAAACCTCTGAAAAACTCTAAACAACTAAGGATTTTTTGTTGCTGGCTTTCAAGAGATACAAAGGATTCTGCCAGTATATATGATTGTTACAGAACATTCCCACAAGAAACAGGACTATGTTGCTTTAAAGCCTTCTATGTTTAATGTATTTGTTTTGGGCTCTCTTGTGAAAACTGTCAGAAGAAAAAGAAGAGACAGCCTGTGTGTAATATATAGTTTGATCATCCAAACATGGTGAAAAATGATATCTGTTCTCTGTAGATAGAAGCACATTTTCAGCTAAAACAAACCTGTCTTCTGCTTTTTGTTTGATGCAGAGAGAAGGAGTGCTGTTCTGATTAGGATAGAGTACCTGAAATCAGGGAAGTTACTCTTCATGGCTCTGACAGGCACTTCTCTGCCTGAATAGGTCACTAAACCTTTGTGTGCTTCAGTTTTATTATTTGTAAAACAATTCTTATTTGTTTCAGAAGGATATACTGAGACTAAATAAGCTAGGATTTGAAAAAGCGTATTTAGATCTCCAGTAAAAATACTGTAAATATGGGACACATTGTCTGTTTGGAAAAATTAGTTGAAAAGTAAAAGTAGGAAAAAAAAGTAGGAAAAGTTTTTAAAGGGAGCTTTTAAATGTTTGTAAGATTTTTCTACTTATTCCTGGCTCATTTTTATCAGTGAAGCCTGGTAATAAAAACCAAAGCTAAGTGTTGCAGTAGAAAGGAATGACATATGCTGTTTCCTCCTCTCTGGCACCCTTACAGTATTTGGCATTGCTGACAGGTACCTCGGGGTGTTGGAACAGAAATTATTCAGAACTCCAAATATTGCAGCAGGGTCATCCTTGGCACTTACTGTTCAGGTGTTCCCGTGCAAAAGGACCCTCTTGCAATGCCATTTGAAGACCCACAGTCAACAGCAAGGTGTGCAGCCCATGTTTGCTTAGGTCCCATCATTGCTCCTGGCTAGCAAGGACAGAGAGAGAGCAGAAAGGAGAAGTCCAGAGCTGTTCCACAAGGACTTGGATGCCTTGGGCAGGGAGAGCTGTTGCCTCTCTGAGACACAACTGTCTTAGAGAGATCTAAGGCCCAGGGTTTCAGCTCAGCTATTCTACAGTGTAGCTATTTGGCTTTCCCTGACTAAATGGTGTCTGAGCTAAATCACTTAGTACTTTGCCTTAGGCTTCATGTCCTATTGCCATGAGTGTATTTAAAGGATCCCCATCCCCTTTCCAGCTATCACATAAGGCAGCAGACATACACATCTGTTGTATATACACCTCCAGATTTATTTTCAGGTTTCCCATTTCAAGGCTTTCTTTATTTACTCAGAGTTCTTCAACTTGAATGGTGCTCCATGTGAGTCATCCATGTTGCATTCATCTCATTACCCTCAGGGCCATATAAGAGATGGCACTTGGCATACAGAAGAAGGATAACTATGTACAAAGAAGCCTCCATACTGGAAAGAAGCATTTGAAACCAAATGGTTGAATTATGTCCATATGGGCTGATGTTCTAGATAAATTCACAGAAGAGAAAAAAATAAAACCTTGTCCTACCTCAGCATTACGGAGCTTGGGCTAGGATTACTCAGGTTCATAACTGTTTGTTCAAAAGCATCACATGTCATTAAAATGCTACTAAACTTTTGAAGACTTGTTTTTCTCTCATAGAAAAAAGTATACTCTACCTAGTGTCTTAAAGTAGAAAAAAATGCATCACCACAAGCAGTTTTATATTAGCTTTAGGTATTGTTAGTTCTATTTAATATTAGGAGTCCATATACGTGATTTCAGGACAAGCTACACTAAGGTTGCTGACTGGCAATCTGAACAATCCATACTGTTCCCACTGTGACTGGTGGGAAATTTCCAAGTGATGGAACCCAGCTTTGGTGACTGTGGTTGACATCACCTATGGGACTGACAGCTAGATGAACTCACCAAGAGGTGAAGCTCTCCTCACCCAGCCAGTGACTGCAACTGCTGCCTGAAGAGCCCTTTTTATCCTTTGCTTGTATGTTAATCCCAGTCTATGCTCTTAGCTAGTCATCCTGACTGCTCACAACATCAGGGTCTCACACAGATGACCTAGGAAAGAAAGAGGGAAAAAAATAGGCAGAACAGAGAACCATGCAAAGCTTTCTCCTGTCATATCAGAACAACTGATATTATCACAGACGTGTAGAATCATAGAATCATAAAATCATAGAATGCCCTGGATTGGAAAGGACCTTAAAGATCATCTCGTTCCAGACCCTCTGCCATCGGCAGGAACACCTTCTACTAGACCAGGTTCCTCAGGGCCTCATCCAGCCTGGCATTGAACACTTCCAAGGATGGGGCACCCACAACCTCTCTGCACAATCTGTTCCTGTGTCTTACCACCCTCAGAGTATAGAATTTCTCCCTAGTATCTAGTCTAAATCTACTCTCCTTCAGTTTAACATCATTACTCCTTATCCTATCACTCCATGACCTTGTAAAAATTCCTCAGCCTTCTTGAAGGTCCCATTTAGGTACTGGAAAGTGTGGTAAGGTCTTCCCAGGGCCTTCTCCAAGCTGAACACTCACAGTTGTCTCAGACTGTCTTCATAAGAGAGGTGCTGCAGCCTTTTGATCATCTTCATGGCCTCCTCTGAACTCACTAAAACTGGTCAATGTCCTTAGTTTTGGGGTCCCCAGAGCTGGATGCAGCATTTCAGGTGGGGTCTCACCAGAGCAGAGCAGAGGGGCAGAATCCGCTCCCTTGCCCTGCTGGCCATGCTGATCTTGATGCAGCACGCCATAGGTTTGGCTTTCTGGGCTGTGACTGCACATTGCCAGGTGGTGTTGAGCTTCTTATCCTACTCCTCACGGCTGCTTTCAACCCATTTTCCAGTCTTTCTTTCCGTTTAGCATACATCTAGTTGATTCCCATGAGGCACTGTAGGATTAGCAGGATATAAAGTTGCAGTATGAGCAACCAATAATTTGCAAATAACCCAAGCCACTTGATGCTGCCGAATATCTCTTACATATTTATATGCTGTCTAAAATGTTAGGTATCATTACTTACATTCTTTAGTATGTCTGCATACCTAAAATTATATAGATTATATAGTGTTGTTCTACTGCAAAGTGGGAAGGAGCAGTCCATAATTCCTTCTGGGATCCACTCATCAATTAATACGTTATGGTAACATATGCTGCATAACAGAGGCCAAAGTACCTCTCACCAAGTAATTTACTCTGAGTTGGCATGGGTTTTCAAGGAAAACCTTGTTCAGACTTTACGCCTCCCTATACAACTGATTTTATCAATTAATTAACCTCAGCAGTCATAATCTGTGCTATGCTTCTAGTGAGCATTTGCTTAATGTGTATGTACATGTGCCGGAACACATGCCCTTTGGTTTGCTGTTTACTTGCGCTTTTTTTCCTAAAAAAACCTGTCATCTTCAATCAAAAATCCTTTACAGTTCAGGAGCTCTTAAACAGCTTGCAATTCACCTCACGACCTTCTTAATGGCATTTGCAACAAGAGCATGAAGAATTGCAGTTTGCTATCTCAGAGCACCCTAAGAGAAAGCGAACACAGCTGGAGTGTGCAAGGTTGCCCTTAGCTGGAACAACGGGGATGCACTGGCAGAAAAAACTCTAGACATGCCACTCACCAAACTCCCAGGTCTCCCTCTGGCCCAGAAACATGAGTTTTGCACCAAAAACCAAGACAGAAGGATCTGAGACATGTACGTCCCACCACAGTATGGGTCCATACCTTGTCAAGAGGTTTACCTGGGCCCAGAAGCTCAGAAATATTACAGCAGTATAGGCATCCTCTTGGCTACTCAAACCATTTTTTTTTTTGGAGAAGAAATATTGCCCTACTTTGTGCTGGTTTGACTCAGGTTGTGATCAGGGCAGCACAAGCAGCCATACTGCATCTTCTTCCTAAAGTTTTGCAGCAGGAGAGTTATTTTTTCCCTTGGGCCACATATTAACAAAAATGTGGAAACCATATCCTTTCATATATTCTTAATAGTGTTAAATACATTCTCACCCACTATGTATGTGTTCTATTTTTATGTAAATAGAATAGTTGTGATAGCATAGTAAAACCCAAAGTTTATTTGAGGGCAAGGTTCTGAAAGCATTGCCTCTTTTTCCTCTGGATAAGGAGGAGCCCTATAGTAGCCAAAAATTTCCAGAGATAAAGCATCTTATCTCATTTACCTAGAACCTAATTGTTGCAGCGGTTTTTATTAGTTAATTGCACTTTGGTTAGTTCTATGTACCCCTGTTTATACCTTGAATGCTCCCCGTGCCACTTATCTGTCCCCTCCCCTGGTTGAGTGAGAGGTTCCCTCTCTCTCCTGTCACTCTCCTTTCACCCCTGCCCCAAATTCTGGAAAGGTCCTTGTTATTTCGTTATGCATTGGCCCTTACAGGTGTAACCCCACTCCCCTGTTTTCCAGTTCGCTGTGTAACCTGTCCCTCACCCCCGGACCACACCCTTGGGCTTTCCCAATTGGTCATGTTTGTGCCCCCACCCCCGGGATCCTGGGAGTATGAAAGCCCCTGTCCCCTTTGTTCGGGGTCACTCGGAGCAGAGCATAGGAGGTTTGATCCCTCTCTGTGAAACTCCTGGTGGCCAGACAGTCTCTCCCCATCAGCCAAATAAACCTTGGTCTGGTATACAGAACTACTGAGTCCTCTCTGCTTTTGCTTCTCTACGCAATCACCACCTGCTCGTTACGCTGCTATCGGCTCTGCGAGCTGTGGCTGCGATAGGGTTCTGGGGATCAGCGAGGGCTCCCCAGAGGAGTCACCTTCGACCGGCGCAGCCTTGATACCCCGGGCAGTCAAGCGCGGCGTTACCTAATATATCTGTATTTTTAAAGCCCAAAACACAAAGCACACTGTATTTTGGGCAAATTACATAGCTCGGCTAACATATGTGCTTCCTACATTTTGTGCAGCTCAAATGTAATTTTCAAAGGAAAGATGTCTTATAAAAAAAACCCCTTTCTATAATTTTAGGTGAGTTGTGTAGAATCCTTTAACCTAATTCCCCTCTAGATAATTTTGACAATGGAAAAGTGTATGCCTGTACTACTTACAGAAGTTTGGTCTGTGATAAGAGAATAAGAAAGTGCAGTACAATTAGGGAGATATTGAGCCATAGTATGTAATAGATGAAGAGTTCTGACAATAAGGTAGAGTTATTCCTAATCTTTTTTATTCACTGGAGGAATATGTAAGCTTAAAAATCAGATAAACATATCAGAAAACTATTAGCCAAATCTTGGTAACAGTTGTACCCTTGCAGTTTCATGGTTCGAACAGTTTGGTTGGGTGGTTTTTAAGTGTTTCTCCTCAATTTATTCCACGCTATATTCCTCTAAAGAATATTAATGATCTATTTTCTAATCGAGGGAAACATTCCTCAGCTCACAAGACCTTTTCCTTTTTGATAAAAGAATTTAATAGTGAAGAAAAAAGATAACTTTCTGAGGTTTGGTTTGTTTATTAGTTTTCTTGGCCTGGAAAGGCCAATTAAATAAAAAAAGAACTGTGGGAACTTAAAGATATTATACAAAAATAATTTAGTACTTCATTACATGTTCAGAGTTGCATATGACTGCTGATGAGTCATCCATGTTTTGGTATTGTGGTAAATTTGATTTAAGCTTTCTAAAGTTATCCCTGATAAAAAGACCTCTGCTTCTCTTCACTGCTCTGACATTTTGTCTTGAATATATCCATTCATGGTAGACATTTACAGTTTCATATTCCTGTAATAGGCATTGGGATTTCAAAGGAATGCCCTTGTTTGCCCAAAAGGCAGGATTTAGCACAGGCTATGCGATGGATCAGAATTAGCCATTCACTTCTAGACCTTTGACTTAAGTGGGCTGAATTTGAAGCAAAGGCCGATCTTTCTTAACTCCTTTCTGTTTATGGCTATATCAAAGCCAACATTTTTTAAAGCCAGGTAGAAACAAAAGCAAAGGACTTTGTTATAAGCTTTGAACAAAGATGCACATGTAGGGGGAAAAAGTGAGCTTAAGTATGGTGAAAGAGCAACAACCATTAGAAAGGTGAACATCAAGGAAGGTATCTTTTCCCTGATCACAGATGTGACTTCTCCTGAGAAAGCATGTGTTTAGGAGATAAGAAGGCTTAAGAATAAGAGCTGTCTTAGCATTAGCAGCAAAATAAGTTATCAAAAAAATCATCGTAATTTACAGGCATCCGTATTTACCCCAAATAATTGAAATGCATTAGGTAAATCTTAAAAAAAAATGACTGGGAGAAGAGGCCTTGTAGAATAAGAAGATAACCATCACAGCATTGCATGAAACATTCAGGACACTGAGTTACTGGCCTTTTTACTGAATTATAGTAAAAAAAGGACTCTTTCTGTAATCCTGATTTCATTATCATCTTACTCATAGAATAATTTGAAGAATAACTCAGTAATTTAAATGATGCAATTTAGTATACAAAGAACTTAAAGATAAATTTTCTTCTGTTTAAAAGTTAATATGTGATAATTGATGGTTGTTCACCTTACACATTGCTGTACATGATAATGAGTAGCCACAATTTCCTACCACTAATTTTTAGATGTCAAAAACATAGTATAGAAAATCACAACCAATAATAAAAATTAGATTGCACTGGGCTACCGTCAGTACCAGTTCTTAGCAGCAACCACATCTGCCGCTGATTTTTACTTTTATGACATCCAGCTCTCCACTTGAAACTCACTGAAAGGATGTTAAGAAAGGAAGTTTAAATAAAAAATCTCATCCTAACCAAAAATATCAGTAAAATATTTTTGAGGCTCAGGGCTCAAATTGAGGGGGAGAGTACTTCCTTTGCTTCAAAAGAAAGTAGCTAGAGTCTAATCTTGCTTCCATTGAAGTAATAGACTCTGTCATACAAAACAGAGAGAGAGAAATTCACTTTGTTTAATATCTGTGGTTTCAGTTCTTTATGCTTCTGTTTCCTTAGAGACTTACATTCTTGTTGATAGGCATACATTTTCTGATAAACACACCTCATTGTACTTCCTTTGCTTTCACAGGTTGAGGTTTAAAAAGTGTTCATGCATTCCTTCATCTTTTGTTTTCCTTCAAGTGCTAATCAAAAAAGCAGGGCTGCTGCAATATTATATGCAGGATAAAAAAAATGAAACTCTGACCTGGGATGTTCCTCACTAGTTACCTCACCTAAATAAATGTATTGGTTATGATTATAACAGATCGAAACAATGATGTTGGGAAACAAACTGTGTACACTCAACTGGTCCCAAATATTGATGTTGTTTTCACAAGTAATGCTATACTGTGCCCTTTTTCTTCATTTCTATATCTGTGACAATTCATATACAATAAATATTGCCAAACAAACATGGTATCACTAATGTTTTTAATGTTCTGTTGTAAGATAACAAGGTTGATATCCTTGGTCTGGTAGATTGTGTCAAGAACCTGCAAGATTTATCTTTCCAGTATGTCTGTATAAACCTACTATTGGATCATCTCAAAATCTTCAATAAATTTAACCTCACAGAACCTCTGTGAAACAGGAAACTCTAATCATTATCACTTTACATATTTGGAAGTAAGCATCACACACAAGACCCAAAGCAGGAAAAAGCATAAGGCCAAGATTATTAAAGCTACTAAAATGTACCTGCTCTCAGGAGCGCATAAATTAGGTTTAGATGCTTAAGTCTTCCTCAAGTGACAGACCCCAATATCTACAGCATCCCTCTGACTCAAACCAGAGGCTGGGCCACCAGCAAACGCAGGAATGACTTATGGTCACCAAACCATCCTTTTAGGAAATATTGTGGATCTGATGAAGATGAATCTTTCTTCTTTTTACCTTGTTGAAACTAGTTCCATCTAATAATTGCCAAAGAACATCTACTCTACAGCATGGCAGCTACGTTACTGCAGGATAGTGGGAATTGGCACATGCTCAGAGGACAGAATTCTTCTGAAGGAGACCTTTTCTTTAGGTCCTTCTTTCATTAATAACCCAGAGAAGATCATATTGTGGAAGTTCATTCTAATATCCTGTTTATTTAGTAGCAACCTTAGATTTAGGCAATTGCTAAAAAGGGTACAGAACAGGGAAATAAATCAGCATTGGTGTCAGTTTGTTTTATTTCAATAATGGTCACCATGGAAACAAAGTCACTGACCTATTTCTTTTCATACATACAAGTAAACACCAGGGTTTCCAATTTTCATACTCACTATCTTTCATGACAACAATTTACCTTACAGAATGCCCACAATGTACTATCTTATTGAAACTCACAGTTTTTCCCTAAAGAGCGTTTTCATTTTTTGGCAATTCCCTTCACCAGGAAGGCAATGAAAACTTAGTATTCTCTTCTAGTTTCACTACACCTACCCTGGCACATAGGTGCAGTGACTGTAAACCAGCAATCTAATAGCTGTATGATAAGATGTGCTTCAGCAGTCACATCTGACTCATCAGATTAATTTCAGATTACTTCATTCTGCATCTTTTGAAAATACTGGTCAATGTTACTACACAAGAACATCTTTCTAATTACAAGGTATGAATATCTGCTGCTGCCAGTGAAAGCCCCTCTTACCTCCCCATCACGGTGCTCTTTAAAGAAATTATTACTGCTGACATGGCTTGTGCCATACTGTTCAGAACCTGTGGATTCATTCTTGGCTTGTTGTATTTGCACAATTCACATTGATTTATTTGCACGTAGATAAGCTGTAGGTGTCAAGAACCCACATGTAACATTAACCAGCTGACACCTGAAGTGAGTGTGTACACGTAAGCACAACATGTGCCTATTCGCATAAGGAAGAAGATAATGGAGTTTTCAAGGAATACTGCAAAACCATCAGGCTGGAGTGCCACTTCTCCTTATTGAGCACACAATAACACCCTCTCCCTAAACTTCTTAAGCATTTACTATGTATGTTTTGTGCTTGCAATGCACTGTGGCCTCAAGGATAATCACCCACCTGTGTGGGAAGGGAGAGACAAATTATATGGAAATGTGGAAAAGTAAAACAGTATGTTTGCTACATTATGGGCTCTGAAACTATGCCCCATGCTTGTCTCATCTCAGTAACAGTTAAATAATCTAGCGTATTAGCTGCACATTCTAGGCTAAATGCACTGCTAGAGTAACTCTAGAGATGTAAGGAATATACTTTCTTCTCCTTTAAACAATGTAAATCCATGTAACACCACTGAATTTGATGGCATTACTCCAAGACTAAATAGATATAACTATGAACAGAATTATCTGACTGAACCAAGCTGTTCAGAAAGAAATCAAAGACGTGCCAGAGAGCCAGTGCCTTTCATTTTATTGCTCTGTGACAAGCCTGACTGCTGCATCTTTCACAGGCATTTTAGGTTTAACTTAAAGGCATATGAAAATGGTTTTTTTAAGTCAAGTTCATCTACATCACTGTTTATAGCAGTCAATATATGCATTTTACCTGACATGGGAATTGAGTGTTGTCTAAGTCACTTTATAGACAAATTTGTTGGAATTTTTTTTTTTTGGCTGCTATTATTTCTGCAATCTACTAGGCAAATATGGTTACAATTTCCTGAGTTCCATTGCCCAAATTTACTTAAACTGCTTCATAAACAGAATTTGATCATGCCTTAGCTAGTGCTTGTGATAGATTAAACTTTTCCTCTACTGCACTTCCAAAACTTCTGTTCCAGCTGAGGGCACCGACCTTGCAAATGAATAAAACATGTTTTGTTTCAGTGCTTGGTATCTATCTCAATGGCCTGCAATCTTTCAAATTTTCCTTTCCCCCTCCTTCTCTTGGGTCCTGCCATCTCCCACTGACGAGAGGGACACAGAAGCTTCCTTATTGGGTAATGCTGGGCAAGTATAAGCTCTGCTGTCCACTGAAGGGAGATTTCTGTAATGATGTTGGACAGTTTTTACAACAGCAGCCTGAGGAGCCTGATCTCAGCAATCAGCATCCTGGGGGATTAAACAGGAAGAGGAAAAACAATAAGAAAAAACCCCAACAACAACAACAACTGCTTGAGTCTTAATACACTGAGATGATTTTTGTTATCTCAAATCACTGGAATATGAAGTCAGGGGACATTCTCCTGGATTTGCTATTAATATTTGCAGCAGCTCAGACTAGAGCTGCTATCATTGTGATTTTATTTTGCAAATTTAAAACATTTTTTTAAGGTGATTTGATATTTGCATCTTTCAATTGGTCAGGGATACAGTATGAGGGAATTGCTGTGGGGACATAAGGGGTGGTGACTCTTCAGTGCCAAGCAGAGCTCAGCTGTAGTCTGCTGGCTGCAAAGGCTCCCTACATAGACTGAAAATCCACTGTGAATACAGACTACAAAAACAGTGCCCTTTTACTTCATACCATCAGTTCTTTATGTATTTAGGGGTTTTTTTTTTGTTTATTGTTTATTTTGTACTTTGTTTATTTCAATAACAAAAATTAATTCATGCTACATCAGGATTCCATATTCCAGTAATGCTCCCAGATTAATGGAATCAGTGGTGATGGTTGCATAATGAGTTTTCCAAAGTAAAAGCACCCTAAAATGTTCATTGTTTTCCAGGAGACTGCATGGGGAACCCAGAGTATTCTACAGCCTACCTCAAAGCAGAAATGAGTGAAATTTTAACTGTATGAGTTAGTATGTTTCAGAAAGTGTTTTTATTTCTTTGTCAGATGGAGTTTACAAATGGATGTTAAAGTAAACTAAATGAAAGCAGGATGAAACAGCCTTTCTTTAATCATTATACTAAATTTGATACAGTAACCATCCACATAAACACAGAATCTTAAAGATTTAAAAATCCTCAACATAGGCATTGTTGAGAGAAGTAATTTCAGAGACAGTGAAAGAAGAGTCCAGGTTAGAGAGAGAGTATGCATAGCAATAATATCTCTTTAGAAATATAGTCTCCCTCTGGTTTTGGCCACACTCCAAAAGTCTACTTCTGAGACATCCAAAACAATGGAGACCTTATAACGAGAACCTGTGGAACAGTGTCCTGCATCGTGCTGATGATGTATAAAAGAGCGGTTTGTCTCAGCTCTAATCTTTCCAAGTATATAAAATTAATGGTCTCAAAAGACAAGCAAATGCTTACTGCACACAGCAAACACATTGCAGAAAACCACTTAGATGGTACTAACTTTCCACTAATTTTCTCTCCACTTTTCCTGAGGAAGCAGGCACTCCGCAGGGTACTCCCTTATATAAGCCCAGATCTTGGAAGCGTCGATTCCTACAGGCAGATTCCTCATATCATATTTAAGCTGCTTAAAAGGAAATGGTCAGATTTCCTGAACTGTGAGAAATGCACAGTTACCGTGGACGTTGAGGAGATCTGCAGCTTCTAGACAAGCCAGGAACTTCCTCTTTGGGCACCTAATCATGGTGTAACTCTGGCCACTCAAACTCAAAAATCTTGGTGTAATTGTGGAGCTAAAGGATTTTGTAGTGCTTGACTTGATTAGGGATTTTTATATTAAAATTATCAAGATGATGCATTTCATGCAAAGACTTCTTACCCTCTTTCTCTCTAAAAATTCAAGCCATGCTTGTGTGAGTACCGGAATGTGTGCCAAAGGTATTTCACTAAGCCTGGGGTTAAGTGGCAGGAGCTTACGTTGGTGGTTTGGGGGTAGCAGAGGGGGTTGAGTAGTTGCAACTTGACTGCCTTGTGTCAGGGACACACGTCACTGACAGATCACTGTCACTAGATGCTGATTTAGTGACATTCCACCTCCACTTCCCTGGGTGGAGACTTTCACAAATCCGGTGACATAACTATGTTTTGTTTGTGTGTTTGGAGATCTGGAATTCATTTTATTAATCAATAAAATTGCCCTCTGCTGAAGTTCAGACATTAGTCAATGTGGATGCCTGACATGGTCATCTCTTTTTCCTGGGTCATTGTTTACTTATTTTCTGATGCCATTCTATAATGTTTCGGCTATTGTGATGTATTTTGGAAAAAAAAAAAGGTCCCTTTTCAGTTCTTGTTCAGAGTCCCTCAGGTCTCTGGAAAAAATGGAAAGTGATTAAAAAATAGGATTATTAATTGATTTAAAAGTGATAAATTAAAATGATTAAATATACTGCTTACCACATAAAAGCAAATTGCATGTGCATAGACTATGTCATTTTTAATTATTTAAAGTAGATATTGGTCTACCTTTATGAAATGAAAGATATTCTTATGATTTTTTAATAGACATAACCCAGAAGAACACTTTATATATGAAACCATGCTCACACGTTCTTTCAAGAACCTGTCCAAGTGATATAACTAACTTGTGTTAAAGACCAGTTTAAAGACAAAGGGTTCATTCACCTATATATTTATTAATTCAATATGCAAAAAATGTATTTATTTGAATCCATGGATTTTATTCCCTATTACATCCTCTTGACAGAGGAAAGCTTAATGATATGTCTGTAGCAAATAAAAAGCATAAGGGTGATGAGGAGATGAGTCTGTTGTTTGACACATGCAAGTTGCAGTTTATGGCTTAAGAGAAACATATCTTCTCTTGTATGCTAGAGAATCGTATGGTGTTTCAAGAAGGGAATCTCTGCGGTTTTTTCTGTCTCTTGCACATGTCCTCTAGGAGAAGAAAGACACATCAGAGCAACATCATGGGCTGCACTTCATACCACTGACTTAAAACATCACATCAGTGTATGCAAAGCTCCACCACTGCTTTGTAACTGATTAGCGTCGTGTATTGACGAATCTTATCTTGTCACACTACTTGGCATACATCCAAATCTCCCGGTGCACAAAGTAAATTATTAAATTTTCAATGTAATTTCAGTCTTTCTGGTGAAAACTGTGGACAGTTCAACAAATTTAGACGTGGAGGGTAGTCCTAGCTACACAGACCTTATCTGGTGGTGGTTTTATAATGCCCTCTGAGAAGAGGCAGGTACAATTTACAGGGAGTTTCCATACAAGGGGCCTGCAGTTTCTACTGTTCCCAGGAGATGGCATACATCTTTTGGAAAAAAATATCTGCTTACTTCCTAAAGGAGCAGTGAGGAGTAGGAGGAAATACTTCAATGCACCATTCAGTCCTGCGATTTCCACTTGAAAAACTGAAAGTTAGTTGCCAAACCCTTTGGGATTTAGGAGAGATGGAATCGGGATTGCCATCCACAGAGGAGAGTTTGTATGAATAGCTCAGCAGGAGGAGGGTGAAGAATCCCCACCCAGCAACCGCGTTTTCTTTGTGGCATAATATATGTAAGACCATAATACAATGCTCTCCTACTTTCATCTTTCTATATTGCCACTCATCAGCATTACAAAGAATGTAGCTATTAAAAGAACTGCCTCTTGGCACCCAAAAGCCATAGCACTGTATTTTCTGCAACAAAAAACTTGAGCCTCCATTATTTGTTTTGCTGCATTTGCAGTAGTCTCCCCATTAAGCTCGCTTCTCACAGCTCCCTGATCTCATTCCCTGTTGGACCTAGATCAGACACACAAGAGGTCAGGCTGACTTTCAAACCTTCTTGCGGGTTGGCAAGCACAGAAAAGTGTAATAAGGATTAAAAAGTTCTCAGATGGGCCTACCAATGTGAAAAGTCCCGCTCTTCCCCAGCTTTGCCACTCTCTGAAACCCTTGGGGTAAACACCAGGACCAAATGTATCAATAGAGCATTTTTTAACCCCTAGTTATACAAGTCAGCCTTTGCAAGCATTGGGGCCTGTCCCGAAGCTTCTACAAATATATTCTCTGGCACTTCAGTGAGGTTTTTAAAAGTCCTGCACCTCCTGTTAATGGAAAAGAATTGCCATCAGTTTCCCGTGGCAATCCCAAATCTTGGGAGTGCAATCTGAGGCAGTGAAGGGCCATCAGAAAACACGCATTGTGATTTGTGACACTGCCTGCAGGTTCGAATTTACATACATAAAACTAAAAATACCCTTGCTGAAAGGGAAGCAACATGACCGGCAGCAAGGGCTACGAGAACCAAAATCTAATCTATCAGCAGTCACCACCTGCTGACAGCCCAGACTCAGGTAGCTGTAGTGGAGAAAGCAGTGCATGGGCTCAGTCACTGAAGGAAGCTGCAGCCAGAAGGAAAAGTAGAAATAGTTAGGAGATGGTTGCCCAGGTACTGCAGCAACCAGCATCTTCACCACACATCACAGCTGAGGGATTAGCTTGACGGCAAGCTGGGTCAAGCCCCCCAATTGACCACAGGGGCATGTGTGAGGTTTCAGAGGAAATTCCTGAGCACTGGACTCCTGATTCATCAGGTCCAGACCATTATATTGTAGACAACCTAGACACTGATTTCTGAGAGTGTATGTGGGGATGCAAATAAAAGAGGGCTATAATCCTGATCAGTCTCTGCCAGGGATTGCATATGCTCTTCTTTATGCCATAGGTTACATGGCTGCATCTCCCCATCCCTCCCAGGAGTGCAGGAGTCTGAGCCATTCCCACAGTCACTGCACAAGTGCCCCTAAAGACGGTGTTCGTCATTTATGGTGACCAACTTTTACCTAAGGCTGTTCAGAATGAGGCACACTTGCCCATCTTGCACAGGACTTCCTTTGGCTGCGAGCAGTGTCTCTGGAGCCTGAACCTAAATGCACTAAGACTCCAACAGGAGCCCAACCTACCTTAATTCCCCAAGGCAGTGAGTCCCATAACTGGAGTCCCCACGCCTGTGACAGTGTGCTGTTGGATCACCCACCCTGAGCACCTCCCTGGCTGGGATAATGGCCCTTCCTGAGCATTACTGTCTCCCACCAGGGGGGCACCCTGATAGTGGTTGTTGTGCTCAGGTGCCTGGCCACCAGTTGTCAGGGATAATGTGGCCCCTCAAAGGCACACTGGGAGATCTTCACTTGACAGCAGGCTGCTCTCAGCCGGCCTTTTTCCACTGTATTCAACACAACAGAGGTGGAGCCAGTTTCAGACTTTGTGGGTCACGGCAGATTGGGATAAGCCTATGCCAGCTGCACTAAAGTAAAAGTAAGCGAAACAGCTGGCAGCAGGTGAGCGGTGTGTTTTTAAAGTTCCTGGGGGATGTTTGAAATACACTTATCTTGATTCTTGTGGATAGTTTTAAAAGAACTCCTTGGATTTGCTGTAGGCAGCTGTTTGCTTATTCTAACTAATAAATATAAGAAACTGCTCTTCAAGAAATTAAAGGTTAAATTTGGATGCCTTCCACAGGAAATGGAAGCGTAAGGGTGTGTATGTGTTTTGAAATACGGATGTTACAATTCCCATTCTAGCTTGCAAAAGAAACCCCAAACCAGTACTCTGTCACTTTAATGATTTATAAGCACGTCTTTAAAAAAAAAAAATCACTTATTCAGTTCCTCATGTTAGCTCTCTGGTACACACATGAGGCTCAGGAGCCTGCTTGTTTCTCATGCTGCAGAAACTACTGCTTTTACTGATGGCCAGACTATGGCTGCCCAGGAGCAGGAGTGAGGGGGAGGTGAGGAAGCTCGAAGCCTTCATTTGCTTGGGCAGGTGTTCAACAAGCAGCAATCCCAGTCTTGCCTCTTGCAGACAACATTTCAGAAAGAGCAGGCAAGCCACACTAGTTGTGGTTCAAGTGGGCTAAATGCACTTCCCTCTGACACTGCCCAGTTGTGCTGGTTTGGAGACAGTTGTGCTGCATCTTGAGATGTGTTGGTGAACTGCTCCAAGCACTGGGACTGTGTTCAGCAAAGAAAATCAGGTGGCTCTTAGCACTTTCCGACTCTCCCCCTTTAGTCATAGGAAGAGAAATTCTGCATTTCTGTTAATCTGAAAGGGCTGTGTCTTTCAAGAGTATCTTTATAACCTGCTCCACTGCTGAGGCCCTCTGACACCTGGGGCTTGGGTTCAGAAGAGCTGGACACCCAGGACTGCACAGGTGCTTCCAAGGTCTCTGACACTCAGAAAACCAAGAAAGTGCAGCTATAGAAATTTTGCTAGTGAGGACATGCAAATACAGACATGCACATGCAAGAGCAGAAGTGAAAGAAAAAGTTAAATTGAGGTCAAGGTCATCCAGACATGAAATTATTAAAGCAACGACTAATCATTTAAAATTTACTCTGAACAACTCAGAAATGGAACAAATCAAATGAAAGTGTTACTCAGTTTTGTTTGACTAATGCAAAATCTAAACCATACTTAATATATCACTGGGTTTCAAAAACTTATCTGATGGCATGGTGTCTACTTCTTCTGTGAGATTTACTGCTCTTTAGAGCTGAAATGTGCCAAGGGGGACCTTTAGCTGATAAATGATATATGGCTTATATTCACTGACTTCACTGAAGCTATGCTATATTGGTCTGATTTTTTAATATCTGACCTAAAGAGCTAAAAAACCTTTGAGGACACCAGCACTAAAACCTGCTTCTAAATGCAGGTACTGCAACAGTTTTTCTAAGGACTAAGAAATATGAAAGGGTCAAATATGAAGTTTGCAAAAGGTTGAGAATATTTCCAAAGACAGAAAACACTTCTCTCCACCCCCTCCTCCCCCAACTGAAATCCTTCTCATTGAAATGCAAGTATATTTTTCATTACTTATCCAGATTCCTTTTTGCAAGGAAGAAGTTGCTCAGCTTAGATGCTAAATGCATTTCTCTTTAACATTCTGTGTGGAATCACGTTACAGAGAATCCGAAACTTTCAGAATCTTTGGAACAGGCTTCAGTCCTCTCAGCATTGAATTGACAATGATTAGCGTCATTATTTTAATGATTGCCACTTTACCCACCTGACAGATACCCTAAAGGTTTTCTTCCATTATATAACTACAACTGAACACCAAAAATGCTTTCCACTGTAGGAACAACTATCTGAAGATAGTTTTCATTTCTCCTTTTCATGTACAATTGTTTACTCCATTCTCAGAGTAATGTTTTTTAAAAAAATGCTGGTAAAAGCAGAAATGAAAGTAGTTGCAAATAATAATAAAAAAAGGGCTATTTAAATTTGGTTAAAATTGAGACTTTTAGGGTTCTCTGGCTATGGAAAGCAGCAACAGCCAGTCTCAGGGGCAGAAGAGTGAGGAAGAAGACACTCTATGCTTGTCACCAGGAGTGTTACTGGCTTCTACTCAGAGGAAACATCTGCCAAAACCTGAGCCAGTCAGGGTAGAGTTAGCTTGATATGAAACCAATTCTATTCAATAATTGTTAAGCACAAGGCAGGGAAAAGTTACAATTTGATCTTGGAGCAGTTGCAGCACCATAAAACTTCCTTGAGAATTGTTTTATATTTCTTCCGCAGTCTAAATGTTTTGATTACCAAGGCAGTGTTTTCCCATGAGGCATATCTCAAAGAGATGTGGTGCCAGGACCAAGTGGGATGAGATTATAAAATATAAGAAGCTGGAACATGAGAAGTTTGAAACTCAGCTGTGAAAATGTTTATTGGATAAATGTTTACTCTGCTGCATGCTCATATTTATTTTTCTTTCAAACCTTTGAGTTTCTTTACTGCTTCACTGAGACAATTAATTTTCTTTGGAAAACATGACATGGTTAATTAAACAGGTGAGAGAAACTAGTTTCTCAACTCTTTGGAGATTCAAAGATTCAATTGCAATTTATAAAGAATATATTACAGTTGTCAACATCATGTGAATCCTGGATGGTGTGAAAATGATAAACACAAGAATGCTGTTGGAAATACCCCTTAGAAATCTGAAACCCTTTAGAAACTCATCAGTGCCAGTCCTCTGTTGTTCCAGGTGATCACAGCACACTGTGCTTGTCATGAATGGTTTGTGCTTTGTCTTATAAATACCTAAGGATTTTGCTCCTTTTTTTTCTATAGGCTGGCTACTCTGAAATCTCTTTATGCTGATGGCTGGGGAACAAATTCAAAATCCCTTGGCTATTTCTTTTTTATGCTAGAGTTGTTTTTAGCTTTTGTAGCCTGTCTTAATCTCTGATTTTTATCCTCGTGATATATTTGCAAAGATATATTTATGTTCTCTTAAGTCTTCACCTGCTAGCCAGAGCAGTGCAAACTTGGGGGGCATATCTTTGTATGGAGGCATGTGTGCTGACTTTGCTCTTGTGAGCCAGCCCTGCTTGGCCCACATCATGGCCAGTGCATTTTCTTTCTGGATCTCAGCCCAGCTCGGGTCTCACCGTTCCTACCCACCAGCAGGCAGCATCAGGGCCTTGAAGATGTGCTGAAGAAGGAAGCTAAAAAAGACCAGCCTGGCTGAACAGAGAGGTTTGGCTGAAATTCAGGGGGGAAAAAAAGTGTTTGTGACCTTTGGAAGAAGGGGCAGGCATCAGGGAGAAATTTAGAAAGGCCAAAGCTCAACGAGAACTTAATCTGGCTACTACTCTAAAAGACAAGGAATGTTTCTATAATTACTTTATCAAGAAATGGAGGGTGAAGGAGAATCTCCATCTTTTATTGGATGCAGGGGTAAACACAGTGACAAAGGATGAGGTAAAGGCTGATTAACCTAATACTTTCCTTGCCTCAGTCTTCCATAGTAAGAGCAGTTGTCATCAAAGTACCCACCTTTCTGAGCTCTCTCTGGAGAACAGAGACGTGGAGGAGAATGAAGCTCCCAAAATCCAAGGGGATATAGTAATCTGGTACACCCCAGAGACACACAGAGCCCTATGGGGCCAGCTGGGACCCACCCAAGGTACTGAAGGATTTGGCAGGAGTGCTCACTGAGACACTTGCCGTCACTTACCAGCACTCCTGGCTAACTGGGGAGGTACCAGTTGACTAAAGGTTAGCAAATGCAATTCCCACCTACAAGAAGGCCTGAAAGGAGGATTTGGGGAGCTACAGGCCTGTCAGCTTCACCTTGGTGCCAGGGACGGTCATGGATCAGCTCATCTTGGGTGTCATCATACAACATGTGCAAGACTACCAGGGGATCAGGCCCAGCCAGCATGGCTTTATGAAAGGCAGGTCCTGCTTGACCAATCTAATCTCCCTCTATGACAAATTGACCTACTCAGCACAAGAAGGAGAAGCTGTCGATATTGTCTGCTTGGACTTTAGGAAAGCCTTTGACCCTGTCTCCCACATCATTCTCCTGGGGGAACTGGCTGCTTTTGGC
Source organism: Picathartes gymnocephalus (assembly GCA_013390045.1). NCBI lineage: Eukaryota > Metazoa > Chordata > Aves > Passeriformes > Picathartidae > Picathartes > Picathartes gymnocephalus. Next base: position 349,105 of record WEKY01060128.1, on the reverse strand, counting down.
TTGGACAAGTGCACTCTTTAGTGGCTAGAAAACTTTCTGGATGGCTGGGCCAGAGAGTGGTGGTGAATGGAATTACATCCAACTGGCAATCAGTCAAAAGTGGTGCTCCCCACAGCTCAGTATCGTGAGCAGACCTGTTTAGTCTCTATCAATGATTTGGACAAGGGGATTGAATGTATTCTCAGTAAGTTTACAGAGTTGGATGGAGTGTTGATCTGCTGGAGGGCAGGAGGGCTCTGCAGAGGGATCTGGACAGGCTGGATTGAAGGGTTGAGGACAATTATGTGAGGCCCTTGGCCAAGTGCCAAGTCCTGCCCTTGGGTCACAACAACCCCAGGCAGTGCTACAGGCTGGGGACAGAGGGGCTAGAAAGTGGAAAAGGACCTGGGGGTGCTGGTTCACAGCAGCTGAACATGAGCCAGTGTGTGCCCGGGTGGCCAAGGAGGCCAATGGCTTCCTGGCCTGGATCAGCAATAGTGAGGCCAGCAAGACCAGAGAAGGGATCATCCCCCTGTATTTGGCACTGCTGAGGCTGCACCTCGAACCCTGTGTTCACTTTTGGGTCTCTCAGATCAAGAGGACATTGAGGTGCTGGAGCAAGTCCAGAGAAGGGCAACAGAGCTGGTGAAGGGTCTGGAGAAAAAGTCCTATGAGGAGAGGCTGAGGGAGCTGGGGTTGCTTAGCCTGGAGAAAAGGGGGCTGGGGGGAAACCTTATCCCCCCTTACAAGTACCTGAAAGGAAGTTATGCCCAGTTGGGGATCAGTCTCTCCTCCCAGGTAACGAGCAATAGGTTGAGAGGAAATGGCCTCAAGTTGCACAAGGGAAGGTTTAGATTGGATATTAGGAAATACTTCTTTACTGAAAGGGTTGTCAAACATTGGCACAAGCTGCACAGGGATGATTCTATGACTCTAAACCCAAGCCCTCATAAAAATAGCTTGCAAAAATAGCACTTTGACAACGAAATTGGGCCCGTATTTTCTAGGAGATAAATCTAGAAAATGGTACAGAAATTGCCTGATGGGGCCATATAAATGAGTTTAAGGTCTCCGAGGCAGACTGTCACTTCCTCTGTTTTTGCCTTAAATGTAGAATCATGTGGCCTTGATCAGTGGCCTTTTGCTGCTACTGTGATCTAAGAGTTAAGTATTAATAGCTTCAAACAGCAGGGAGTTTTCAACCACGCTATCTGTTGTACTAAGAAAGGCCAGTGCAATAAGCATTTTTTATGTCAGGAGGGACTTAACATGATCAAAAAGGCACTGGTCTGGGTGGAGAATGAGATGAGGATACTCTGGCAGTGAACTTTTCTGCTACACCAAGTGGTAAGATGTACTTCTCTTTACCTCTCATTAATGACTCCAGACTTTCTTTCATCATTTTCCAAACAGAAAGATCAGGCAACTATGTAAATTCTTTACATTTGACTATTGTTTAATGCATGGGTTTTTTTACTTTTTTTAATGTGTTATGAGTAAACAAGCACTACTGTTTGGCCAACTGTTATGTTTTGTCTAGGGTTACTTAAGTCTCAGTTATTTGTGGAATGTTCCTATATTCCTTTGGGTAGTCAGTGCATGACTCACAATTATCTAATATCTATTTGGGAAAAAATATCTCAGATCACTTTTATGCATCTTTTACATAGCTGTTAAATATTATAGGACATACATACTCACTTCAACACCACCACATCTGCAATTGTGGTTGAAAGTAAGAGATTCTCTCTATAGCAACCAGTGCATGTTCAGTTTTTTGTTTTAAAATACCAAGAGCCAGATTTTGCTCTCAGATCCTCAGTAGTTTGGGTTTTTTTCTGATTTTCTTTTTTCTTGAGAGTGAATAAAATCCTGATACTTTTCTACTACACGTGTCTCAATCTTATTTTGGCAGCTTTCTGAAACAAATGGTTTGCTGATTTTTCTCTAAATCAAAAATGTATTAATGGATCTTCAGAAGGGGATGTGCTTTGAATGAATCTGGACAGAATTAGTGACGATGAAATGTTTACTGCAATACATTCTTTCTGCAAAGCCTTTAGAACTAATTCCAAATGCATACACGACTGCGGACTTTTAATTGGATAATTCTTGCCTGTTGACTTTCTTCCAGCTTCATCCTGTAAGGCAGTGTGTGTCAAGATTTCAGAGTCACTTGCATATCTGTGTTTCCCTATTTTTCATCCGTATGTGTAAACAACTATTTGCCCATGCAAAATGGGTCCTTAGATGTGCAAATACTTGATCTTCTTGCATAAATATTTTTTTTGTAAGCAGATCTGTTTACAAGAATGACTACATAAAATACAGATATGTTTGAAATTAAATTAAATACAATTAAGTACAAATCTATTTACATGAATGACTACATACACAAAAAAAGAGGGCCTTTAACTCTGAGGTTGGGGACCTCTGTCTCATACCACTGTCTTTCTTTTTGTCTGTGAAACTACCTCACTAATAAAGTAGTTTTAGTAGCAAGCCCAACAAATGCACTGATAAAACATCTATGCACATGTTTAACTTTAATGAAGCTTAAGCAAGGTTAAGCACATGAGTCAGTGCTCTTCTGAATTGGACCAGCATTTAGATCTAGAGCCCCATGTTTTTCCATGCTTCCTGATTTCCTATACTGTGAGAGAACCAAATTTCAATGGAGATAGTTTATAAAGGATGCAGCATTAGGTGTTGTCAGATATATTTTATAGCCAGATTCCTTATGTAGTCAAAGTTGGTCTGAGTAAGGGCTGAGAAATTCAAACACATGCCATGCACTGTATCTAGCATTTCCATAGTTATTAAGGAAATGGTGATCCTATTGATCTGCACATTAGCTTGCAGTTCTCCAAAAATGAAGTCTGTGGCATTTACTTCTCCAGAAAAATTTGTGCATTGGCCTTTGCATGCTATTTGACAGCACAAATACTTATGTTTAATTTAACTGACCAGCCCATTAAGTGGGAGTAACATTATTCACAAATAATCAATGTTCAGCTAGTGATCGAGGGACTGAAGAACATTACATCTGTCCTCATTTCAAACTGGGATAGATAGTTTTTGTAGAGCAATATTGCAGGTGATAGTTATGAAGAGTTGTTTTGGTCAAAGCCTAGCCCTGAGCAGGGGCTAAGAAACCATATTTCCCTGGTATTAAGGTGTCAGAAGGAAACTTGCAGTCCTTGACAAATGATCTTTCCCATAGGTTAGTAGTGCACAAGACAATTGCTCTCTTACAGAAGTCTTTGGGAAATAGGGGAAGTGTGCAGTGTGAGGAAGGGAGAGTCCCTGTGACTGCTTCAGTTGGCTTTCAGGTATGGTGTAAAAAGGGTAGGGCAAACCTCTGTCTTTTGTTATCCACACTGTGGTTCTCTTCCCAGCCTTTTGTTTTTGTGTCTGTGCTTCCCATCCTCCACTCTTCTTCATATTATCATTACAAGATGAATGTGGAAATTCAAGATCTTGGACCTGGAACCTGCAATTTTTTGGCTGTACTGGACCAGACAGGGCTGAAGATATTTCACAAAGAACCAAGAACATCTGACTGGTTTTATAATTTGTGATGGTGATTTTGATGGCACCTAAAATTAGAAGTAAGTTTCATTACACTGTTCCATAAGAAAAACACAATACTTCTGATTAGAAATATTCTAATTTTCCATTTACATGATAAGCTTGTACCTTTTTTATACCAAGTTTTCTCCTTTGCCCCACTCTCCATATTTTTGCTGATTCATGTGTGATTACCGCTAACTTAATACTAGATAGATTAATTTATTTGTACTTCAGATATAGTTTTCATCTCATATATAAATATGTATAGTATGCTCACCCTTTTAAAAGTATAACTTCTTCTACAACTTGAATTAGATTTGGTTTCTTTTGCAAATATTTTATTACTATTTTCTGTTAGGTCTGACTTGGCAAAACATCTGTGCATTTGGCCCACTTTTTTAAAAATGTGCAAATTTTTCTGTGCTAAATGGTTTAATTCCCTGTACGCTCCCAAAATACCACTGAGTGAAAACCATCCACAAAGACAAAGTCTGTTATTTAGCAGCAGCATTTAAGATAGCAAAGATTAGCTTCCATGTGTACAGAGCCTTCGGATCAAACAGGAGGAACGGGCTAAGGGATTGTATGGCTGTGAACAGATGAAATCATGTGATGGGCTTTATTGCTGGTGAAATCTGTTTCCACTTGCTGCCACCCACTAATTTGACAATAGATTGCATCATGTAGTTGCAGCAACTGAGATGACTAGCAACCATTTTAAAATGCTTTCCTTAAAGGGGAAAACACCCTACTAGAGTGGAACAGAGAGACAGTGTTGTGAGCACATTTTAAATTTTAGATAAATGCAGTTATGTTTGCTGCACTATATTAAATTTAACATAACCCAAGTATTCGGCGAGGAGCTATGTATTAGCCAAATTTTGTTTATTGAGAGATTTTTTTTAGTGGACAAAAAGAGCTAGGAGGTTTGTTAACAGTAATTTAGCTCATCCTAGAATTGCAATTACCACCTAAGTGCTGTATGGGAAACACACAACATTTTTCAAAGCAGAAAAATAAATAATAATGAACCCTTAGCTTAAAAATGCAATTCTCTCTGTGTTCTTTTCTTGTAAAGAAAAATCTACATTTCAAAGGAATATTTTCTTACATATGGAAATGCTTATTTTCTAGCTACTGAAGATCTGCCAGGAAATATTAGAGAATATCATGTTCAGAGTTTTAGAAGGCAAATTGCTTCTGCATACATTGTATCTAGCAGACAGCTTTATGGTGCTCTTTACCTGTCTGTCATAACATCATCAGTTTTTCCAAAGTACCTGAAGCCTTTGAAAGTTAAGGAGTGTAGCAGTATACCTTCACATGACACATGTATTTAGCAATGCTAATCTGATTAGCAAGTAAATACAAACTACAGTTTTACGTGCTTTAAACCTAATTATTAAATGTTCCTTGATGGAGGACAAAAACAACTTTGAAAGTAAAAGTGTAAGAAGATGAATTTTAAAGAGCACTAATCAAAGCACACTTATCATGGCTGTGCACCTTTAAAAATGAGTTTCAGATGGACTTTATTGTCTTAATTTATATCTTAAGGAGGCAAGGAGAACCACCTTAGCTGTGGAAGATTTGGCTTTTTAGATATAAACACTGACTTTAAAACATCTCAGCAGCGTTTTCAGATTGTCACAGTGAGCAGAAACATCCATGTTGTCAGCCAGATGGGATATTTCATATGCGTTTCTTAAAACAGTTAATTTTCTTCTTCGGTGCAGAGAAGCCAAGAGCTAATGCTGAGGTCTGGGACATACTTTCAATTGCTTTTTGTGTCAAATTCCATGCACCCAGAATTCCTTATTCTTTTATTTCTTTGTTTGGTTTTATTTTAGAGATAAATCAGTGCATTTCTGGCAGTTTATTCTCAATCTGGCTTCAACTATTCCAGTATTCTGACAGAAAAAAATTTTTGAAACTGTCAGAATAATTTGAAAAACTGATTCAGAAATAAAAACTGAGTTCTCCTTCTCCTTAGATTCCATATTGAGACAAATTTTAACTGCTTGAGTAACAGCTGCAGAAATGCCCTGTGGTCCTTGAGGAAGTTTTCATCATCACTGCATATACCACTTATTTGGTGCACCTCTTGTTTTAACAAATCACACAAGAAAACTGTTCTTGTACCTCTCCGCTTGGTGTTCGGTTTCTTTCCTTACCAGTACATTTTTTACTTGCTTTTTCTTCACTCCACATTACAGAGTCAAGATCAGTTTTATTTATTGGGTCAGCATAATGCAAATAAATCTCTGCTGTTGGTTACTGCTTAATGCCTGCAAGAGAGCAAGCCCAGCCCCCCTGCCCCTGCATCTGCTAACCAGGGAGGGGCAGCCACCCTGGGGAGATCTCCTGAAGGCAGCCATGGCCCAGGGCAGCTTTTCAGAGAAGGAGGAAAATTAATTCAAACCCAAAGCTTTTTGAGGAGATGGTTCTTGCAGGCAGGGGTGAGGAGTCAAGAGAAGCACCAAGTGGGATTTGAAAATGAAGCACATCGAAATTGTGTTCCTTGGGAGTGCAAGCATTGTAATGCCCTTGGTGTTCACACTTAAATTTTAAAAGCAGATTTTAGCAAAGTTTGGAACAACAAAATTTCCTGATACTTAATAGTTATGAAAGCACATTTTTGAAAAGCAACAATAGAAGAAGGCCATCACAGGTTCGGAACTTATGAGAAAACCTTAAAAACATCTAGGTTTTTTTTTTAATCAATACAACCAAAAATCCTGCCTGGAACACCAAACAAAAACAAAACCCCCCTCCCTAACTGCTGTTTCTACATGATGTTATGAGTGGGTTTTAAGCAAATGAAATGCAATTGCAAGGGCAAAGAAAACAAGGGTTTTCCTACTCCACATGAAATTACTTGTGTTCACAAAGAAGAATTGTGGCCATCTTACAGATACCTTTACAGATTCAGTGATACCTTTACCGGCAGTGCACCATGTTGTGTGCTTCCACAATGCTACCAGCTTTGATGGTAATGATTAGTAGGCGTGTAATTCAAAGCAATACCACCATTAACCTCGCTCAGCTTGGCATCCAGACAATGGAGGAAAATAAGGTGTAGGTTTCAGCCTGGTAAAAGACCCATGGAGAACTAGAGAACCCAACAACATACTAACCTCCTTTTAATGAATATAGTGTTCAAATGACGGTTAAAGAAATAAAGGTTTTGTATATTCTATTATGAGATCCCTATGCACCGCATTAAACATAACAGCTGACCAAGAGATGACTGTGATTCAGTTTTATTATGGGTGGGCTAACCTCAAAAGATGCAGCAGGTCTTTTCAGTTCACAGAGGGATAAAGTTACCTATATGCTTATGCAAACTCTATTCAAACCTCCTGCAAGACAACAGAACTTCCACTCATGCTTATGAAGCCAGCCATATGTAGAAGAATCTTTAGGATCAGAATCTAAAATTTGCCCTAGTTCCTAAGCTGGCAATAATATGAATTCTATCCCAAGTAACTCCAGGATGTAAAAAAAAAAAAAAGTAAGCATGAAAGAAAGGCAGTTGTGTCTTCAAATCGCCACAAAAATTCTTGCAAGAGAAATTTTGGAGATTCTTTTGCAGTGTAAAAATATATTGCCTTTATTCACTATCACTTGTTTTTCGTGATGAATGCAACAATGTGAATGTCATGATTACTTTTTTGTTAAGTTTTTGATCCTTTACAGATCTTTATACTCAACAGTACTATGAGATTCAGCACTATTGCTACAGTAGTTCAAGGATGTGAATAGAGCCTGAAAACGTTGGCTTGGATCTCTACAGGAATTTGCACATAGCCTTGCTGATAGTGTCTCTTCTCAAAAGTTTATTCAGTTTTTAACTTTGCAGTTGGTTTTCTTGGCTTTTGCCTCTTTAAGGTGCATGTGATCCTTCTGACATGTCAGGTAGGTGCTGCAGCCTCCCCCTCCTGCTGTCTCTGCACGAAGCTCCCATGGGGCTAGCTCTGGCAAGTATTCTTTGGCACCATGAGGAAACCCTGTTCCTCTCGAGAACCATGGGGTCTTTGGGTCAGGTCTCACAAATCCTTTCATTCAGATTCGTAATTCAACCAGATCTGAAACCCTACATAGCATAAACTGTACCATTATTCAGGAAAGGATTAGTGGAACCTTTTCAGTGTTGGAGACAGAGACGCAGGTCCCCTTGCTCGTGTGGCACTGACAAAGAGGGGGTGGTCCAGGCAGGAGGTGGCATTCAGCAGCTGCCCCAGGTATCCAGTGCCCAGCTGCATGGGAGTGAGGGGCCCTTCTGAGGTGCTGAGAAGAGCCCCATGCAGTCTACGGTGCAAGTACGGGACCAACATATAAGGGCTGGATTTTGAGCTGTGGAAAGCACCATTCCCAGGCCTGGGTACTGGACCCAGCCCAGCCTCCTTGTCTAAAAGCAGCCCAACAAGGCTCAGGTGCCGGAGCAGAGGCAGTGAGGTGAGGAAGAAAGGAAGGTTGCAACTCTTCTCAGCCGTTGTCAGTCTGTTTGCTCTGAGGAAAAAGTACAGAAAAAGCTGACATCACTGAGATACACAAGACTTTTAAGACAGCTTTGCTTCAGGGAACTGAAAGGGCCGAAAGTCACTGACTGATTCAGTGAACTGTCCTGAGATAAGAATCTAGGAGATACTTTGATTTTTTTTTTTCTTTTTCATTTTGCCTTTTGAGCAGCTAGACAGAAATGGCACTGATGAATCATTAGGGTATTTTGCTCATTAATCTAGGAAGCTGCATGACTTATTGAAAAGTAAAAAAAACCCATTTTATCTTTGTCAGTGCACACAGATGTTTAGATGCTGTTGCAATGCTAACTGTTGCTCTTAAGGTCTTGACCTCTGTATAAAAGATTCTCACTTCTGACTCATGAGGACCGGGACTGTAATGAAGAATGATTCTCTGTGCCAATGAGAGGCAGTAGAAGCAAGTACGGTGGCCAGACAAAAGAGTTCATGGAAATTACATGATTAGGTTAGGTGTTAAGTGGGCTCTAAAGATTTAAGCTTATGACTGCTGATTGTTGTTTAACAAAATGGTTATGAGTGTATATAAAGGAGACAAATTCCATCAGGTGGAAGAAGAATTTAGGAAATATAAGTACAAAGACACTTGCCCAAACCTCCCCAAGTCCTGTGTAGATGGTGGCAATGAGAAGATCTGGACAGCAGGAGATGCTTTCCTCATGTGTAGAATGTGACCAATAATAACTGTTAAGGACTTTTATTAATCTTACTGAAGAGCTGCATATTCATAGGACTGTTCTTTATTTTATTTTTGTTGTTCGTTGTATCTCTTACTTCTTATTTCTCAGTTTTAAGGGGAAAAACCCCCACCTTGTCTACATACTGAAGTGAAACTCCATTTTTCAACAAACTAATTTTTAAAAAATGTCAAAGTTCTGGTTGTTCTGATCTGCATCAGAGATCATTGCATTGCTCCTAGTACTCCTTATCATTCACTGCTGATATGGGACAGTTTTACAGTTTATGCCATCATTCTTACCAGAAAGGATAAGATGCTGAAGCCTGGAAGATACTGGGAAGAAGAAACAATCTACAAAGTATAATGACTTGTGTACATCACCCTTTGCAAACTTTTATAGTATTTTGAAGGAGTTCAACTTGCTTTGGATAAGCTGGATAGCATCTTAGTTCATTTACTGATGGTATAATTCACTTTATTTCCATCTCTTCCCTTACAATCTCATGAATTCTCTTTCAACCCCTGAGTACCATGTGGGCTTGAAAAGCATCATCAAATACATTTGCAGCGGTAGTTCCTCTTCTTCCTTGCATGTTTGCTTTGACATTTTTCAATGTATTTTTAAGAGTCTAGATAGTGGTTTGTGTGTTTTTTTTATTTTACTGATTTGGGCAAATACTTAAGTCTAAATTGCTGTGCATGGATGATTCCTCTGAACTCACAAAGTTGGAAACCACACTGAGGCTTTCAGAGCCAAACTGATCATGACTATCCCAAACCTTCAAGCTGGAAAATACAACCAGTGAAATGCTGCAAAAGCAGGAGTGTAACTGTAGTATTTTTAGTGAAAAACTGCTTGTAGAGCGGCAGGTAATGTCTACATGGGAGTGTCTATACAAGCATGATAGCAGTGGCCTTGTATTTTTGGAAGAACTGGTCTAACCTGACTAGCAGAAGTTTAGGATATTATCTGGCTTTAAAATTAACTGTGGATGCATACAAATAGGATGACCTATAAAATTCTGTAGTATATATAAAAAAAATTTCTCAGTTCTGTGTCTGCAACATCATGTTTCTATAAAATAACCATGTTTACCTGTCTTGAAGATTATCACATTGAAAGACATGATTTGTTCAGAAAGCACGATAATGGGGCTGGATAGGCACCATCCATAAACAGAGACTTACTTCTAAAAACATTTTTTTACTGAAAAGTTATGGCTGCTCAATTTACTGTTTCCAGCAGCTCCAAACAGCTGGCATTGCTTCAATTATAGTGAGCAGGACTTCCTTTCTGTTATGAGGCAAAAGAGCTGTCATATTTTTCTATAAAGAAAAAGAGGATGGGTAAGATATAATTCTTTTTATTTGCAAGATTGTGAGAAAGGGCAGGTTACCAGCCTCGAGATGGTACACACCTCCCTCTTACCATTTATAAAGTTTCCTGCACAAAGCCTTGCTCAAATCAATGGGCTTGAAAAAAGAGTAAAATCACTGCAAGTCTGGTTACATTTTGGGCTCTGTTGATTAAGAGAGCTGTAATGTACATTTGATTAAATGGTACATTACAGCCTCAAAGCTCAGGAAAACCACTAAGTCATCATCCTATCTGTCATTCCTGGGCTGCTTTGAACCCAAGCGTGCCCTGCTTACATGAATTAGAGTTGATAGAAAGGACTGACCCGATTTATGAGGGACATGCAACCCACAATATAGAGAATACAGAGTACTGCAGCCACTCCCTCCTCTGTCTCAACATGCCCATTTTCCTACTGATTCTCTGGGCTGTGGAAACAGGAGCTTCTACACCAGTTGTAAAGCTGATTGAAAATGTGAGCTTCTGTGAAAAAAGATGTGCACATGAACCATTTCTTGGTTTTTCCAGCTGGGAGAATCCTCCCAGCTGGGATCTTCCTGCATGGAGAGCTCCTGTACCCATTTCAGGCAGCACACAGAAGCCTTGCCTGGTCATATTATTTTGCCTAGGAAATGTCAGGCTTAGCTATAAATAATGACAATAGCATGCCATGATAGCTATTAACCTGCCAAAACTAGGATTTCTTAATGTTAAATTAAAATTTTAAAAAATAACAAGGAATCAGGATGCAGGTTCATTATGTTTGCTTGAACTTTTTTTAATGTTTCAATTCAGCAGTGAGTTCTTTTGATGAATGACAAATTAATCACCATGTTACAAAAATAATACCATGAGAATCCCACAGCAAGCAGAAATCGTTCCTTGAAGAATATTTTTCCTCTGATGCATTGCAGCATTTTTTTCCTAACACATACCTGTGACACACCTGAGAAGGGTATAACTCCTAAAGAAGGTTGTACCATTATTTACAAATTAAATGTCTATTAATTGAAAGCAGCATCTGACACTAGAAATAACTTAAGCACTGACAATTTCTAAGAGGTTATCTCAACACCTATTTTTCTGTTACTAATGAGTGTCTTGTTGTTACCATAGAAACTGGCATATCTCTACCTACACTTCTCAAAGAAACAGACCAATATACTAATTTTTGTGTGTGTGTGTGTGTGTGTGTGTGTGTGCTTGTGTGTCTATATGTCCCACCAAGTGCTTGAAGGTCACCCTGAATCTTGTTAACAGGAGGGGAAAGAAATGAAACAGCATTAACTGACAGTTTATTGACATCAAGCCTGAAGATCAAACTGATAGAGAGACCTCACCAAAGTTCTACAGTTCAGACAAAAGTCCCTATCCTGCCAGCTACTTTGTGTTTCCCAAATCCCCTGCAACCATGAAGTTGCTTTGGGTTGAAAACAATTTATCCTTGCAATGAACATTTCAAAAGATAACAGTAAAGAAGGGAAGTTTTGGGGTTTTTGCGGGAAATGCTCTTTTGAAAGAAATTTACATTTGCTATTAATGGGTCAGATCAATAATTTACATCACTGTTTTTAATTTTATGCACAAGCATCGGAGTAGTAAATTTTTCTTTATTTCCTTTTTGATATGGTTTCCACCTTCATTAGAGAAAAGTTAATCCATCACAACCACTCTGTGCTCTGGAAGGAAATTATTTTAGCTGGCAAAAGTGAGACAGTCAAATCAGGCCCCTATTTAATTTTTATTAATTCTATAGTTCTGCTTGTCACTTGGATATCATCTTGATGGAAGGGAGAATGCTCAGGTTGTTGCTATGTAGAGTGCGAAGGAAAATATCTACAGCAGAACCATCAAGTAAATAAATACAGTTACATATTTAAATATATGTTTGTTTCTTTTTTGTCTCTAGTTTTTTAAAACACATATAGCCTCTATCTTTACTGGCTCTCCATGTGCTATTTTTACAATGCCCAGATTCTGTTTTGTAAAGTGCTGGGTTGCTTGTGTCAATTTAAACATTTTTTGATGAGAGAAAAGGAAGAGAACTTTTATTTTGAGGACTTACTTCTTCATATATTGAACCAATGAAGCACCATTATGGCTAGAGTTTGATTACAGTCTGGACTCAATAGACTTCAAGGATTTTAACAAGCTCTAACTTCCAAGGGTAACTAAAAATTGCATTACAGCATAAAACCCTCTCAGCAACAAATCTGTCTGAGCCTTACAAATGGATTTTTATTTATGAATGTACTTAAGCATATGAAATTCATAAATTTCTCTTCCTCATTAGCTTACAGAGGGATTGCATGTTATGTTTGCTAAGAAATGCAATATTGGCCACGTATAAACTAGACTGACAGAGAAGGAAAAATCAGTTGGAAAAGTTTTTCCGTTGGAGTTTTGAGGAGACTGCTGGGATAGAGATCTGAAAGCAACATTTTTCATCTGTACTTGCAATGAAAGAGTGAAAAATATTGCTCTCAAGTGCTACCTGCATGACCTTGGTGTGCCTGTACGTAAAGCTCTCAGGGATATGCATGTAGTTAAATATCATAGAATTTTGTGCCTACAAAAATTGATTTCTATGGAGTTACCAAGGAAATTCATTTGAGTTCTGCAGCCCCAGAATTCAATTGAATTTGAGTTTGCTATTTTCTTTGTTTTTCTTGCAAATTCTTGTTCTCCTTGAGAATCATGGAAAGGAGGGAAGGATGTGAAACAGGTGAGAATAGGGCTGCATGAGACTTACTAATCTCCAAGTGACGGCTTTAAAAGGGTTTTTTTGCTTAGATAAAAGCTGACAACAATCTGACAGGCCAACAAAACTAACAAAAGGTCTTGGTCTTACTGTGGTCAGTGCTGGAGCACCTCACAGTGAGTACTTTTCCCAGGATATTCATAGGGTTCACACCTGTGAATGAATTACAGCAAGGGATTGGAAAGGTTTTCTATATTCGAAAGCTAACTGAAATCTCAAACGTTGTCTCCTTCTTGGATTTAGGATGCAGTCTGCATCCTGCAGCTTCACGCTGCTGAATGAGTAGCATTAAAGCTCTCCAAGGTTTATGTACCTGAACTCCAGAAGGTGACCATGGCAGCCTTCAGTGTTGTAGAGGACTTAGGGAAAAGGAAACGTGCTTGAGCACACAACACTCCCCATAATGAATGTTCTGAACCATCGAGTTGTAGATAACAACTGAACTGGTTTCCAAGTCACTATAATGCAAGGACTTTGACTTGGATGTTTTTGAATTCCTTCTAGAATGGCCAATTAAATAAAAGTAGTATGAATCTAAGTATTTCGATGTTGATGAGTTTGTAGCATTTGCAGAAAACCATTAATTAGATTTTTTTCCAAGTTCTCATGTGAGTACAGATTTTACAATGTAGCAATTTGGCTGAAATTTTGGACTCAAAAACTTTCCCGAACACAAACTTACATCCAGTGGAAACACTCAGGTTACACCTTATTTCATGCTTCAACCATGCAAAACCATTAAGTCTGCTATAGTGTTTCAGCACAAACCCATAAATCACCTTGAGAGTAGTTGAAAGGCCACAGAATTAGTGACCCTACTCTAAGTTTTGAATTCACAGCAAAACTGCAAACCAATTAGCTTTCATCTTAGACTTTTTGTGCAGGTCTTTTTAGACATTACCCATGTTCTTTAACTGTATCCCTGCATCTTCCAATATTTAAGAGAAAAAGCTTTGAGTAAACAAACGCCACAAATAGAAAACAGGCATACACTGTCTGAAAAGGGCTGTTTGTGATCTGTCAGAAGGTGATTAACCTGAAATTAAATTAGTAATTCCAGGCTTGTACTATAATTTAGGACACCTCAGTATGAGAAACAAGTGAATAATTTCCAAAAAAAATTGTATTTTCTCTTTCAGAGAATGTCTTGGATGATTGAATACAGGAGAAATAGAAACACTCTGGAAACACCCCAGTCTGTTCAGTCTGTTTCACCAGCAATGTCACAAGGCAGTCAGGTCAGAGAATAGCTGACTTGGATGCAGAAGAACTGACTTGTATTTTGAGCAGCTGAAGATCGATTTCAGCATGTTTGTCTCAGGGGATTGCATTTTTAGCATGTTAGAATACGTTCCTCTGAGTGTACGTGCAATTCAGATATGAGTCATGTTTGTTTCAATACATGTATGCCACCTTCATGTAATGTGAGCAGCAGCAAACAGGAAAAAAATTGCCTTTTTGCATATGTATGTGTTTGAACATTGTTTAGACATCCTCAGAAATGTAGTATAAAAGTCTCCAAAATATTCTGTTCTACCCCACAAGGAACAGATTAGAGTTGTTAACTGAATCTGTTCACAGTGAAAACACACACTGTGGATGCCCAGTTGTAGAGACAGAAAGGCTGATTCATTCCTGTTAAACAGAGTTGTGGAAGAAATCCATGTTGCCGTCCATGTGTGGATAAAAACCATTCCCTTATCCTAGCCATCTTGTACTTTGACTGATGGGGATAATACATTTTAAGCATGTTGCAATGCCAGATTGTTGTGGCATAATCAAGTCCCTAAAATTATATGCAAATTTTTGAAGCTGAAGGCAAAAGACCCTGTTTTTACAAGGTTGAACCAGGTAGGGAAAGATTCTTCCAGTCAAGCAGTATTTGCCTTAACTGGAAAAAATTACTTTTTGCCTAAATTTTTTGCATTTAACCAAAGGCAAATTGTCGTTAACAGATGTTGGTTGGCTGCAGGATGGTGGCTTGAGAGAGCGAGTTAGTAAATATTCTTGACAACAAACTTTTTTAACACAGTCAAGAGAAACCTTTAGTGCAGCCAAAATATCTGCAGAATTCACTCAACATGCTCAGATGTAAGTCATCTTCTGTTCCTTTACAAGCGAAGAAACCACACAGTAAAAAATCCTAAGCAAAAAAAAAAAAACCTGCAAAAAAATACTTCACAGTGTGCATTTGACTAAATAATGTAGTTTTCTATGTAAGGTTCAGCAGTGGAAAACTGTTGCATAATATTTCATAATTGCTATGTATTTCATACATTTTATTTAGTTGCATAAGATGAATCAAACATACCAGCAAATCCTGCTATAGGATAGTTAACAAAAATTGATGAATCTGGTATGATTTGAATGGAATATACCTGTCTTTTGTGTTGCACTGGTACACCAATTGCTTATCTGGAGAGAGAAATTTGCCATCAGGCACATAATAACAGCGTCTGAATCATGTTCTACAGCTAGTTTAAAACACTATGACCTTGATTTTAGGCATGGGCTTTATCTTGGGAATAGTTCCACAGAAACTGAGGAAAACATAAGAAAAGATAGGCAAGTCTGTACAGTACCAATGTAAATTAAATGAATTTTTACAGACTTATGAGAAACTTTGGACTTCATAGCAATTAACATAAGCATTACCAATACTATGTCTGTGTGTTCAGATATGCATTTATAAGAGTTTCTGGTAGCAGAATATTATATATCTTCAATGTGTGTCCACTGATATCTTAGCTGGAGATTTAAAAAATTGCCACTTACTCTCCTTGGGATTTGCTTTCCTAAATTTCAGAGTACAGACTGATTTTAGAGTTCAGACTTGAAAATCATCATCATCTTTTAATTGAAGACAGAAATTAAAATTTCCAGCTTGCTTACTTGCTACTAAATGTATGTCAGGAAGGTGTCTGTACCTTTTCCATATTTTGTTGAATAATATAAAGTTTGCAATAAAGGGCTTAAAAAATTATCTGTATTGCTAATGCTTTTAGGATATGAAAACAGAGTTTGTAGCATTGTACAGCAGGCTATCTGATCAGTGGAGTGTTGAAAATATGTACGTAACACTAAATTTCTCAGGAAGTCTATCCAAGGTAAAGGGAACAAATAACACATTGTGATGAGTCACTAACAAATGTTTTAGCAGAGGTGAAACTGCATTATGCCAGCATTTTGTTAGTAAAAGCGGTGCATCTTCATTTTGTGCTTATTCTGCAATGTTAGTGGAAAAATATTTCCACTACAGGGGTAGTGAGCATATGTAATGCAAACATTTTGACAGAGAATGTAAACAGCTTTCCTGCATTTTAAACCATTAAATCAAGGACACAAATTTCCATGGTTTTGCAGATTGCAATCTTCGCTGACTGTAGAGAAGATGGTGTTGCATCTGTTTTGTGTTTATAATTGCATGCTATGTTGTGCCACTGTGGCTGAATTTTAATAAATGTGGGGGTTATTAATTGTTATGGACATCGGGGTCTCACTTGTAACTATGGTGCAAAGGTCCGATACTACATTGCAGAGAAAAATGTTTTTAAAGAAATAAGCAGAAATATTGCTCTTGCTTGCTCATCTGATGGAAAAGTACGACAGCCTGCCCCCATTTGATTTCTGACTTCTTGCATTCCAGTTTGAGTCGGTTGACTTAAAGTCTATATTTTTGGCTTGGTGCATGAACAGGAGCCTCAGGGGAGTACTCTCCATCGGGCTGCTCTACCTAGGTTTCTGTCACTACTTCTGTCATTGGAGAGCATGTAGGGTCTGTCCAAAAATGCTTTCCCCAGCTCTCTTCTCCATCCCTCAGCCCTGTCCCAAAATAGTATTGCAGGGAAAATGAAAGTCTTCTTGAGCTGAAACAGAAAGCACGTGTCAGGATGGGCCCTGTATGCCAGGGAACAGTGCCCCAGGGAAAGAAATAGCCGCAGACTTGTGGGTCAGGAGGCTTTTTGTGGAGCAGGGAAAGCTAAAAATTCTGTTACCAACAACAGAGCAAATGATTTGTGAAAGAGGTAATTTGACTCTCTCGGCTTAAAGGAAAAGTTTTCTTTTCTAATAAATTATTTCTCCCCTTGGTTAGTAAATCATTTCCCCTTTCGAATACACTTAATTTGCTATTCTCTTTAATTATTGCTTGTCCAGGTGGATCTTAAAGGCTCCAACTTAAAAGGAGTCTAACCTAACCCTGGCAAAAAGCCACCCCCTGCCACATCATTAACTGAAAGACAATCATACTCTGTCTTGCCTTAAAATAATACAGACAAGGTTCAAAATGCTGCAGTAAGTGTTTTTCTCAAGGCAATATCTTGCATTAATAGGAAAGACTATGATGGGGGTTGTGTCAGGCCCATCAGACCCTTCTTGAATTAAATGACACTATATTAATATCAGAGTTTTTGTCGCTTGGATAATGTAGTTTCACAGAGATGCAAGGGATGGTATTTCTTAGAGGAAAATTGCCTTTGCACTGTCATTACCTGACTTTAACACTAACCTGATACAATATAGTATTGTAACTCACTTCCCATGGGAATAAAAAAAATTGGGAACATAGTTTTTATGGAAAGAAAGAAGAGTTTTTTCTATCCTGAGCCTAAAAGTATTGAGCTGTGTTTATATTAAAGCCCTGATTCTATCTCAGTATATGGCTAGCAAACTTGTACATTGGGTTTCTTTTCTAAATCAGCTGTGCAGCATCACAGAACATCTACTGAATACTTTGACTCATAGCAGTCTTGTCTTGGTATTTTAAAGTCATTTCCACTAGCATATGCTATGTGCCTTGGATCTTTGTATCTTGGGGGAAGGAAATGGGAGCGAATGAGTGAAGAGAAAAAGAACAACCGGAGAGAAGCAATTCTTACCTATTTTAGAGATATGGTTTACAAACAGAGACACCTCAAAATCCCAGGTTGTCTGATACCTTTGTGCACGCTTCCCACAAAAAACCCACTGGCTCTGTCTGCTCTGAAATACCTAATATGTCTACAGCTTTTATAATGTGCTCGTCCTCAAAGCATGTAATCTTCACGGGAAGACAGCCGTTGTGTTTCCCTTCTCTCCTGAAAATGTGTTTGGGAACTCAAGTTTGAGAGAGCCTGGCATGCTGATTCCCAGAGACACATCAAAGGAGCAGCAGTGGAGCAATGGGAGCTCCCAGCCTAGGAGACTCTTTGGTACTCTAAGGCACAGACTGCAGAATGACTCTGCATTTTAAAAGACCAATTATCAACTGTCAGAAGGCAAATATGAAGGATAAGGTGTCTTGCAAGATGCAGCTGGAGTCATTCTGATTAGGCCAGTGCCTCAGGACCCTGCGCCCCTAAAGAAAAATTTTTGGACAGAGAAAACAGCTGGTCAGTGTTTCGGAACACCATTGATCCACCACTGGAGAAGGGAGCAAGCATCGCAGTGCTGGGGTCTCTGTGCCATGCCAGTTTTGTGGTGGCAGAGAAAGGGTACTGCTGGGTGACATTGGTAAGGGCCAAATTCCTATTTATGCCTTATCAGATTAGGATCAGTCTTATGAACTGCAAGGCTGCACTCGGTCTGATGTGCTATATCAAGGGAATCCTAAGATTTTTTTGTTTTTTATAGCACTGGGAGAATATTAATAATTACAATGTAAAAGAATAGCTGTTTGAGCACGTGCTTGAGTTAGAAAAAATTCCTTTCAAATGTTTATTAAGATCCTCTACTTTTCTTGCATTTAGGTACACCATTTTAGAAGACCAGCATTTTGGTCAATTTTTATGGTAAGGATATAATTTTGTCTGCCTGTCCTTACTAATTCAGACTTTTTTGAAATTGCCAGCTAACCAGCCTAATGTAGAAGTTTCTTTACTCACCAGATTTAGTGACATTTATCTTGCCTTCTACTCTTATTTTTTATTCCAACTTTCAAATCCTTCATGTGAATGAGTTTTAAATTTGAATTAATGAAAAATTTGTCTCCTGTGTTAACAAAACTGGCTAAGAAATTAACAAGAAAAAGCAATTATGCAAAATTTTCATGAGAAGGGAACTGAAAATCAATTCCTAAACATAGCAAGGTTCAGTGGCAGTAGCACCACTATAGATATGTGTGCATATATATATATATACGTACACCTGTCACTATATCCACTTAATGGACTAAGCTGAGATGATAAGACTCTTTCCAGATGGCTTTTATGTTCCAGCTATTCACAACTGCAGAAGTTGCTTTGGAAGAACAACTGCAGCCAGTGTGAGCTGCATGTATTGATGACCAGCCTGGTGCCACATCACACCCAGAGCCAAGAGTACAGCACAGACCACTGAATCATAGAATGGTTTGAGTTGGAAGGGGATCTTGAAGATCATCTAGTTCCATCACTCACAGAATCGTGTCATTTGGGAAAAAAAACTGTATTTCTGCAATTGCATTTCCAGGAAACAGGAGGGAAGACAAAAAGATAACAGCGAATAATTCATCATTCTTTAAATAAAAACGTCCTCTGCAGGTTTTTTATAATGGATTTAGCTGGCCTCATGAGTGTATGGTTGGCTCAGTGCATGCTTGTGCCTGTCACTGTTCACTGACTCAAAAACTAAATAGATCTCCTCACTGGGACAGTGTTCACTGGTCAGGGAGTCATTATAACGTGCCATAAATGTGGCAGGATGCTGTCTGTCCACGGAATCTGCTTGACACTTCTAAAACATAGAAGACCCCTGTTATAAAATAGGAGTATTTAACAAAATTTAACAGATTTATCCTTAAAATATCATTAAATATATGAAATGAATCTGTGAAATGAAATCTTTCATATTCATGTGGGAAGTTGGGTTGTGCTATAATGGGATTGTTCCACTTGTGGGTCTTGAGGCAGGAGTATGCCCAGTCCAGCAACACACTGTGACCTCTTAAAGCATCTTCACAGTGTTGTTGCAACCACCCTCCTTCTTCAGATCTGCCATTAATGGCACAGGCTCCTCCTGTCAAACTCCTGTCAGCACCCTTCCAGCATCTGGTTATTGCAGCACCCCTGTTTCACTTGCCTCTGGACGGAAATGTTGCACCATCGTCCGTAAGGCCACAGAACAAAAGGAGAAGGAGAAAGCGATTACAGTGGTCAGGGCTGGGTGTGTGGAGTGTTTGCCTTCTTCACTGCTCCCTCATCAGCTGATTGTGCTCCTACCTGGCAGGGCTGATAGAGCAGGACAGCCAGCAGCTGGTGTTTCAGGCTTGGCTATCTTGGAAGCAGAAAGCCTGGCAGCCCCTGTGGGTTCTTTTTATTTTCCTGGCAAATTATCTGGAGGCCTGTAAATGCTCTGGATGAGGCCTACAAGACTAGTATGGCTCACAGCACACAGGTGGAAGGAAGAGTCTCTGGTTTGCACTGGTGCATGAGCTGGTGGCAGAGGTGCACTAAAGTCAGAGCTTAGGGGACAAGGTCCTGCCCTCAGGGCACTTAATCAGGGTCCCTCACAATATTAATCCCTGAGAGAACCAAACTGTCTTTGTTCTCTTCTTCACACGAGCTTGGAAAAAGGATAAGAACCCACAGACCAATGGCTCTTAGTGCTCCCAAAACCCCCTGGAAGCTCCTGGAACCTTACTGGGCTCTGTCTCCTGGTCCATCCTGCTGATCTGAGACTAAACACCAGGTGGGGACCACATCTCATGTGCCTCAACAAAAAGCCAAAATCGCCCTGCCATCATCACCCAAAGCAGAAATAAGAGCATCTGGCTTGAAGCAATCCCCAGAGGCCACCAAAGAAATCCTTGCCCAGCTTTCTCCCCGCTCTCTCACCTACTGGGGGCCTTGAAGGGGTGATGGGGAGCTGTGAGTGACCCCCAGCAAGCCAGTGGCTGGGTTTTAAGGGAGAGAGGCTGGGGAATGGGCTGGCTGGGGCGGGAGCCTCCTGAGACACCTCTTCCATCCCCCCGGGTACCTGTCTGCTCACCCATGTCCTCCTGCCTGGCTCAGGGAAACGAAAAACCCACGGCGGGACAGCCTGGGTAAAATAACAGGGACAAGCTGACCACCAAAATCGTTTTGATTAATCCAAAGCACAGCTGGGCACTGCCTTGCTTGCAGGGGGGCTGCCACAGCTGCCATTCTAAGGCAAAAAATCCCAATTTCATCCTCTCTGAGCTCTGCGAAAACACAGCCCTCCGCTGCTAGTTCTGCCGTTGTTCTGTACCTTTAAAATACATGCGCACAAGGGAAAGGGGAGAAGTGAAAATATAAGCCAGCCTCAGACTTTCCTGCTCTTAGGCTCTTTAGGGTTTTCAAAGTTCACCATTTCCTTGAGGGGAAAAATAGTTAATGTGTCAAAAAATACCAGGCCTCCTGGCTTGGAGCAGAACTTACAGAGTTCTCTAGCTGTGTCAGGGTTTGTCTGCCAATTAAACTTCTTCTGACGAGAAATAAACCATTCATTAATGGGTAAACATCTGTTTAGAATATGGTGTCCTCCTTTCTCCTAAGAAGCAGCATCACAGGAACAGCTATTTTTAATGCTGATGGTTTTTAGCTGCAATAAAAAGTCTTTCTTTTTGTAGTATTTAAAAAGAATTGATGTTTGCATAACAAATTAAAGAAACTCAGACTGGGAATGCACACATCTGCAGGATGTCCTCGAGGCACTAACCTTACCCAAGAACACAAAGTCCTTGTTATGATATGCAAACTAATGAATCAGCTGAAGGAAGCATTTATATTTTGACAGTGTTTTAACTTTCTCTGCCTCAAATTAGCTGTGACTGTGGCTATGACTCTGACTCTGTAAGATTCTGTGAACTTTCCAGCTAAAATTAGTCTTTCTGCTTCTAGTAGTTATCTCAGAGGAAATAATTTGCTGGAAAAGCAATAATTGATCTGAAGCTACCCCTTGCACATTTTGATATTTGGAGAAAACACGTTGCAGATCATAACTGTGTTTTTGCGCTTTTGCCTGGGATATGGTAAACTTGTAGTGGTCTCAGCTGGTTTAAACATAAAATTAAACTATGGTCAAGTAGCAGCACTGACTGTGTGTGGATAGACACCCACACAACATGGATTTTTGTATATTATTCAATGGATAGTTGAAGTAGCCTCATACCTAAAACATTCCATGTGTTCTGGCTTACTATCTATTATTAAAATGATGCCTTGTTGGTTGAGATTGTTCTGTCAAAGTGAATTTTTAAGATTCCCAGAAGTCAATTTATTGGCATTTTTGACTAACTTTTATTAGTGTCTGTATAAAGCATTTTGTGCAGTGATTCCTTAGCCACTAGAGCATCTTTAATTTTCCAGACATAAATGTCCTTCTTTCTTCTGCCTGGATCTCTGCTCCAGAATTAGTTTGAAAAGCATTTAATTGGTAATAAATAGCTCTTCTGGTTTGTTGGAGTTTAGTTTTCTGTTTTTACACAACTTGGGCTTTGACATTGATTTGCCAAACTCAAAATTTTACTCTTGATCAGGTTGGAGGAAAAGGGTATTATTGGGCCTTCTTTGGCTTGTATCACGTGGAAGTTCAGATGTAGGCTTGTGCTGCAGTTGTCCTGGCTGTCTCCAACAGGCAGAAATATTTGAGTTGTAGTATGCTTTGTGAAAACATGTCTGCAGCACACTTCCAGGTGTAGTTTTATTCCAGCTGCCTGAGACAGAAATTCTTTGCTGTGCAGCCTGTCTTGGTATCTATACTCTCTGGCACAACGAACTGAGACCCAAAAGCTGAGCTGGAGTGCTGCAGCCCTCCGAAGTCAGAGGAGACTTGTTTGTATTCAGCACAAACACAGGGGGCTGGTACCCCCTCTGTGGGAAGGGGAACGTGCCCTGGGCCATTTACGTGTGTAATGCTCATGCAAAACTCTCATCTAGCCATACTGGAGATATTATTTAAAAGAACAGCTTGTATTCTTATTCAAAGTACACAAACACTGCTGACAAGGTCAGTGTCTAGAAGGATTAGCTGGCATGTAAAGGCCAACCATGTAAATAAAACTCCTCAGGAGTAGCATTAACTTGCCTTGTAGTACATAGATTTATTTAGTACCTTTCTTCATTATTTTGCAAGTAAGCCTTTTTATTTGCTTATGCTGTCTCTCATTTCTTATCTTTCTTTCCCCTTCTCTTTCCTTCTGTAGTGTGCTGGCAGGTGATATTTCTAAGTGACATTTCTTCCGCCTTGTTTATATGTGTTTCTCTTACTCATAGCTTGAGCATATGGTGAAAAAAGAAGGTGGCCCTTTTCAAGTTTGCATATCCAACAGCTGAGGTGTGGTACATTTGCAAAACACTGCCATGAGATTAGATGGTGAGCACTTTACACACCCACATGCACACACATTGTTCTTCCTCTGAAAAGGTATCTTACCTATAAAATTACTTGTTTCTTAAAAAAGCATGGAATTACTTCTGAGGATTCCAATGTTTTAGAGCAGGATATGACTATACTATGAAGCTACTTGCTGGTCAGTTCTTTGAAAATTATTCAGGTCATAAACCCACAGCTCCAATCACTGCAGTGGAAGCAAACACTTAAATAAAAATAATAAATGAAAGTCACTTCTCATACATAATAAAGTCCTTTTTTCTCTGTTTTCCAATGTATTTTTTTCTAAACTTGAGGACTTTAGGAACATGACACCCAGACAGCTCTGGTTGTTCCAGAAACAGAGATAAGAGTCCTCTTATATACTTTTTTTCTCTGTGCACTTTACACTACTTTTATGAAAGTCTTTGTTGTTGTAAGTGCCAACACCATCTTCACTCATGCGTTTTTCACGTTGTCTAAGTTTCCTCAGCACTTAGGCGGCTCTTTACCTGCTGCTGCTGGGACACATCCTGGTTCCCAGATCTCCTGTGCCATTGCTACAAGCACTGCTTTTGCTCCCTGGGGCTGGCCCCAGCCCTGGCTCTGATCCACTCCTCCTGTACTGCACTAACCACTGCTGCTTTGTTTTCTAGAGTGACAATCTTTGCAAGCCTGAAGTGTCTTTCCTCCCTGCTTGGTTGTTTCTGCTTTTCCCTCATTTGTTCCTGGGTAGCAACCACAACATGCTGGGTTTGTGACACAGAAAAAGTCCCAGCCTCAGAGAACCTGCCACATCACGTTATTCCTATTCCAATTGTTATTTTATTACAGCAGATAATTTTTGTATTCACCTCTCTTTCCAACCTCTGTTTCACTGCATAACACACCTTGTGGCTTCTGTGGCTGCATTTGAAAGAGGATATATCTAAAATAACTCAAATAGCCGTCAGATTAATAAAACATATATATAATAAAAAGTTGTATAAAATTTCCATTCTTTCCCATCCTATTGTGTTATGCTGCCTAAACCAAATATTTTCAGTTAGTTGCCTTACATTGGGTCTTGAAATGTATATTTAAGCATCTAAATAAGCAGCATACCAAAGAGAAAGCTCAATGTCTGCAGTTTTGTGAATATCTAGAAGACCCTCAGATGAAACCTTAGTAGTGCTTTTTTTTTTTTTTTTAACATGGTTTTGGTGCCAAACTAGGCATTTCCAACTCCATCTGTCCAAAATCCATGAATCAGCAAAATACAGAAATTGGATTAAGAATTTTGAGATTAAAAACAACTTGAACAACAACAAGGTCTGTTTTCCATAATTTGTTTTGTTTGCTGATGCTGCACTATTTAAAGTTCCATTTTCAAGATCTTTTTCTTCACAACCAGGAGGGATAGCAAATACCTTTACTGCCAAATGAGAGCTTCACAGTGCCATGTGAATTGAAGAACTGTGGCTTTTATTATTTTATCGTGCTTGTTTGTAATACTTAAGGCTCCTCCCAGAATTGGTAACAAAGGATTTACCTTTGAAAATTTTTGCATCTGCATCTGATTACATCTTTGTAGGACTTCTTATGCGCCTGAACTTTGAAATAGCTCCATATGACTTAGAACTATGAATCAGATGGAATAACGGTCTAGGTCTAATCCTATTTACACAAGGCAGGTCTTGTGTTTCACAAAAGCAGTGTCACAGAAATATGAACTTTGAGGAGACACTCTTAGCCCATAAATTAGGTTCTTGGCTATAAGGTTTCATCTTTAGCTTACTAGGTGAGAGTTATTTGGTGTCACTTTCATTAGTGCAGAATTTGGATCTATTCTGTTTCCTAGTGAGATTCTAATTTTTTGCTTTATTCTCTGGTATGTGTGACCCTCTGTAGGTGTGGGACACAGCTGCAGCTGTTAAAACTGTGCAAATCAACATGGACTAAAAGTTTGTCTTCCTCAGCACTTGATACACTTCAGTCCGTAGTGTCATCTTCAGAGAAAGATTGCTGAAACCCTAAGCTGCTTTACATTTATTTTGTTTTAAGACATTACCCCACTCCTTGTCATGTAAATTCAGATGCTTCCTGAATAGAAGTAGTTTAGATGCTTGTATTTCAGAAAGGATATTCTCTTTAAAGATAAAACCCAAAGCAATCTCTTAGGAAATCTCAGGGTTCTGCTTCCCTCCCCTTCAGCTATTCTAGCTCCCCTACCCCACAATTCTTTCTTCTGCCACTCTTGCCAGGAATATATTGCAAAGGTTGCAAAATGTAGGAATTCAACCTGTACTATTAAAATCAATATGAATTGTCATCAGTGACTTTTATGAAGATTTATGTTTTACTAGTAAAGCTGGCTTAGCCACACCTATTTCCCCTTCCCCATCATTTGCTACATCCCAGGGGAAAAGAAGAAAAACAAAGGAAATAGGTAAAATCTGTATACTTACTTGTATTTTACTTGCTATCATTTACTTGTATTTCATACATCCATTTTTCTTGGTTTGTTTTGTTTTGTTTATTTATACACATAATACATAATTTCTTTATTTTTACATTTGAAGCCTGGATTAGCTGGTTGATCTATGCGACCATGCAGCCTGGCAAAATGAAAGAGCAGCAGAGAGACAGTAATTAAGACCTGGGAGAAGGGTCTCTTTAGTACTGCTGCTGGAAGAGTAACGATGCAGAGTTGTGACTTCAGCATGTGGTTCCACGGTTTACATTTTATTTGACGGGGAGGGAGAGTAAAGGTGTTGCCAGTCCCAGTTTTCCCGTAAGCTCCTGCTCTTGAATTGCTGTTTCCCTCTTTCTGATATGTGCAAATAAAACTGTGATATTTGTGCTATAAAATGGTCAAGGAAATGAGAGAACATGAGGTTTTTAGAGGCTAAATTTTAATGATGAGTTCACAGTGCAGCCTCCCGGACATTTGTATCAGCACAATTCAGGGTGACAGTGAACTGTGGTGTGGGGGATGCATGAGCGTACAGGAGATGATCTTGGAAGGCAATTTACAGCCAAAGAAAATGTACCCAGACCCACATCCTGTCCCCTGGCCTAGGTGAATTTGAACTAGTCATCATGTACATTTAATGCATGAAATTCACTGGTATTAAAAAGCATCCATTTCTCTAATGCAGGGAATTAAGCTAGTCTTATTTAACTGGTTATGTAAAATAGCTAACCCATCATTTAAACTTCTGGTTGCACATTAAAGGCACTGCTTTGTAGGAGACACAGAAAATACATTTCATTGGTACCACTCAGTATTGCGAATTTTTCACAAGCAACAGGGAATTTGAGATGTAGAATTCCCATTTATTTTCAATGGAATGTAGACCCCCAAGTCATGTAGTCTCTTTCAAAAATTTTTACCCTTTATTTTTTTCTTTGGGAAAGTTAAAAAGCCCACATGCCACCAGCAGTTGTTTAAAGAGAATGCTTACTGTGTTGGGTGCTTAGTCGTAAGGATTTAGCATTAGAAGCCTTCCTGTGTCTCTGTGTGCGCGTGTGGCTTTACCACACATAAATTATCCAGCTTTCCTTTTTCCTCCTACGTGTGGAAAAACATACGGATATTCAAAAGATGAGCAAATCGTCTGAAACACAAACCCATGCCTTTTATTCCCACTTCAGATTTAATCTGGAAGATAGCTTCAGAACCAGCCCCAGCAAAATAACTTCTTTATGCAAAGCAAAAGAAAAGTACAGTTAGAAACTATTGAGTTGTAAAAGCAGTGGAGCTACAGCTCTTTAGCATTCAAGCAACTATCTCTAGAAGGGAAGCAGATTATGCGGTATCATATTGCAAAAGGGCTGTTCGACCCTGTTGCACTTACGCAGAGCTACATATTTACTTTTGTCACTGTATAGCAGCGATTGCATTATATCCTTCCTGCCAGGACACTAGGAGAAACAGAAGGTTAAGTGTAAACGGGGGAGGGGAAAAGAAGGAGGGAGAAGCAGCAGGAAAAAGTCTAAAAAGGGAGAAAAGAGCAGCTGAAGAGAAAAGAAAAAAGTTCCTCGTCAAGGCAGGAAAAGATCCTAAGAAACAGAGAGAAACAGATCAAGCAGTGCACATTTGGGATTACTAATGCAATTGTATTTCATCTCTGATATGACTGAAACCAAGATAGTTTGGTCATAAGAAAATAGACCCATTTTATTAAGCGTACATAAAAGTGGGAGGCACAGAGTCTGGCACCAGCATAGCCTAAAGGAATTTCCATGATTTGTGCCATGAATGCTGAATGGGAGACTTGTAAAAAGCACCTTTTCCTTAAGGATAGCTTGCTGGAATTTGTAAATATAGCCAAAAAACAACAGACTAACCCTGAAGCAAAATAGTACAAAGTGATGAAAATACCAAGGGCCCTTTCACCAGATAAAAAATTGCAAAAAACCACTTTTTTTTGAGGGGAGCTCAAGCAACCCACAGGTCACTTGGACTTATTATTTTGGGGGGGCAGTCTCAAGATGTTGGTGAGCAGCAGAAATGGCAGAAGATAACAAGGTCTGGTTTCACAGTTCAGAGTTTCCATAAATCCAGCTTTCATGGGTGGGGGCTGTTGAGGAAACAGGTCTGATAGAAGGCATCCAAACTGGGTTCCTTACAATCACTGCCACTTCCACCAGGGCAGGTCATGGCATCTTTCTAGTAATTTCTGCATACATCAGATCAGGCACTGTCATCAGGTTTGACAACCAGACCTCTCATGTTTCACTCATTTTATGAAGGACCCACCATCCTGATGTTGCCTGGCCATCACTCTCCTCTTGAGGTGCTTTTACAGTGCTGTGCCTCAGCTTCTCTCAGTGGTCCAGTAAAAGGGTCAGCCTAGTCAGTGGGACAGGTGGTTGCCTTGCAGCCACCATGGTCCCATGCGTGGCAGAGCTCCAGCCAAAGGCACCTGGCCCTGTTTCCATCCTCCTGTGAGGCTCAGCTGCTGTCAAGCACTCAGGCATGGCCCAGCAAACAGCCCTGCAGGGCAGGGCTGCACTCCACCTCCTCACACAGTCCCATGGGCCAGCCTTCTTGCCTCTCCTATTGTGTGAGCCCATGCCAGAGGTCTGGACAATGTAGAAACTATGTTCCCTTTGCTGCAGAAAGAGCTAGAAGGAATATTCAACTCATTAACAGAATGTCTTGGCTTGAGCAGAAGTGGCATTTTTCTCAAAAATGTGTTAGCTAACTCATTTTAACTACTATATTATATATTCCGGTGCAGGCTTAGCAAGTAATGTTTTCATATGTCTTATGAAGTGTACGTGAGTCCTAGGAGTGAGCCAACTAAACCATATTAAAGTACAATTTATCCTGTCAATAACAGGAATCTAAAACCTGTTAGCTAACACACCTGTAAAAAGAGAAAGAAAACAAAACTCCTTTTATTCCCATCCACCAGCATCTCTATCACCGAAGTATGTTTGTGGATCTCAAGATGGTCTCAACATGGGAAACAGTGACAGGCAGCCAAATGGGTACATTAAGTTACAACTGTCTCTAAAAATAATGGTTTATAACAGCACAGAAGCCTTTTGAGTCTGGCTCTTCCAAATTAGCTGTATGAAAGGATTGGGAATCTTCGCTAAGTTGATGGGACATACTTTAAAAAAAACCCCTGGGCTCTTGCTAGACTTTGATGGGAAACATAAATCCATAATAATCCAGAGGGTACTGGACTGACAGAGTGGTACTGCTTTGTTACTGTGAAAATAAGAATAACTCCACTGAACCCAGCCAAATCTAGTCTATGGCAGAGAAGAATAGCATCCTAGAACTATAGTGCTATAATCAGTTGGATAACCAGATCTTCCACTGTAAGAAAAATATTAACTGGAGAAAGAAACTCAGAGAATCATTAAGGTTGGAAAAGGCCTCTAAGATCATTGCGTCCAACCATTAAACCAGCACGGCTGAGTTCATCACTAAACCATGTCCATAACTGCCCCTCCTGCACATCTTTTAAATGCCTCCATGCATGGTATTTAACCATCAGCCTCTTGACTGGGCAGCCTGTTCCAATGCCTGACCACTCTTTCCATGAAAAAATCTTTCCTAATACTGAATCTAAACCTCCGCTGGTGCAACTTGAGGCCATTTTCTCTTGTTCTGTCTCCTGCAATCTGGCAGAAAAGGCCAACCCGCACCTGGCTATATCCTCCTTTCACCTAGTTTTAGGGAGCAATAGGGTCTTCTCTAAGTCTTCTTTTCACCAGGCTAAAGAGCTCCAGATCCATCATCTGCTTCTCGTAAGATTTGTGCTCCAGGCCTTGACCAGCTTCATTGCCCCGCTCTGGACACACTCCAGGGGCCAAAACTGAGCACTGGATTCAAGGTGCAGCCTTGGCTGTGCTGGGAACAGGGGACTCTCCCAACTCTCTCCAACTCTGCTGTGCTCTCATTTGCTGCAGGTATAGCGCTCTTGTTGAACTGTGAGTATCTCTATCAGAAGTGCTGTAATCCCTGGGAAGAGAGGCTTACTGGCTCCATGTGGCGGCACGGCGTGGGTGGCTCGGTACCGCAACCTTCCTGCAAGCGTCTCCACGGGGGAAGGCGCTCCGGTCGGGCGGAGGAGGCTCACCGCACTGGCACGCACAGCCGGAGGAAATAAGGCTACAAAGGCAGGAGGCGTTCCTGTGTGGAAGTCCAGTGGGGTTTATTGGGTCCACCTGCGGAAGGGACGATGAAAAAAGAACCAGGGAAAATGGAGAGCCCAGGGTTTAAGTTTGGGCACGGTGGGGATGGAGCCAAGCGGCAGCGACCAGTGAATGGAGAGGGCAGGCGGGGTGACAGACACATTCACCAATGGGGAACGTGGTCAGGGGAGATGAACAGGGGGACAAACCAACGGGGGTACAGAGAACAGGGAGCTTAACCTCACGTGGCAAACTGGGGGGCGAGCCGGCCAACGGGCCGACTACCAGGGCGGTTACAGGATACAGAACATGGCCATACAAGGCAAACAGGGGAGAGTGGAACCGCAGTAACTGGCATGTGCTCCTTGGGCTTCCATGGGAGAAGCCAAAGCCTAGGGGGCGCCCTTCCAGGGCATCCTAATATGCCCACAGGCCTCCACAGCTCCAGTCCTCTGAACTTCTGTTCTTCCACATCAAATTACTCTTTTCCATCACACTGGGACAGCGCCCACTCTTGACTGGTGTAAGTCTTCGCCATATATTTATGAATATTATTCATTTTATGAAGCATGCACAGCATCTTAAGTAACTAAAAGATCTTACAGCATAACTTAGGCTTAGCACAGAGAAGGAACACAATAAACAATGGTAGGAAAGAGGAAAAATGAAGGGAAGAATGAGAAACCATGATGAATATTCTATATGCATCAACCTTTACTTCCCTTTATTATAAGTGCTTTATTTAAACAATAGTCAAGTACCAAAAACTTGAAAGTTTATGAACATTAAGTTTGCCTATAGAATATCAGCAGACTAAGGAATTGTCCTGAGGCTGGATATGCAATGCAAGAGCAGTGTTTTCACTAAGAAAGCCTACCTAGTTTCTGGCTTGTAATTGTCACCTGGTAAAATGTCACCTCACTTGCCCCTCCTAAGCAGCAGGCAAGCAGGGATCAAATTCTTTGGCTGCATTCCTCCTTGTTCTGCATCTCAGGTGCTTATTTTTAAGTGGGTAAAACCCTACCCCATGTACCATGTTTGTATTGGCATGAAATGATAGTAAAAGTTAGTGACTTCCTGTAAGCAGCTGCCTTAATGCAGCTTAAAGAAAGAAAATCCTAGCTTCCTTCTCTGTGTTCATGTCTGTGGCTAAAGCACAGCAAGTGAATG
Source organism: Picathartes gymnocephalus (assembly GCA_013390045.1). Taxonomy (NCBI): domain Eukaryota; kingdom Metazoa; phylum Chordata; class Aves; order Passeriformes; family Picathartidae; genus Picathartes; species Picathartes gymnocephalus. The sequence goes on along the minus strand of WEKY01060128.1, from coordinate 318,119 downwards.
GGAAACCTCAGGCACAAGCAGGTGAGAGAAGAGGAACAGGTAATGTTGCTGACAGGAGATGTCAAATGGGATGCCAAGGAGATATAGAAAAGATAGTCATAGCACAGTGTCCAAATCTATGGCTGAGGGCAGACGCAAAGGGAAAAGTCATGGAAAAATCACTCTACGAAGTAATTATTGGAAATTGCTTATATGGTATAGACAAAAACTCTGTATGGATGTTCCCAGATCCAGATCCTCTGACCAGACTGACAAAAGAAGAATGGTGGCCATTTAAGAATGGTGTTATCAAGACCTTACAGTAATCCCAGCTTTGCCAATGGGGGAGATTGTGCAGGTCCTTCACTGTTGCTTCTTCCTCCTCTGTCCCTGACTGATCAGAATTGACATGCTCTGTGGTGCACACCAAGCTGCAAAGCTCATCCAGTACTACACCCTCACATTGTTCCAGGTATTTCTCTGAAGTGGGAAACTGTCAAGAAACTACTGCAGCAAGGAGCCGCAACAAAGCAGAGAACAGGAGAGAGATGGCTGACAGAGAGGGAAGTGGCAAGCATGTTGTCCCTGGCCATCAGGGGACTTCCCTGCAGCACAGCCACAGGAAGTGACAGGTACTCTGTCCTTGGCTGGATTTACATCTGCTTTTCCACTTGACTCAGGTATTGGAAAGCACAAACTATTTTGATTTGGTTTTTATCTTCACTCAGTATTTAGGATTGAAACCCAGGTTTCCCAGGCCATGGTATATTTGCTTCGTATTTGCCTCAAGGGCAGCGGTTTGACCCTGATGAGTCATGTGGGATATATGAAACAGTTGGCCCACAAGTGGAGTTAGACTCCCTGTCCAGTCATCCTGGAAAGCACTTTTGGCTCATCCCCATTGGCCACTACTTCATTCAGTTTCACCACTTGCATAGTCAGTAACTGCACTCATGGATCTTCCCATCCACAAGGATAACATAAGGTTTATGAATTTAGCATTTCCATAGTGACTCAGTAAATGCAGAGTTCCATCAACTCTCCCTGCTACCCCCCTACCCTCTGGAAAGCAGGAGTCCTGAGGAAGATTTATCCTGAAGAAATAAAAACATGGATTACTGCTACCAGTGTACTGGTGATTGTACACAATAATCATCACAGCAGAAATTTCTTGGGTTGCCATTGTAATAGCATCACCCCAGCATCCAGCCATGTGCACTTTGGCTAGCTGCAACTTCCCTGGGCCCCTCATACATCCCCCTCCCATTCAGCCCTCCTGCCACAAGGTCCTGACCTCAGTTACGCCAGAGGAACCTGGAGAAGTGCCAGGGTCGGACTGATGTCTGATGTGGCGCATGCCCAGCAAGCACAGTGAGTGAGGACAGCTCCATGCCTGAGCTGGCTCTGGGTGAAGGGAAAGGCTTGGGCTTGCTGTGGTGGATGGTACTCCAGCCACAGGCAAAGACAGTGACTCTGTACAGACTCTGTCAGCCTCCTCTCCTTCCCCATTGCAGGTTGCTACATACAGTAGGTCCTTCCAGCTGTGGGCAGACACCTGTGGATTGGCTTGGTTTTGTTTGCTTTATCTAATTACCTCCAGCAGCTCATTCAGTACGGGGAAAAAATGTAATCTTATGCATTACATAATGGAATGAATGGAGCCTTTTCTGGGCAGTATAAATTATCTTGCTTAGCCAGGATTTCATTAAATTCTGATATTCATCCCTTTGTATAATTCATTTTAAAAAGTAACCCTCATTGTATTGTGTTGTCAAAACTAGGACTGTTTGATAATATTTAATAAAGATATTAAAAGAAAGAAAAAATATCTTCCTTCTGTTCAAAAATATTTTCAAATAATGTGACCAGACTGAATGTGTGGGAGGTGCCACCCGGCAATCTATGAAAGAAGGAAGTCAGACTTGGTCATCTTCCATTACAGAAACTTTTGGCAGGGTTTACAATTCTAAGTGTTTTATAAAACATTGTTTTGTTAACTTGCTTTCGTAAGCAAAATCTCTCAGTTGATTTAGCATTTGGTACAGTAAAAATGTATAATCCAATAGCATGTCAGGTAATGCTGACTTTGGTATCTAGAGTTCCTATCGAGTACTGCAGAGAATATACATCCTTAAAATCAGAGACTGTCACAAGATAATTTGTTCTCATGGCACCCCTGTTATTATCAGCCCGTATCACATGAAAGAGGCCAAGATAATTGCTAATAGTCACAAACTTACCTTTCACCAAGGTACCCTTAATGCAGCTGAGAGGTACTGAGAGATAGCTTAAGCCATCTTCTCTTTTCCTTTGCATTCTCAGGCTGCTAAGGGACCTTTTTCATCCCTTCATAATTTAAAGCCTTCTCTTCCTTTGGATCGAAAGGAAAGAGGAAATGGCTTGAAATTCTTCAGGCACAAAATATCTTCTGCCCTCTGGTTGAACACCTTAGAATCCACTATGCCACAATACCACACCTACAAAGGGAAGCCTGAGCAATGTGTTTTACTACACTGTCTCATCAGAGGCACAATAGGAGAAACTCAGTTACACGGAAATGTTTTGTAAATATCTCATGACTATTGTACACAGTCATCAGCATGCACCAGCCTGGCCTGAGTCAATCAAAATGCTACAAAAGTCCACCCATGCCTAAGGAGGGCCTATCCACTGACCTCATCTCTGGAGGGTGGATGGGAGGTGACTTTTCCCACAGCTAGTGAAGTGCAGCCTGTGGCTGATGCCCTCATTCCTAGGACAGGGAGCAAATGGAAAGACTGTGTGACCAGAACAGAAGTCCCTGTTGGCCACTTCTCTCTGAGAGCCAGAGGATGGATCTGGGTTGAAAGTGTGAGTGCAGTAACATGTAATGTTCACAAAAGGCTTCCTGCCACTATCTCATTCAGTCTTATCCTCAGAATGTGGAAAATAGATACTTAGGACTCAAAGCCGGTACTAAGAGGCAGGATCCTCTTTGGCCTCACTGAAGATGAGTCCTCAGAATGAGACTCCAAATCTGCCTAGGAGGTAACAAGGGAATCAGTTGAAGTTCATGAAGTGTTCAGACTGAATCATTCCTTTATGACCTGGGGCCACCATCTCACCATTAGCATCTTTCTTCCTTAGTTCTCAATCAGCTGCATGCATATAGGTAACCACTCATTAACTTAGTCTGTCAGAGTCTGTACCAGGGCTTCCAGGTCTCCCAAAGCTCAGTGCTGTTGAGCCCACCTTCTGCAGATCTGCAGCTTCCTTCCATTCAGGAGCTGCTGTTGCTGCTGCCATACTGTCTCTGTGAACACAGCACCTCAGAAGAATTAAGGACAATAAGAAAGTTTATCATCACATTTGCATGTAAGTATAAATGTTTAGCTATAAAGCTGCATTAGTGGCAAAGGGTCTGGAACACAAGTGTTATGAGGAGGGGCTGAGGGAGCTGAGGGTGTTCTGTCTGGAGAAAAGGAAGCTCAGGGGAGAACTTTTTGCTCTCTACAACTGCCTGAAAGGAGGAAAGGGCCTCAAGTTGCACCAGGGGAAGTTCAGATTGGATATTGGGAAAAATTTCTTCACTGAAAGGGTTGTCAAGCACTGGAACAAGCTGCTGAGGGAAGTGGTGGAGCCACCATCCCTGGTGGTGTTTAAAAGATATGTAGATGTAGCAATTCGGGACATGGTTTAGTGGTGGACTTGGCTGTGCTGAGTTAATGGTTAGACTTGATTATCTTAGAGGTCTTTTCCAACCTAAATTATTCTATGATTTGAGCTGCAACAATCAGGCATAACGAAAGCTCTTTTTTTCACTTTGGTTTTTTTGTAATTCACAAAGCTTGTCTGAAAGATTAGTGGCTAGACCAGCAATTAACACAGTTAACAGAAATAAGTGGGAGTGGTTTTTCTTCCACAGTGCAGATGTATTTGAGTATTGCAGATGCCTCTTTTGCAAGTGGCATTGTCTGTTTCTTGCAATATCCTCTCTTAAAGAGAAAGCATCATCCTCCAGGCTGCATTTACGAAGACGCGTGGCTTGGATGTATGTTATAATACAAAAATTACATAATTAGTTTGCTTCTAGCAAAGTCTATAGATAAAGTGACCCAAAGTCTTGTACTTTCAGGAGTAAAAGTAGGTTTACATTATTTCTACTGTCCTTGGTTTGACAAAATGCCATATGCCTCCAGCCACTGTGAAGCTTATTAGAATAAGGATAAAAACTGAACCCAGAACACAGTTGACTAAGCCAGTCTCTAACTAGGAAGTTTCATTTCCAAGAAATCCATTGAGATTTTTTTTCTTTTTTAAATTCAGCAGTATAGTCATAATCACGAGAAATGGCAAACCAAGTTGAGTAATTTTAACAAACATTTTAAAAATCCTGCATAACTTTGTATTTTTGTCTTCTGTTCTATTTTCAAGACACATGAGGAAGATGTCAAGTAAAATCCTGGCCTTGAGTTGGTTGCAAACTTGACCTACAACTTAGCCTGAAGTTGTAATACTGCTTTATAACCTGCTTGATCCAATTCATCCCCCTTTACTGTTAATGATGGCCTACTGGCTAAGGCACAGAATGAGAACATCTAGATTTAGTTCTCTGCTTTGCCATGGTCCAGAGAGAGCCATGTGGTTGAAAAGCCTTTGAGGGATTTCACTCCTCTTTTGCAACTCCATTCATTTCCAAAACACAGGTCAGATATCTCAGAGAATTTCAGTCTTGAGATTTAAGCAGCAGTTCATCCCCTCTGAGAGGAAGGATTATAACTCCTCCCTCTCTCACAATAAGGAATTGATAAATCTGTGAAACACTAGTCGTGTGTGATGGTCTCAGAGAGATCATTCTTCAGGCACAAATTAGGCAGAAACTGGTAGCAAGTAAATAAGATTGTTTCTCTGTACAAAAAGTTGTGGAAACATAACTGGAATCTCAAAAACCTGTTTTCCACAGATGTGGAAATAATCCACAGAAGAATTTTAGTAGTGAGTATTGCTTTGGTGTCTATGTAAAAAATTTCCCTCATCTGCAACAGCATGTATACATCTTAAAGGACTTTTCCAACCGAAGTGATTCTATGAGTTTGGCTTTTTCATATGGCTCTCCTAGAGGTAACTCCATTTCAGTAATTCCAAGTGGGCAGCACGGGAGGATCTCTCTGAGCCTGACAGCCAACCATTACACAAACACAGCAACAAAGCACGTGGGGTAGATGTCTTCTGTTTAAATCTGCAGATAATTGCCTCATCCACTTATCTGGAGTCTACCAGCTGTAAGTATTTTGCATCCCTTGGGGTAAAAGGTAGAGCAGAAATCCCAGCCTTAGCCCAGCTCTTGTGGATAGTGCTCTAAGAATAGCACAGTGAAGCCCCCACCATGTTGCTGCTGCCAACCAGCATCAGACATCACACAGAGTTCATTAGTCAGTTTAAAGACAAGTCCTCTAACCTGAAATGTGGTTTAAAAAACCATTCCCCAGTGTTCTTGGCTTCAGATGGAGATTCTTTAGGAGAAAAGTATATTCCAGTAGTAAAGACTAGCCATTTTCAGAAGAGCTTTACAGAATATAGCAGGCATGATCTGCAGGTATATATATATTTTAGCTTTTTAGTGACGTATGTCTTTAAAATGAACAGGAATTCCCTCCGATAAGAACTTATTGCAATCCCTATTATATATTTAGAGATACAGGGAAGTAAAATCATAATACTGTGCTGTTTGATATCATGATAATCCAGAAAAAAAATCATAATAATTCTCAAAATTCTCATAAATTCTCTAGTTCTCTAACAATAGTCCTCATAATAAAAAAAAATTTAAGAATTCTCATAATAATAATATTTCTGGATAATTAATTGCATATTGCTGTCTGCTAAATGTTCTTCCATCTGTATATACATATTTGACATCACAGTAAAATATAATAACCACATATGTCTTTTCTGTGCTTCTCCAATATAGAAAGTAGTCCTGAGTCCTGTGGGTTGCGTTTTGAATACCTATTTCAAAAAGAAAAACAATTCATAATTCCTTTGTCGAAACATTGCACAAGTCAGGTGTCAAGACTAGAATTATTCCCTGCCAATATATTTTCACTTAATAAAATTGATGAAGATACAGAAGGGAAATAAATAGGACAATAACTGCATGATATAATTTAGTGCAAACAGTAAACTGAACTTCTTATTTTCAGCTTCCCATGGGACATGAGTATAGACAAGGAACTTCTTGTTTCTAAAATAGAAAATCAAAAAGAAGGGATGGAGGGACACGAGTTACTGATCTGCAGAGCAGCCATCAAGATAAAAACAGACGGGACTCAGAGGATTCGTAATAGAATATGGTACCTTTTCCTTCTAAGTTACTGACTTTAAGCAAATTCAGGTTGTTAGCAACTGAAAATTGTGGTATTACCATTCCATGTATGTTCAGTGGTCTTTATTAAAAGGGCTGTTGATTGCAGTCCAGTTTCTTGTTCCAGTCTAGTTCTAGGATGAGCTGAAGTGGTACCGCAGGGTTATTCAAGCAGAGACACTAAGCTTTGGGTACAGAGAATAAAACTCCCATCCAAACTAAATCTCAACCTCCCAGCAAGATGAGGAGATGGAGTAGAGCTTCCACCACACTGCTGACTTTGCTACACCTGTTTCTCTACCAGAGGGTTGTTTTCAGCTTTCAGTATCTTTTACAGATCTTCTAAGGTAGCATTCTCTGATGAAGATGCCTAATTTATTCCCTTCCTAATGTAAGGATTTCTTCCTGGGCACTGGGATGTTCCTTTCCTACCCTTCCCTCTATTTTCTTCCCAGTCTTTCACTTTTTCCCTATATTGTTCTGAACTATTGACGCACCATTTATTTAAAGCAATCAGTAGAGAGTATGAATTAATATCTTTGCTTCTGCCATTAAAATTATCTAGGTTTTGTCTGGTACACTATTCTTTTTCTTTGTTTCCCTTCATCCTGTCATCTTTTCCCCATTGAACGTAGAACTTTTAGGTTTCATCAGGAGGGCTGTGGGCAGAGTTGATGGTTCAGAGGGTGCTCGGGTATCTGCAGACCGGCTGGGAACAGGCCCTCACTGGGACAGGCAGGCACTCTACCCAGCCCCACTGGGGGCCCGTCATTGCCTTGGGGACATTGCTCTCTAAGGTGGCAAGCCTAAAACATGCAGAGAAATGCTTCTATCTGCATGAAAAACACCACAGGAATGAAGAGCTCAATCTGACCATTGCAGTAGTTTATTTTAAGTAATAGTGGCCTTGTATCTGTTAAAATTCCTTATATGATTCTTCTTCTAACACATTTTGGGGTGTCTTTTTTTTTCCCCTTCTCCCCAGGGCTTTGGAATAAAGAAAGTACATTCACCTCACACCAGGTTGGGGTCTCAAGCCTGGTCAGTGGCCAGTACCCTAATATCACGTCAAAGACCAGCATGCTGAGTAAGTCAAAGAAGGTGCTCAGAATACCTGAGAAATAAATCACAATTGTTATCCAGTTCAACAAAGATGATTTTTCATTTCCTAAGTGACTTGGTCTTTTGAAGAGATATATCATAAAAGGAGAGAAAAGGTAAAATTTTTCAGTCTCTTCTTAGTGATCAATCTATACCTGCCAAGATGCAGACTAGCTGGAAAAGCAGCAAAAACTAGATTCCCCTCTTCACCTTTTCATTTTTTAAATAATTTTAAATTTTTAGAGTAGAAGAAAAAACAGTTTCATCCCTCATTGTCTCTCTTTTCCACCTTTCACTCCTATAAAATGTTTTAGAACATACTATAAAGTTAATCCAAGAATTCAGTAGTGATTTAAATTCTTATAATAGCCACTAATAATTACCATTCTGCTACTATTCAGGAATTTCGTCTATTTATCTCAATGACAGAATAGGCAGAAACACATAAAGTAAACAGAGAGTCAAGTGTGATTAGAGAATCAGGCATTGAATTTCATTTCCCAAGGACATTACATTTGTAAAATTAGTATCTGAGAAAGATTTGAAATGTCTTCAAACTGCAAAACTAATAAGAGATTTTTTTTCATATTTTTTTGTACAGTTAATACTTATGGAAATGAATTATTCAACATTTCTTTAATGCTTGAAGAGAAAAAGAATATCCTTTTAGCTTTGCAGATATAGGACAGCAGAATATCTACTCCTATAGAAATAAAAAATGTACCTACTTTCTTACTGTTTCCACAATCTGTGACACCTGCATATCAGATAAAAATTCCTTCAGATATGCATTTTGATATGCAAAGATTGATAATTGTCTTTGTAAGAGATATTGTATAATTATGCAGGATATCATAGAAAATACAAGACTTTGTACAGCATTTTAAAACTAACTGGGAAACGTAATAACGAACCTGAATGCAACTTTACAAAAGACTATGTTTTTTCCAGACATCAATTAAAACACTAGGGAAAAGGTTTCATTTTTCATTGCTTCTTTTAGCTTTTTTACAGTAATTTTCTGCAGAAGACTTGTTTTCTGAGAGCTTACTTTAAAAAAACTTTCTTGTGTTTTAATATTGATACCAAAGTTAGGCTAAAAATAGCTGATTAATTTCTAATTATTATTACTTCAGACAGTATGATGGTACAGATTTAGTACTCATACCCTCTGGATTAAGTATGAAGACTTGGATCTCAAAGAATGTGTACAGCTGGTGACAGGGAATCAAGAAGGCAATATACTGTAAAGGGTAATGCAAAAAACAGAAAAAGAACTGCATAATGACTGTGGTTGTACTTAGCGAAGATGTGTGCAAGCAGTTGCTGTCGGCTTTTACTTTAAATACCTGTTGTGGGTGTGTTGGAAGCTTTGGGTGTTTCTCTAAAAATCAAAGCAAAACAAAGTTTATATTTGGTGAAGTTGGGTTATGGTCTCAGTTTTGCTCTGAAAAGCAAATTATTACACATTAAGCATTATGTCAGTGTAGATATGGATTGGCTTAGATGAATTTGAGGGAACGTTTTTATGCATCTAATCTGAATTTCAAGGCAATAGTGAAGAAACAAACACAGGTACTCTGAAGCATCGTAACATCTCTGATCAAGGGATCTGCTTACTGTTGACTCTGAATATGCCCTTATAATATATGCAAGTTATAAACCTTCCTGTACATGTGCAGCAGAGATAGAGATAAATGCAATGCTTTCAATTCTTGGAGGCATGGACTTTACTTGGATGTATATTGAGCTTTCCAGATGAAAGTCACTGCAGACCTAAAGAGCAAAAGTCTTTGAATGGAAGGCAAGGCACACAAGCCTGGGGTGCTCCCAGCTCTGCCTCTGATTCACCTTCTGGCCCCAAATTAGTAGTTTTGCATCCTCAGATATTTTTCTTAACTGTTTAATGAGCATTTCTGATATTTGGCTACGTATTAGAGGTACCTCAAGGTCATGGTACAGAAGCACTAAGTTTTATTAGTGCCAAGCCTTTATTGCCAAGTCTTCTCTTGTGCACTAAGCAGTGCTCAATGAACTCCTGGTAGAACAGGGGTAGCGAGCAAGGCAGGAATAGCACACCTGGAATACTAAATAGTTATGATGAATTAAGGGGAAATTTAGATTAAAACTGAGCTAAAGAAGGAAAACCATAAAAGAGGAAGGGAATGGTACTGAGATAAAGGGGTCGGTAGAAATGGGAACGGGAAATGAAAACCACACCTCACATCTTGCAAAGCGCAATCCTTTCAGGATGGTATTATTCATACACTATTATCATGGATTCACTGTTGGAAATAAGGTACATCCTTGTGGTAGGCACCTACCTAAAGAAAACCACAAGTACCTCATCCTCTTGCTTATGTTTTGCCATTACCTTCAGCTGGTGAGATGCAGGTGAGACACTTCAAGTCAGACACTGATGGTGCAGAAATACCACTTACAACAGCAATGGAAAACCAATATGAAAAAGTTCACATTGGCATGGCCTGTTTCTGTGGATCACAAAAGGTTTGAATTATGAATTTTAAAAAATGGGACAATAAATTTGAGTTTCACAGTACATTTTTGTATAAACTTTTTTACTGGTTAATGCTAATTAGACTCAGATCCTTGCCTATAGGATGCTTTCATTGCAGGTAAAATCAACAAAAATTGATTAGAATATAAAAATAAAAAAATTCGTATACTAATCCCATAATTTTCTTCAGAGTGAAGCAATAATATTATGCTTTGTTACAGTCTAAATCAGATAATTATTTCCTATTGCACCAAATTATATGGTTTATAGAGCTAACATCAAGATGGAGAAGTGTATGTAAACTGGCTAACAGGCACAGAATAAACCATATTTTGTCTTCCAGTAAACACTTAAGCCTCAAACCATTCGATTATCACTAACAGGGAAAAATGTGAAGTTCTTGACAAGTTAGTAAAAGCATCTGGCAAAGGATGGAGATTTTTAATTTTTAATTTAAAGACCAGCTATCATTCTTACTAAAAATATCTTGAAACAATCAGGTGATCTTCAACACTCCAGATGGGTTAAAATTTTCCACCGAAAGCTTTTACCAGTCTGCAGTAATCTGTCATGACTCTGCTCAATATGAATAGTGTGGATGAAAAATGTGTGGTTTATTGGTTCACATACAAAATGTGTAAATAAGGAAGCAGAGAAGAATGTGTGGGCATGTGTTTTTATCAAACTTTCCTTGCTCGTACACAAAGATTAAGGTCTTGAATATGGCATGCAGCCCTAGTGAAGTAAAAAATGTCTAGGGTTCATTTCCTAGGAACTCAGTGACTTACTCATTTCCTACCCTTGCCTAGGTACAGTCCAGAGCTGCCTCTTTATCTGTTTGAGGACCACACTAAGAGAAAATTAATATTTGGTATTTCCAGCAATCTCAGATGAGGAAGAATGTCATTGATCCTAAGTCTTTAATTGTACACAAGTCAAGATCTGCTTTCATGTAAATAACAGTGGCTAAACCAAGACCTCAGTCATTTTTTTGTCTCTAAGTCTCCCTTTCCTTTTCATAGGAATATCATAGAATATCTCCAGCTGGAAAGGACCCTTCTTCTTCTGTCCTGAATTCAAAACTCTATTTCCATACACCTAAGAAACACATTTTGTTCAATCCTATCCATCTATTCACTGTTATTTCCATTGTTTCAGACAATCTTGAAGACAATGCTTGTCTCTTCATTAATTTAATTGACAAATCATTAGAATGACATATGTTAATTTAAAAGTAAGGAATATGAATGAGGTGTATTTTTAACTTAGCTTACACATCTAGAATGTGCCACACTAAGAAAGGCTTTTTCAGATCTCAGAGAGAATTTTTAAACCTGAGATGCCAAACGCTGTATTTTGGCCCTCTGTAACCTTCTGTTACTTTAACTCAAGACAATGAGGTCTTCTAAGATTCTATTTGGCTGTCCAAAAGCTAGTTTAGGAGGGGAGCATTCAGCATCCTGGGCACAGCTGTGTTAGCAAGGCCTATAAGACACCTGAAGGAACACTGTGGTGTCCCTTACAGCTTTGGGGTGAAAAGCTGGTGCATCACACCCTGCAGCAGCCCATGGCACCACGTAGGTGCAGGAGGGCTGTGTGTCAGTAGCAGAGGATGAGATTTAGTGTGTCAAGGATGAGGCTTATGAGCATCATGTAAAAGCAGATTTTTGCTGGGTAAAAGGGATGATTTCTGCCTTAATGAGAGCGCACCTTCATGGTTACCAAGGGAGTTTATAAAGCTTTGAATGCAAGCTAAGAAATCCAGGTGCCTTTCCCTTGTGAGTCAGGTTCTTAGAAGGGAGAATTCACTTTATCTGCCTAAATACTTCATTCAGCATCATGTGTTCTCATGTGCTTGTTCCCTGCCCACTCCCTGCTTGTCTCTTACACTGGATTTAAGGACAGGCTGCTTATGCCCCTTAGGAGAATAGGAGTTAAGCACTGAGACACCTGCCAAAGCATCCTTCTGTCTCCTGGCTTGTACAGGCACTCAGTGAGCACCATAAATGCCCTTCCCTGCCGCACATGGTGCAATGCCAGGGAAGGCAGGTGGAATATTCTGAGTTACCTTTTCCCATGGACTTCCCGTCACTGAAAGGCATCACACTTCACATCATTTCAGCACTGGGCAGCCTTTTCCTCCACATGAACTCTTGAATGTCTAGTCTCCTTTTAATGATAAAGGACTAGTGCAGTAATCAAAGCAAAGAGGAAGGAAAAGAGTTAAGAGAGAGGTGTCATTAAGGCTTACTAGGATTTGAGATTTGTACTCTCTTTTTCATTTAAAAAACCCAAGCCAAAGAGTGTGACAGAGAGTGAAAACAGGCTTGTACCTAAAGCTGCTTGAAGGATGTACTAGAAAAACAGCCAAAAAAAAGGTCTTCTATTTCCTAGCTATGCCTTTCTGTGACCTTTACTAAGACCTGTTTGCAGTCCCCAGGTCAAATCCCTGGCACTGACAGGTAGACTTTCATGGTGTATATCCTGACACACACCAGAAAAGGAGGTGGAGAGAGACAGGAAAATATATGGCCACTGCCTGTCACTGCAGAAGAAATCTCCATATAAATTATGGCTATAACCTTGGGAAACTTGCTTTTGGAGTCCCAAAGGGTTAGGTATTTTGCTAAATAAATAGGAATTAAGCACATGTATTTTTTAATATCCTAAGAATTCAGTACATATGTTGCAATGACATGAAAGTGGGAATATTGGCAATTTTTTTTTTTTTGGTGCTAAAATTCCACCTGCACACAGAACAATAGCAAGTCCATATCCTCCAACATCTGCTCAGGATAAGGTGATGATGTTGTGAATCATGATGGGTACTCAATCCCTGTCTGCTAACTCACACTGAAATCCACTTCATTCACAGTTTGAAGACGTGTCTACATAATGGATTGTGTAATTTCTGCTATTTCTTGGGTTTGTGGGAGCTAGTATGCCTTTGGAAATCACCTTTGTTACACAATATACCCATCATTGGAAGGTCTGAAAATGAACACTTTATGATCTGGATTGTATTAATATTAAATAGTTATATATTGTTTAATGAATATAAACATCTTAATAATATTTTTCTTACCAGAGAAAGTAAATAGATGTATCTTCATTTACAAATTTTCTGTGAATTTTTTTGGAAGTTATCAAGTGTGAGAAACTTCAATTTTGTATTTCTTACATAAAAACCCCCAGGACAACAAACAAACAAGCTGCATGAGGTCAGTGAGGATTCTTCCTATTGCTCCATCCATTTTCTTCACTGTCAGTGATACAACAGAAGGAGCTTGTAGGAATATGCTTTGTAAGTGGGACGTTTTTCTAATAGTTAAGGTCATGGAACAAGTTGAAAAGCATGAAATTCTGCTGCATAAATTATCATTAAAAATGTGGTTTCTTTTTCTTTGGCAGTTGAAATTTTAATGTATTGTTCTGCTGAAATTCTGAGATTCAGTCAAGTTTTAACAAGCTACTGCTAGGAGATTGCATTATTTTTTATGCATTTGTTATTAAAATTCTTGATAAATGTTGCAAAGAGTCTACCTGTGAGCTGTTTTTCACTCTCTAGCTGGTATTAAATACTTGCCACCAGAGCTGCATTTTGATGGTGACATGGTATTATTTCTGCTCCTAGAGTGAATGAATGCAACCTTCATCAGGTTCCTTGTCTGAAGCCTCACAAGGAATACATTTCAAAATGGAAGTCATCAGTATGTATGTGCATAAAATTTTCCATAAAGATATACTAGTACTATTTTCTTGCATGAATGTTTATGACAAGAGGATGCCACGGCTTTCAGCACGGGTGAAATGGATACATATTTTAATACTGAGCAAAATTTAATAGAAAAACTTTGTGTTGTTCACCCAACTATGTTTTGTTTTAGTCAGCATTTGTGCAGACAAAGCTACTCAGGAGCCTAATAAAAGACCACAGACAAGGTTCCTGTGACTCCAGTAGCCTTTGGCCCAGCCTCCGAGGCTGGGAAGATGGGAATTCTGTGGGCTCTGGGATGCTCTCCTCAGAACATATGAGTTCAGAACAGTTTTAGATGTGAAGGGGAAAAAACTGAATTTTTCTAACTTTTCTCTGGAGGACTTTCCAACATCTTCAGCTAACAGTTTCCCAGCTTGCTTCCAGTCCTGGTTTATAGTTGTTCTTTAGGGGTTAAACGAGCTGCAGTGCATTTCTTGGATGCAGTGCTGCTTTCTTTGGAACATCAGGAAGTCAGTATGGTGGCATTAGGCAGCCTCCAGGTGTGCCAACCTGACCCCAGGCCCTCCAGACAACTGCTGGAATGGAAGATGCTTGCACATCAGTGGCTTTGTGCACCCAGTTGCCTCAAATGAGTGCAGAAAGATGGGTCAGTGAGTCTATGAACATGGGCCTGACCCACCCTCTCTGCTGGTTCCTCTGAGCTTTACACTTCCTCAAGCTTTTCTGCCGATTCTGTGCAGTCAATCTTAGACCCCTGAGCTCAAAGCTCAGCAGGGTCTTGCAGGTGTGGATGAAGGTGTTTGGTGATAAAACTTGTAGAAAGGGATTACCACGAAAAGAAATCTCCCCGGTGGTTCTTCCTATATCACATAAATGGCCATGCAAGCTTTAACCATCCTGGGAGCCCAGAAGGAATTTGATCAGTGCCCTCCGTGACCCTAGTCACCATTTCACACTATAATTTCCATGAAAAATCAACTTTTACCAAGATGGCTGTTCCCTGGATGGACTCCTGGGAGTGTAGACCACAGTCACAGAGTAGCTGCCTGTGAGTCATTTCTCCTGCCTGTCGTTCCAGGTGGACCCAGGGGGTTTCTGTGGTATGCTGGGAGGGTGGGTGGCTGGCCAGGGGAGCCTGACTGAGAGAGGAGGGTGGAAAAGCCTGCAGCATCCTTCCACATGAGGATCTGCTGCTAATAATCTGACTCATTCCTGTAAATTGTCTTGGTATGTGAAAACAATTAAAGCTTCATCTATAGGTTTTGTATATGTGGCAGCCAGAAAAAGGTTGTGTGTCAGGTTTGGGTTTGATTTGAGGGAGGAGTGGGATCTGAAAGCTGTAGATGCTGTTTTAAAGCTTTTCTTCAGTACTGATGATAATGAATGATGTAAGCCATTCCTTCGGACTGATGATTAATCCTAATGAATATGTTGCATACGTATGTTTCACGGCTGTCATTAAGCTTCCATTTTAACTGCTCTTCCCCTTTCCCCACTCCCACCCATGCCTGCAATCTGCAAACTCTTATTCCCTGTAGGTATTTTGATAGAGAAACAGACAGGTAACGATCCCAATGTCAGACTGTAAGCCATGCAACTGTCAGTTCATATTGTGTCTGACAGCCATTGACAGCTTGCTTCTTCAATTTTACTAAGATTAATATTCTTCACATGTTTTATTTATATTTACTGATCTTGCTGCAGTGAATTTTTAAAGAGACCTTTTTATGTTAAAACCCCCCATTAAAAATCAAATCTGTATTTTCTTCAAAATTTGGGTTTAAATTTCATAATACTGCTTGTGGAATTTTTGCACATTGCTAATGGCATGATCTCATGTACAATGCTTTATCCATGCAGTGGTCAATAAGGCTTATTCTTACACACCCCCAGGATCATCACCCTGGGAACCTCCTTATCCTTGGAAGTACATCCACACATGGTTAACTTGACACAAGGCAGTAGTTTCACAGAAGACAATTGCTCAGATGCATAAAATTATTCACATGTGCAAGCATTTGAAAGATCCAGTTTCTGTAAGACTAATATTGTCACCAGAGTAATGCTATTGAGCTTCAAAGTACTCACACAAATGCCTGCAAGATTAGACTTTGGGCTCTCTGGTGAAACTCTTGTACTTTTCTGTCCAATTGGGGTGGCTCACCATCTCTCTAGATGCTTGAATTAAAATAGAAACACATTGGGATGCTGAAATTGTAAATACGATGTGGGAAATTACACTTAAGCCCAAAGAATTTAAAATAAGAAAAGACAGAAATACTTGGAAAATTGCAAAAAATGTTCTAACATTATGAACTTTTTTATACCAATAGCAATAGGGTATTTAGCTAATTTATATTAAAATAATGTTTGAAAAATGTTAAATTTATATCTGTGTATATAAATATATAGCTTTGCATTGTGTAAATACAAAGACAAAAGCTAAACATGATTTCTATGGTATGTCTGCTTTAAAAGGCATTAGTCAAATCCCCCACTCCTTACTCAAAGATTTTTATCATGTGTCCAATCTGAGTGCAGGCTGACTTATTTGACCCAATTTAGGGAAATCCAGATCCCCATCTTCGCACATTTATTAATCGGAAAATTTCCATTTCAGGACTCCTTTTAACCTCCCTGATCTTTCAAATTGCATGTCTCTTGACTTCATAAATTAGCCAATTCTGACCTCATCTAGCCATGAGATTATAGTGGTGTTTTATCTGTTTTTTCCCTTCCTTTCTCTCCAAATCTGCACCATCATGTTTTTCCTATTGCCATGGCAATACAGCCAGGTATACAGAAGGATGCAACAAGCACACTGCATGTAAAAAAGTTTGCAGAAAGACAGAATTGCTAACTAAACAAGGAGCACTGCTGATACATGGCTCCTGCAGGGATATTAGTGGTGGGGGAGAATCCCTTTTTATCACCTCTCATTACCAAGCAAAGTGAAAACACAAACGGGAAGACATATTAGGATTTCCAGAACAGTTACAGGAAGGGATATCAGCATCAAGCAGGACCAGTAACACAGAAATGTGATGTTTCCTTCAGATCATACGGAGCTCCAGCAGCCTCTAAAGAAAATATGAGTGATTTAGCACTTCCTCACCGAAAATAACCCTGCTCTGGACCTCAGAGAAGGGGCATATTGTTAATTTAGAAACAGTGGCACAAACAATCAAGGGCACAGAAAAATCAATGAATCAGTGAAAAGCCCCTCCATTTAGCCTAATAATTCCCTCCATATGCTTACATGTGAGAGTAATAATAATTTGTCCTTCAGTGACAAATCAAGACCACTTTTTAGCCCAAATAATTGTAATAAAGTAGTTAAAACAGAGATGCCTTTGATTTTTCCTAATGTGAGAGGATAAATTAGATGAAAAATCTGTAGTCTTTTACTTTTTTTTATTTCATTTCATTTACATTTTGTTCATTAATTATTTTTTAGGATGAAGAGGTTTGTCTTATTTTCAGCAAAAGGAATGCTGATTGTTCTCCTAGGAATATTATAAGAATGTCAAGGAAAGCCATAAATATTTTATAAAGATTGATAATAGAGTTTTCTGCGCTAAGGAAAAGTCAATGATTTTTGAAAAGGGATACATAATGATTTTCTGACTAAGTGCAAAAATGAGATGGCAGTAATTTTAGTATTAGCTAATAAATATTGACATTTGTATTTCAATGAGTGTAATCAGGCTTTGGTTGGATATGGAAAGTCATGATTTTTTCATCACTATTATTATAAAAGCTCGACTATTTCCACCAAAGATATTAAACAATCTTTGCAGGAAGCCTCAGTAACTTCTCAGAATAAATCCAGTATTTCTATGCAAGAAATAACATGTGCTCTGTGCATCATATTGAGAGCTCATCTATTTTGCTCTCTCACTTAAAAACAACATTGTGCAACAGGCATTCTCACACAAAAGCAGTCTGCATGCAAAACGATCTGGTTAAAACAACAGCTTTGGCCATATGGGTAACCTGATGTCCTCGGCATACTTTACCTTATTGTATCTCACAGCTATTCAGATTTACCAGTTAGGGGGCAAAAAAGACCCAGAAACTACCCAGGGATGACCCAGAGTCTGAAATGTCAGCTGTTACTCATGGTGGTAGCCTATTATTGCAGAGACAGTCAAAAAAGTCATTATTCTGTGATGACTTCTCAGATTTTCAAAAGCTTTTAGTCCCAAAGTTACCACCCTGCCACCAAAGCCAAAATCCCAAATTGGTTTCAGAACTGCTATATTTCTGGTGAAGGATCCCCCTGGGATATCTGATATTTGATGAATTAAAAATGACATCATTCTTGTTGGCTTTAGGGCTGATAATTAGTCTGCTGAGAACGCGCAGCAGTGAACGGTGGCAGAGGGGAGCGAGCTGAAACCCAGCGCTTTGGTTACAAGTTCATTAGCAGACATGTTTGAAACAAACAGACCAAATTTTAAAATTGACTTGTTTTTTCAATGCAGACCACTTTCAACAGAAGATTCTGGAGCAGCGATACTGTTGCCTCACAAAACAGCCCCAGTTTCCAAGCCCACTTTTCAAAAGCCTCTCCTATGGTAGCACAGGTATCCAGTGAGCTGGGCTGGGAAGAGAACTGGATCAAAAATAGCCCATTTTGGAGAATTTTTAGCTGGATTAATTTCTTGATCCAGGTGAAATTTTAAAAAATAAACCATGGAAGTGGGAAAAATGAAGCTGGCTGGTATAAGAAATGCTGCTCGCTGATGGGGAGCCACAACCCTGTCTCTGTGAGTGCCACTGTGCTATCCTCACCTTGGACTTGGTGATGTATTTCCAGGTCTTGCCCTTTTGCTGGCCCTGGTGCTCCCCTGACCTCTCTGTGACTCAATTTAAAGTCTGAAACCAACTGAAAAGTAGCACAGAAAAAAAAAAAAGAAGAAAAAAGAAAAAAGAAAAAGGCTATTTGTTTAAATTAGCTCAATAAGGGATCAGATAAGCAGCAGTGCTACTGCACTTCTGTGCATCTGCAACATGTGGCATAGTCCAGGGAAAAGGGAGGACCCTCACTAGCTTGACCAATTTAAACTGTCTTGAAACAGCTCCCTGGATATCTTGCCAGGGGCTGTGTAATAGAAAGAGGAACATTTCTGTATCAAAATGTTTAGTCCTGGCTAATTTTAAAACATAATGTAAAAAGGCTTCCTTCCTTTAAAAGCATGGCACTCGTGACCCTTTCTTTTGTAAATACACATGCACACACAAAGTATAAATTAATCTGGAAAATGTGTTGATTTATAAGAGGAGGGAACAGAGGGAAGAGGAAATCTAAACAACCTCATTTAGTCTTGGCAATATCAAGAATGCGAAGGTTAGTTTTCCCCTGCTTGTGGATGAGGACGTTGGAAGCTTTTGAGGGAGGAACTGGGATTATATCATGAGCTTCTTCACAGTTTAGATGAATGAGGGTGATATTGGAATTTCAAGGAAAAGTTTTTTCCTCCTATATGACTTTTCATGCTGAAGTTTAACAGCTGTTGCAAGCAAGAAGGAAACATATTTTTCGCTCTACATCTTTTGATTCCACCAAAAAAGAAGAGTTTCTCTGGCACTATTTCTTTTTAAGAAAATTCAGAAAACCAGTTAAATTTAACCCAGCTATAACTCTGCTAATTCAAAATTACATTAAAATAAAGGTCAGATTTGGCCAAACCTTTTAATTGCTCATGACCCCATTATTTTCTGTCCCCCTTCCCTCCCCCCTTAACTCATCCCATTGTTTCACTAGGGATTGAAGTTAGATTTACTGGCTGGCAAATACAAGGATTGCTCTTTTGCCCCTTTGCCCCATTCTCTGATTTAAAAAATAACAAGAGTGGGGACGGGTGTGGGGAGAAGCCTCAGAGGGGTTTTTTTATTTGTTTGTTTGTTTGTTTTTTCCCAGTATCCCTGTAGGCTGCTAGTGTTAAACTGTGAGATTTTAGGAAAAATGGGAATACAAGCCAATTGATTCCCTTCAGCTCCACAGGACTGCACTTTCCTGGGACAATGGAAACATCCAATTGCCCTGTGAACTCTCCCATCTGATTTTATTAGATTTTTTTTTCCCCTTTGCCATTGTTTATCTTCACTTTTATACATATTTGTCCTCGTGTTGTATCTTTGCTGTCAGCTAGAGCAGCAAACAGGCTTTTATTAGCCTGTGATCCCCATGCAGGGCAGCGGGAGTGGGCAGCACATGGCATGCAACATCCCCTCCTGTGCTACCGAGTCCCCTGTGCCACAGTGGGATTCACTCCCAAAAGAGATAAACCTCCCACTGGGTCCTCCTCCCCCTTCAGACTGTTCTGGCGTGAGTGCGGGCGTTTGCTTTGGTTTGTGACTGTGAACAGAGACTGTGGGGGCTGTGCTGGGTCAGCACGTCCTGCAACTCCCCTGTCCAGCAGAACCCACCTCGGGGGCTGCTGCCATCCCCAGGAGGTCCTGCTCACCCACAGGGACCTTATGGCTGGTTTCAGTTGTGGCAAATTTTTCTTCCCACCTCAGAGGCCCCCTTAGGATGTTTGTATCATCATAAGATTAGACTGACTGGGATTGAATCCGACCCCCCTATTTATGTTTGTCTGCAACTTTACAGCGGAACCCTTCGAACCCTGCTTTTAGAGAATTTGAAATGCATCCATTAAACTGCAGCTATTGCTGAACCTGTCAAGAAGGGTTTCTGCCCCAAATGGAAACTGTCCAAAAAATTATGCATGGCCATTTTAAAGTTATGCAAGGTCAGAAAATACAAACAAAACAAACCAAAACAAAAGAGGGGCAATTGAATGGCTGCAGGACAAAACTGGGAGCTAGGAGAGTCCATCCCCTTCAATTATGCCCACTTAGCCACGTGAAATCAGGGCAGTGGTGAGTTGCACAAGGATGAGGTGGAGGTCATCCCCTTAACCACAGAAGTTTAGATTCCAGTTTTCTAAGTGTTTTGAATCCTGGCATCATTTTAGGCTAATAGCTGGGGTTAAAATAAAATGCTTCATTGAACTAGGTGGGTTTGTGAAATGGTTCTTTTTCTCCTGTTGCTCTGGAGAAAAACAGGAGGACAGGCTGGGATTCAGTGCTCATATTAGCCCTGCCGCTGCCTGTGCTAGCAGACAGGTGTCCCAATATCAAGGGCCCATCCCTTTTGTTCCCCAAACACGAGCCACAACAACTGTGTTGAGAATAAAGCAATATATTAAGTGTCCTCTTATTAATAGGTGCTTTTCTTGAGTTTTGTGCACTGATGAGTTCTGGGGCTGCCTGGGAGGCAGTTGTGATTCCTAGCTTTGCTGGATCTGTTTTCTGGGATACTTCAAATGAATAAATGTCCAGAGCCATCAGCAGCTCCTCATTCTTTGGAGCCCTCCTTTCCTCACTGTTCCCCAAAGTGGCCCTCTGACATATATTGCAGCTCCTGGTTTTCAGTGTTTTTCCCCTTCATTAGCTGGATTCTAAGCTCAGTTAATCTCTGCTCGCTGGATTAGTAAAATCTTTTTTATCTTCTTGTGAGCTGCACTTTTTCTGATCTTAAGTGTCCAACCAGCAAGTCAAAAAAGAAATATTAAGGTTTCCTGGCTATGACTGTGAAATCAAATCAACCATGACTGACAAATATTGGTTAAATGCAAGGACTAATTTCTTTTTTTTTTTTTTT
>WEKY01060128.1:278851-296769 GCA_013390045.1 Picathartes gymnocephalus | reverse complement strand
TTTTTTTTTTTTTTTTTTTTCATTTAAAGTTCATTCATTTAAGAATTCTGAAAGGGTCTTGCAGAATGTCTAAAAAATCCTCCCGTCTCTCTATATAAATACATGTCTCCAGAGAAAATTCTCTCAAAATACAGAAAACAGCCAAATAATTTAGAACCTGTGGGTTTAACTTCGACAAGGCTTGACAACCATTTTGTAAGCTTGAAGTCGTTTTGGAAACATTGTAAACCAAAACCACCAAGGTATTGAAAATTAGGGCTCCAAGCCCAAGTACAAACTGCCTCCCTGTTGCAGCATACACAATACCTTAGGTTAGGAAAACATCACTCCCTCTCTGTCCAGGGAAGACCAAAACACATAGCTGCAGCTAGGCATGAAAAAGCTGGAGTTTGGCTGTAGCCTCTTACAGAAAGTAGATTCCTGGTTAGGATTTAGAATACTCTGGTTTGTCCTGGTGTATTTTGATGAACAACTTTTCAGGAAGGCTTCCAGCAGCCTCCTCTTGCCCGTCCCCTGCCACTGCTTCATCTTGGCCTTGGCCCTTACTGATTTGTCCTGCCTCACAGTGAAATGGGTGAGAGAGATGAATCGCTGGGAAAATCATCACTTATTCTTGTATTTCCTATTTGTTTGTCTTTATCTTTCCTGGGTGTTTTTTGTTTCCAGGGAATCAGGTCCAGCCTCCTACACAACTGGGAAAATAGTGTAGGGAAAGTGCCAGGTAACACCTTTAGCCCATTGGTGACCAGTGTGCTATGGTTGTTATATATATATATTTACCAGAATGTCTGCAACCACTAATTCTCTGCTGAATTGTCCCCAGCTTACACCAAAGCAATGTGAATGCAGCATGTCTGCAGAACACTGCTGCCTGACTGCTGTTTTGACTTGCTTTGCACAGCTGTGAATACAAGGTAGAAGGCGGTGAAAAATTACGAGCAGAGTAGCTAAGAATGTTATAAACAATGTTTGTGGGGTTAATTTAAATTTACCTTATGTTTCTCAAGAGTCATTAATGATAGATTGCTTTGCATTCTTAGAAATGGGGGCCGGAGTGTGGGGGGGAGGGAAGAGTATCCATGTAAATTGACGCTGTTATCAAAACAACAAAAGAAATCCCTGGAGGCCTTTTAGATGCTGTTGAAACCAGATTTCCGAAATAACGTTAAGGGTATTCTTCCCTGTTAGTGTGTTAAAGCATGTATGCAAAGAACACAGCAACAAGAATAGAAGACACAGAAGTTGCATGCAAGCGATGTGCTGCGTATTCTTCCTGCTCTTCTCCCTCTTCCTTTGCTTCTCAGGGTACTTACATATGTGTGCTGCTCTGATGTGACTCCTTTCAAAGGAATAATTGCAGACAACAGACTTCACTCTGCTTTATTGGCAGCTTAAGGCATTCAAGCACTGCAAGGATTAAGTCTTATATCTTGAGGGACACCTTTCTGTTTCATGTGCTTGGGAAAGCTAGTGGTTATTAGAGATGTATGGGCAGGTGTGTGACTGGCTTAAATATGAAAGACTTTTTTGAATGATTCAGTGTTTATTTTATCTTCTTATGTTCTGACTTTCAGTTAAGTTACCCTCAAAACCTTTTTCCCCCCCAGTACTCTCAGGTGCAAGGTTCTCTAGGCGTCACCTTAATCCAACATCTCCTCCCCATGCTCTGCTCCTTGGACACAGTGCTGCCTATCACTGCAGAAGACAATGGACAAATGCTTCTTATTCTTATTATGCTTAAAATGCATTTTCCAATTACATGAGAATATAACATTTTCTAAACAAATAGTCTCATTTTGTATAGATAGGCAGCTTTTTAATAGGATCTCCCAATTGACAATTACCATACAATTACCAACCTAAGGCCAAGAATCACAAACATGACATTAATATCCTAATGAAAACATTTCCTCCATGCTTCACTGTAGAAATCCCTGTCTTTTTTCTTTTTGACTTTTTTACTAAGTGCAGGTAGCAGATTGTTTTGGACTATTGGAAACAATTAAATCGAAGTCCATGGGGCTTTCTACAGCTGTACTTAATAGAGAAAGGCAGAGTCCTTTCTGCTGGTTAAATTGGTTGCTGCAATGCACAGCTATTTTTATTTTTGTGTAAAAGCGAGGTTTTGAAACCTTAAAAATAAATGATGGACTTGGCTGAAGAAAAATACTTGCTTATAAATCAGCACAAATGCAGTGCCCTGTATTTACTTCGCGGTGTGTATCTAAATTTCTATTTTGATTCAGGGATTTACCCTGATAGATTAATCTATGTTTAGTGAGAGAAGAAATTCATGCTACCTGTTTCAACAGTGAATTTGCATTAAATAAGATGGGTAAGAGGAAAGCTGAATACCCCATTTGCACATTAAAAGCTGATCATTAATCCTATATTTTAACTCTACAACTGTCAGGAGCTATTATTTCCCAAAGAGCCTGACAGTTCAAGGGATAAACTGGAGTGGGTCCCATTATGAAGGTCTATGAATAGACGTCAGAATAGTTTGCGCATCAAACCCCAAAGGCTATTAAACGTGATACTTTAAGAATCAATTTGTAGCTAAATTAAAATGAAGGGATGTGAATCCTTGGACAGATTTTAACAAAGGAGAAAATGTAACATATAGAGAGGCATTTTAAATAAAATTAGACCGATGTAAAGATTTTTAAAAATATGTATTATTAAGCATAAAATAACCCCCAACATTGATTTTCAGCCTAGCGCTTGAAAAACTGTGCCACAGCAACGAGATCAAACAAGGAGAGGTGCTGAAATGCTGCTTTCAAAATTATGTTTTCAAGTGATTCTAGAGTAGATCAATAAGAGAGCTGATAGCTTACGAGCTTCTGAGACAAGTCAACAAATGCAAGGCAAGAAAAGAGGACCAAAGAGCTGTCTTCATACAAAAAAATTAGTTTCCAACAGGACATCCTGCTGAGTTTTATCTGAGTTCATTAGGCTTGAAGACTGAGATCTGCTAATTCCACATGAAAAGTTCCAGACATGTGCAAAACCAAATCAAATCTGATGCTGTACTTAAGCTTGTTAAGAAGTTGAAGTTAACACTAAAACCTGCTTAAATAGGCTCTCAGGAAATAAGGCTGCACAAGCTGTACCGTACTCACCCTTTCAGAAAACCAAAAGATATCATGTAAGCTCTGTGCAGTTCATATGGAGCTTTTAAACACCACACTAGACTGGCCCTCCAAAAAACAAATGCTGGGAGAAGAACACGATCCCACAATACTTTGCTTCAGTTTTCTCCCAAGGGGTTTCAAATGAAGTCAGGGAATCAGGCCCAATGCATATATTTACAAGGGCAGGAGTACAGAAAGACTGACAGCCTCAGTGTACTGGGAACAACTTTGTTCTCTCTCATTTATTTCTACAATTTCTTGCTCTTAGGTAGTTTATATCCTGAAGTCCTTAAAACAGGGTGTTCCTTAAAAATTATACATCTTCCCCTGTGCTCTGAAAGTTAATTGTTGTTTATTATTCAAAGTAGGCTACTGAAATTAGATCTCATAAAAATGAAATGGTTCATTTCCATAGCTGAAAATGGAGCTCCTTGCATACTGAAGCTGGAAGAGGTGAAGACAAAGAAAAGTTTATTGTAGACAGTTCCCCCTGGTTATTCTGTTAGAAGCCTGCTGAGACATGAATGGAAACTCCAGAAAGCCCCTTACTCTGTACTTCACTGATATCACAGATTTTAATATCCCAGGGAGGATAGCTGAAAGCTCTGTGCTGTGGGTTGTCCATAATGTCTAGTAAATCATTGTCTCTGATAACGTCAGATAAGCTATTCCTGCCTTTTTAATATTGTTAAATGCAATTAACTATTAACCCCTTGTCCACCATTATTTTATTATTTCGAACTGGAGGCAATCTACTTATAGATATGTGGATGTGTGAAACTATAAATTAAAGGAACTAGGCTCTTTACTGTGTTTTTAAGTCGTGTAGACAAAATAATGTAGAAAGTTCCAATACTGAAAATTCCAATACTCAATCTGTTCACTCGGCCCCTTTTATGTGTGCTTTATGGTATCATTTTTAATTGCACGGCCACATAACTTTATTCAAATGCTTCTCTCAAAAAGAAATAATTAAATTCCTTGTGAGCTTTTCTGTGGTGACCCGTTCTGCAGTATTTGAATGCTTCATGAACATAAATTAATTTATCTCCCTCTTGGCAGTTGCTGTTGGAACTCATCCCAACGTTACTGCTCTGACTTCTTAGGATAGTGAAATTTTGGCTTTGCCCATGTAACCTACCCTAGAATAATATATTCGAGTATGGAATAGTGGGATACTGTAGTCTATAACTGAGGACGTGGCATATGTGGTTCAGTCAGCGCTACCAGCTGTGAGAAACCTGAGCATCCTCAGTTACAGCAGAATCTTAGAATTTAGCAACTCCAATTGAAGAGGTAGTGATGGAGCATGTGCAAACTGTGATTTTTCACAGACTTATAACACAGCCAAATGTGTAACGAGAATAGCAAAAGGCAAAGCCCTAGCATAGGGAGACCTCAGATTTTTCAGACTCTGGCTTCAAATTGTGAAGGTGCTAGAACTATTCCTAGAGAAAATCCAGACTGTTTATTGATAAGCAAAACAACCTGCTTTCTGTTTCAGAAACAGCTAAACAGTTTTGGCTGAAATTGTCATTAGCATTTGGGCCTAAATTAGATGCTGCACAAAATGACAGCAGAAATGGCTAAACTGATTTAGCTCTCTGTGAAGACAGGCTTATAAAGGTAGAGCATCAGGCAGTTTTTCCTTTTCACACTGCACCTACACAAACATGTAATAATCTCAGTACACATAATGCCATGTGTTTGATATGAACGTGTATGTGCCATGCAGGTGCAAATGTGCTTGTGCAAATATACACAGAGAGATCAAATGTTTTGTTGTGTTCAAGATTAGCGTCCACAGATAGTCACCATGTGTAATTCGGGATCAGTTATGCAAGCACACAAGCCTACTGCTTGTGAGCCACTCAGCAGCAACACTACCTCCGACTGCAGTCAGAACAGGACAGTCAGGATCATAATCTTATTAAAGGAGAATAGATGCAGAAATCATGTCCTACTTTTGTTAAATGCAGCACTGGTAGGTTACATGGCTTGCCCACAGTTTGAAATGCTCGTGTGTCTGGCTTGCAAAAATTATTTGATTCATTTGCGAAATTCTAAATTTTACCATTAACAGAATTTTCTCCCTTAGGTCTATCAATCCAGGTATATATTAAAAAAGAAGGCTTGTGTTTATCATCTGCAAGAAGTTCTTGTTGTCTCTTATGGCAGAGAGCCAAGTGTAATCACCACAAGAGGAAACAATCCAGTTCAGCAGCAGCGTCGGCAGGAAAGCTGACTGCCAGGTGCATGAAGTGTAAGGATATCTGTGCTGGCTATGTACGCACCAAGGATTTGATTTGCATTAAAACAGTGCTGAGTTGGAGGGAAAAGAATGGAAGAGAGGATAGGTAGGCACCTACCCCACCACCATCTCTCTGCCTGCTGAAAAGGTATGGGTTTCACAGCAGAAACATAAATACAGAGTGAAGATAAATAATTAAAGCCTGGCATAATGAGCCAAAGTAATTTCTTGTTATTGGGAGGGTATTTTGTGTGTGTGCCTCTGTGTGTGTAACAGATGAAGCTCATTTTGAAAAATTTAAATGTGTTAAAGCATTCTAGCATTTCTTCCAGTATTGGCAGAACTTGTATTACCTTGGGAAAAAAAAAATTATCCAACACCACTGAGCACATGGGCTTATCTGCAACTTAATAGTGTTATTGTAAGGGTTTGTATAGCTCACTTCCTGCCTTTAGGCTTACACAACAGGATATTTAAATTACAAAGACAATGAAGAAATGAGGCAAAATGCTCTTGATATTAAAAATATTCTAGTTGTTCTAATTCCCCATGAAGTGAGTCGCAGAATTAATCAGTAAACACAGGGTCGTTCCTGGAAACAAACTACAAGCAAACTAAAGGCAGCAAGGCAGGTTCAGGGCTTATCGGCTGTCCCCCTACGCTGTGAAAAACCCGTAACTTACGAGTATAATGGCAGCTACTACCCTTTACTACTGTTAACAGTCTGTCGCTGTTTCCATTGTTAACTTGGTCTTCAGAGTTTAATACCTCACCTGTATCAAATTGCGTCAGGTCAAAACTTGGCTCATAGGGGTGTTTGGATGTACTCTTTTTTCTAAAAACAAAAAATTTAATTTTATCAACCAGAGCTAGGATGAGCATTTTTTAAAAAAATTTTATTATTTTATTGATTTTTTTCCTATTCACTTCCCAAATCTGAACACAAACATACGTCTGACTTTTCACTGAAAAATCCTCTAAATATAATTCAATTGGTCCATTGAATCTTTTCGTTAATATTCAGTTTGTGTTGACGGAGATGTTTTTATCTTAGAGGTCTTTATCTGAGTGGGCTCTTCCTGCATATGCTTTCCTGATCTTGGAGAACTGCAAGAAAACCCACACTGGATGTGCAGCAGACCTTGTTTTGTTTTTCTCTGGTGCACGTTGGGGACAGAGTCTCTACTCTATCCAAAGTATATTTATTCTCTTTCAGCTGTGTGACTGACTCTGGTTGCACAGCCAACTCAAGGAAGGTGCAAAACTGCTTTCAGCAGAGATTATTGAATGGATATAACCCTTGCTATATGAGGTACAAATGCCAAAACACAATTCCAAGCACAGGTACCAAGCATGACTTGTGCCACAGTTTGCTCTGCCAGGGTCAGCAAAGGTCTCAGGGTATTTCATTACAACAGTAGTGAGTGCAGCTCTCTGAAAGTACTGACCCATTTTGCAGCTACAAGAAAATGAGCCTCAGAGAGAAGAAAAACTGGCTTATGCAGCAAGGGAGTGGAGCGTCCTCCCCAAACCCAGTATGGCTGCATGGGGATCAGACCCGGCACGGTTCTTTGGGAGCAGGGCAGAGACGCGTTATTCCTGCATTCCCTGCTGCGGCAGCTTCAGGGGACAGCCAGGGAGAGGGGACCATGGCACACATTGCCCCGCTGACAGGGAGGCCCAGATGCAGCCACAGGCAGCCAGTGATTGTCTGGGATTGAGATCAGCCACATCAGCTCTGCTCGGGGGTGCAGTCCTTCCCCTCTCCTCGCTTACCTGTGCTGCACGGGGTGAAGAGAGGACAAGTCCTACAAACCCTTGGTAAGGACTAAGTATCTACTCGTGGGCAGTTTGAGGGAAATTCAACTTGGACTAATAGCTGGAGTTCTAAACCCGTTTTGCATTAGTGATGAAAAAAAGGCATTAGTACGTGGATGAATGTAACTTATCCATGGGTTTATGGGCCCTAAGGTCAGGGAGTGAAGGACTCCGCAATAGCTTTGATGGTTACATTCTTCCGTTCATATCTCTGATTAAGTGCAAAACTCATGGAATTTCCCATTAACTGTACATCTGAGGAAGCTGCTGAATGCACTTATGCAAGTCCAGATAAGAAATTTAAGTTATACAAACTAGTCACACATCCACTTGCTTTTGATAAAGCAGAAGAAGGACAGAAGGATTGTACGTGTGCTAAATAAATGACATTAGATGAAGTAATGCCTTTTTTGGACATTTTCCACTTTGCATTTGGAAGTCAGGAGCATCTGGAAAACCACATTTTTTTGAAATATGGTGGGAAATGATTAAATAAGAATGTTCCTGTCAGTCTCTTGCGTGCAAATCTTGCAGGGTCTGGAAATTACCAGTGAACTTTGGAGAGAATTTTATCCTTAATATGGACTAAACACATTTGGTAGTCAAGGAGAAAACACTTGGCTACCAACCAAGCAAATACTTCCTTTTAAAAATGTTCTAGTGAAAAATGAGGTCATTCATGCAAATATCCCATTCACGAGCACTTTTTTAATAACCAGATTATGGATACTACACCTGCCCTACAGCAGAATGATGTGAACTCAGTAGAAAACTCTTGACCATAAACTTAATGTAGTTATATATTCCTTGCAGAACCACTTGTGAAAGAAGTAAGGAGTGTGCAGAGGTACTGTTAATGCTCTGCTTGTAGCTTTCTCCAAAAAAGCAAAGGTAGGAACACAGGAGGCTCCAGGAGCAGATGTGGAGCCAGGCAGTGGGTAGCCAAAATTAGCCAGCCTTGTCCCAGGTCCCACAGCAGAGCTCCTGGCTGTGACCTCACCAGCCACCCCTCTTTAGTTCCTGCAGCGTAGGGCAGCAGTTCATGTTCAGATGTTCACACCAGCTTCCAGTTGCTGGCCTCTCACAGATTTGGCACTGGAACCACCACAACATTCATTGGGGTTAAAAGGCAGGAGAGCACTTTCAGAGGGCTCCTGGCCTCTCTTCACAGCCCATCGACCCTTTTTTCCCACTTATGCCTCATGCTGTCTCTCCTGTGGACTACAGATGTAGATGCTTGTGTTGCGTCAGTTCTACCTGGTGGAGCCTTCAGGGAGTTAGCACCAAATGGTGAACCCAACTCTCTTCAATTATGTAACACAAGTAAACAAACAAACCAATACACACTTTAGTCTTAGTGACACCAAATGGAGCTGGCAGTACACATTCGCATGCATCCTGCTTCTCTGGAGAGACAAAATATTGGCTTGGACAATACTAACAGCATCATTTTGTGAGCATTTTTGGCAGCGTTGTTACCACAGTTATTTTGCAATCTATTATTTTTATTACCCCAACTTCCATCAAAATAAATAGGATCCTGGACTCCTTAGATGATAGAGGGATTTGGCATGAAATATTCTTATGACTTAGGGAAAAATATGTGGAGTATTACAAAGCAACATACTTCGAAGTAATAAAAATATGACTAGTGGTACATCTTGCATTGCAAGAACATTGTCATACTAGTGATGTGAAATGCAGATCTATTGCGTTTGACTTTATAAAGCATAACCCTTTTATTATATAAAGCCCCTAGGAGCAAACAGGATGTTTGCACCACTGATATTAATGGGATCCTTTGCAATAAAAACAGTTCTTGGGAATCTTTTGAACAGCAGAAGGAACCTAAGAGTTGCTGATGTATGTGATAACTGCTTTATTGAGTGAGTACATGTCTGCTTTTGTCAGAGAAGCAAATGAAAATGTAAATAGAAGGGGAAAAAAAACAGATAAGGTATTGCTCCACAAGAACATTCAAAACAAAGAAGTATCTTCCAAATAGCCTGTTCTCTTCAGGAATCTAGGTAAGTGTTTTAGAATAAAAGTGCTGCTTATTCCTGAATGAGGCACCCACATAGGGAGCTGCTTTAGTTTGGTTATTCTGCAAACAATTCCGATAGCAAAAGCTCTGCCAGCCTGCTTCCTTGGAGAGGAGGGGGGAGGAGGTCTTCACTACATTAGGAGCCTTTTGTTGGTCTGATATGGCTATATTCCCCATCACACTGGTGTTCAGCAGGGTTTCCAGGATAAAATAGAAATCCAAATACCCTTTTCTGTCTACTTGAAAGTTTGTTCTGATTTGAACAGAATTTGTGTACTTACCGGACAATTGAATAGTGTAGTTTAACACTCAGCCTTTTCTGTGCTCGTTTTAAAACACAGAGGGGGGAAAGCAAAGGGGATTACACTGTAGGAAACAGAGAAGCAAAGGTGCACTGCATATGACTAAAATATCTTCAAATCCTCACCACAGAAGTTTCTCAAAACCTTGCCGTCTCTAAGTAAGGTCTTTGTTGACATGAGTGCCTTGCTTGTTACTGAATGCTCCGGGTTTATTAGCTTTGGAGTTTAACAGTGAGAAAAAGGCAAATGCCTCATAAAATCTGTAGTGGAACAACTTCCCTAACTCACTTCTGTCTTTCAAACCCTATGAAAACAACAAATGAGAAGCCGCCTGCAACTTGTTGTTATAAGTCGGGATAATTTTATGCTGATAATTTTATGCTAATGATCCCAAGCATTTGTTTCAGCCTCTTTCTCTCACTAGAAAAAATTCAGTTGGTTGATTTGTGGATCCAAATATGAAAAAAGGAATCATGAATTTTGCGGGATTTATGGGGAAATCAGAAAAGTAGCCAATTTGGCATAAAATTGTGCAGGGAAGAAAAATGGTCTATCAGCAATGAAAGAAATAGTGGGAAGGTTTTGGAAGAGTTCTTGTTCTCAAAATAATTTTCCCCAAAATTCTGCATCTTTATTACGACTTATACTGCTGCAAACCACTGCAGCTTCAGATGTAATCATTGTACTTTTACTGATTTTTAATTTATGCTAGTTCAGAAATACAGGCTGGCATACACAGTTTCAGGAGTAGCAGACACACAGCAACATCTTAACTACCCACCCCCATCTAGTATTTCCTGATTTTACTTTTGGATGTGGGCAGTAGTATGGTAAAACTAGGTTAATGACACACATTTCTGATTTGAATGAGATCCAGAAGGCAGAAAAAAAGATTTGGGAGCTTCTGAATGCTGAGTTTTTGTCTGGCCCACTGAAAGGTTAGAAGGCTCTGGCAAACTTTTACTCCAGCCTGTGAATGGATCTGTGTGGATGGACCTCAGTAAAAGTTGCAACATCTCTGCAGTGAGGCAATAAACTCTGGGATTTAGACTCTAAAGCATCCCTATTTCTCATCTGCAAGTTCCTGTGTGCTTTTAGACAAGTAAATATCTGATGCTGGTTAACTTTTACTGTTTCTTCTGCTGCTTGTCATTGCAGGTCCACATCCAAGTCCTTACGGCATATTATGTTACAGCCAACTAACTTCCTCTCAAACATGTTACTTCTACTCTGTTGCTTGTGATATTGATGGCTATTTTGACCTTTGCAGTTCTCTAATTACTGAAGCCTTAAAATAGTACGCGTCAGGTAAAATATTCTCTTTTTGAAGTTCCTTTTTCCTCGCATGCCTGAGCTGAAAGACCATATAAACTAAGATTATTCAACCACTTTAGACCACTGCACAGAATGTCAAGGGAAATTTTGTTAGCGAGGACAAGTGACTGTTTTGTTCCACTTTTACTTTTGAGGTATTTTTTATGCAGCAGAAGATAGTACAAAGACGTATTTGCCATGCCGTTCCATAAATCATTTAAATTCTTCTCCTTACTAAACTCCAGAAATGAACATTTGTGAAACTATTTTTTTTCTGTAGTCTTTATTTCAAGTTTGTGAAACAGCCCCAGATAACACATTGTTTAGAGCTGACAATCAATTTCCCCAGTTTTACCAAGCGGCACATTCGCTGTAACATCACAGGTCATTTTTAGCTATTGTATGTCTTTGTCTGGTCCAGTTAGAAAAGCGCACAAGCACTCCAGTACTATCAGTTATGCTTGGAGGAACATAAGAAGGGCGAGGGGGAGGGGAGAGGAGGTGACACAAACTCAGAAATAGCCCGTTTTTCTGCTTTGGGAAAGCACAGCCTGCTAACAGCCAGGTCCAGCCTGCCAGAAAATCAGTGTACTGCAATATTACTATCGGTAGACACCATGGAAAAACCCAAGCCACAAAAATATGCCCTTCCACTGATCTCTGTCTCAAACAAACAAACAAACAAAAAATCTTAAAAGTCACATCCTTATTGAATTTGTCTTTCTTGAAATTAATTCTACTTTGTAACTTTGTGGCCTAGTTCTTTTTTATTTCTGAACCTATTATGGGCCACATCTGTGGAAGTCTGTATCAACTATTCTGAAACCAGCTGCTGCTGAGATTCTTTCAGTTAAACTGAAATTAAGAACAGGTCTGTGGGCTCCCTACCTGCTGTGAAGCCGTGATGTAGTTTATAAAATTACATATGGGTGAGAAAATCTGACTGTCAGGGCTGGAAAAGTTGGTACATTTAGTATGAACCTAAAATAACCATGTATGCTGAGGCTGTACTTATTTGCAATATTAACTTTTTCTGCTCTCTTCCTCAGTCATTGTAAAAGCAATATTGGATAATTCAGTGTAAAAAAATGTGCGTTTGAGAGGATCAAAGCACAAAAAATCAAAATCAGGCTATATCCTAGCAACTGTGTTGGCAGTAGGGGCAAATATGAAAGACATTAGAGTTAAAAATGTTGATTCTTCAAGAAAGATCTCCAGATTATTTCTGCCATAAGGAAAAGCTCATTACATGCCATAAATGAGATGATGGAAACAAACACCAGTCATCTTTGATCATTGATTCAATTACATTTATAGCAAGGGGACAACTTGTACGAGTAGACAGTAAAGAGGTTATGACCACATCCTGACACCTGAGAAAATTTGTCAACAGATACGACCAAGTTGCTTATTGCTGTTACACATTAATAGACATGTCAGATCATGAAATATGTGCACCTCACCAAATCAAAAAATATTTTCAAATCCGTTTGCTACATTTATGCCTGACTAAATTAACAGGATGCAAGAGCTTGACCTCAATCCATGCAGACCCGGAGTATGGGGGTGTGCAAAACTTTGATGGGTTGGGGTGTGTTTTCGTAGTACAAAGTCTGGAAGCAGTCTGACACGGCACAGCTACCGAGGCATGATTAGAGAGGAAAGAAAGGTTGTTGTGGTGCACGTGAGAAGTCAATGTATTTAATCCAAGTGCATAAGCTTGTTATTAATTGAAACCATTTTGTTTGAGTGAAATTTGTGCCACCCCCAGAAACTCTGGAAGCACACCAGTGTTAGAATGGCCCATTTTCACACAGAATGCTTGTGTGTGGTGATCTGCAGACATAGATGGGTATTAGAGCTGCCTGTGCCTTCCAGTTGGTAACTTCTGCACGTGTTTTTTGTACCCCCAGATACATCAAGAAAAAGTCTGGTTTAGAATGTAAAGAGTAATACAAGATTATTTGTCATCAGTTTGTGTACTCTTTTTTTCTGACAAAGCACAGTTTCAGAGCAAAATCTCTGCCTTAAATAGAATTTCAGACAGATTTGTAACAACAGAAAATATTAATTGGCACAAAACCTGAGTAACTCTGAGCAAGCACACAGAAGAAGAGAGACTGACTCCCCTAGATTATATTTCAATGACTGTTATTTGTGTATGTGACATGTACACACACACATACGCACACAGACATATATGAAATGTAATCCAAACTTGGCTTGTTTGCCTGTCTTGAAGTATTTATCCATGCTTTCAGCCATGCTTTTACAGAGATGGCCTTTTTTCCTCACTACTCTACCACCGTGTTTCTTGGGAATCTTTTCTTATCTAAACTTCCACCAATCACTCCGAAGGCTAAGTTATGCAGACAAGTCATTGCACAGAATTTCATCAAACTGCCATTTTCCCTAACTTGAGAAAGCCTGGTCCCAAATGCTGAACAAATAATTTATTAGACCATAGGAAAAGTAAATAAATGTTTTCCTGCTCCAAGTATTTCATTAGCCAGAATTATTATACATGCAAGTCTATAAATAGTAAAACACGTATTGAGCCATTAATATGGCTGACATTCTCATACAAAATACAGTAATTCAAAGAATTTGAAACTGGAGGACATCTCCTGGAAGATTTCTGGCAAAGATAAAATGAGTAAACTGTCTGCAAACAAATTAGTCACCCATGGAAATGGTACATTACTAACAAATTGAAAATTAAGAACATCATCACTATCTGAAATTTCTAACGACATCGATGATATGCAAATATATCCTGCATATCTTTTGAGTCTATAAATTCTTACACTGTTTCAGTTTTGCTTTTAAAATCCAGAAGTGCTGGGCTCAGCAGAAGAAATGAGAGAAAATCTCCTATTTAAAATTACATGGACAGAGGAACTCTGCTGGTGACTTTCCGTGAAATTAATATACTGCTTGATTGTTTTTAAGGTCTCGGCATCTTCTGAATTTTTAATTGCTTTTTCATTAAATTGGAATACCCTTCGCTTACTAAGCTTGAGATGGGTTCTCCAGTCCTTTCGCCCCTGTAGCCTCCCATTTTCTTACAGAAACAAGGAGTATAAGACTGGGCCCTATGGGAGCACGTATAGAAAATACTAAGAATTTTAAGCATTACTCTGTCAAGTAATAGAACAAGCACTGCACTGTGTATTCTCATGTTTTACTGTCTAAAGAAAAGAATCTTGTACAGACTCTGAGAGAAAAAGGGTAGGTCATAAAAATCACATTTTTAGGTAGAGGAGTTGAGAAGTCTCATGCACCTTTCATTGCTCTGACTTGTCAATTTTCACCATATGGAAATTGTTAGCTTAATACTGTAGTTCTAAATACTGCCCAGGAATGCTGATTTATAATGGATTTCTTACTGTTTGTGTAAAGAAATGCTAAAGTACTATATAAACTCTGATTACAGAATCTACATGCTTGTGTTATAGGTGTGTGCCTGGGGTGGATTCTTCAGGCTCAGAGAGGTGACATCTGCTTTGGTCCACTCACAGGTAAATCTGGCACCAGTGAACTCAGAATTCCCACAAAATGCTGCACTTCTGGAGTAACTGGGAACTCAGTTTGGCCTGCAATTGAAAAAGTGTGCAGGAAAGATGCTGATCATAAGGGACAAAATCCAGATATTCCAGATGCGTTATTTACTATTGAGGCACTTAAAGACACCACATTAATGTAATGAAGCGGCTTTTGAAGAACAGGCAACATGCATTTTTTAAAGTGCGTCCTCTCTATATTTTGACCAGCTGCTATGTATGTCTGATTATATTTTTTTCTGCAAATTAGAATTAAATTTGATTGTCCCAAATACATCCCACTCAGGCATTCATGCTGAAAGCAGCAACAATTGTCAATGACCTTTAACACGCCTGCTATACAAATTAGTGCAGACCATTAATCACACATAGCTTACATTTTATGATTCGTGTATCCTTCATTATCAACTTTCCCGTCTCGCTCGCTGCCCCCCACCCCCACCCCTTGCCTTTATTCCGAGGGTTCTTGTAATAAGCACTGCAAAGGGCAGGATTTAAAGCCTCCCCCCGCCCCAATTTTGTTTTCTTGTCACTGCTGGAGCAGTTCGCGTCCCAAGTGCAAGACGGAGGGAGGGCGGCGCGGGGCCGGTTCGCCTAGGAAGGGCCGGGCCGGGGGCGGGAGGCGACTCCGGCGGGGAGCTCGGAGCCGGGGTGCCCGGAGCCGGGGTGCCCGGCGGCGATGGGGTTCTGGCGATGGGGTTCTGCCGGCCCGGGGCGTCGAGATAACACCGTCCCTCCGTCAAAAGTGCTCCGTGTCAATTGTACGTCATCGCACATTACGAGACAAAGAAAGAAAGGAGAAAAAAAAAAAAGGGCTCTATCCACACCCTTGATGTCTGGTACCGAGCGTTAAATTAGGCTTCCCAGCCATAGACTAAACACACTCCCCTTGCCTGTGGCACACAGATTTGGCGTGATTAAACCGAGCTTCGAAAACAGGCAGGAAAACAAGAATTGAACTTTTCAGTCATAGGAAGGAGGGGGGGACGGGGGGGCTTTTTTGTTGCTTTTTATTTATTTATTTATTTATTTATTTCTAAAGCCATATGGCAGATTGATTTGTTCGGAGGTCTTTCAACTTCCCCAGCGTGGCTGTTGAACAGTATTCCTCTTTGATCTTGATTGAGGACTTTAATGTTGTTGTTTCTGCGCATTTCAATAGATCCATAAATATTTTACCAGTGGAATTCGCCAAAAAAAAAAAAGAAAAAGAAAAAATAAAGTTTCTCATAGAAATGCATCTGGGGCAACTCCAGCCCGCACCTTTCGCAGCGGAGGAGCTACGTGGGAACCGGGGCGGCGGTGGGCAGAAGCGCCACTCCGCGCCCGCACAACGCGGCGCCCGCCTTCCTCCCCCCCACGCTCCCGCAGCGCCCGGGGGCGGCGGCACCCGCGCCCCAACTTTGCCCCGCGCAGACAATGGTCCCCTGCGTGTGCGTGCGAGCTCNGGGGGTCTTCGGGCTGTGCCCCTGGGGGGGAAAAAACCTCCTCAACTTCGCGCCTCCCCCCGGGTACGGGGACTGTCCCCCTGGTCATCGGAGCAGCTCCAAAATGGTAACTTTGCGCTGTTCCGCGAGGAGGAGATCGGGTTTGCTGCAGTGGTGGTGCCGGGGGGTGGGGGAGCCTTGCGGGCTCCGGCAGCCTTTTGGCTTTGTACGCTCCGTCAGGGACGTTAAGGGGGGGCGGACTGCGATATTAATCCATTAAGAGACAAAGAACAAATTGCCGCACTTTAAAGTGAAAAGCTTCGGCTGAAGAAGGTGGGTGATGGGTCGTCGAGCCCCGAGTAGCCACTTCAGTTACTAACAGTGGGTTGTTCCCCCTCTTCTCTCCCCACCCCCGCTAATATTGATCCAGCGTGTGCATGAAATGCCCGGTGGGGGGCTGTGTCCGTGTGTGTCCCCCCCTTGTTTGCGAGTCGCTCTCGGTTCCGTGGCGAGTCGGTCGCTGCGTGATCCCCGTTAGAGAAGTACACAGTTTATCAAAGGAAGTTGGGGGTGGGCGGGCAGAGAAAACAATTATTCACATATAGACAGCGAGGAGGACTCGGAGGACATTGTCTCCGTAGCGATTATTTCCAGAAGAGGAAAAATAGCCCGTTTGATGCGGGTGGGGTGGGGGAGGGAGGCAGGGAGTTTAATGTACATGTTAAAAAAAAAAAAAAGCGGGGGGGGTCGAGAGGAGGGAAGGAAAGGAAGAGAGAGCGGGAGGGAGAGAAAAGAAGAATAGAAATAATGCAGTTCCAGACATTTTGTGCTATAAAAGCTTTCCTTCTTCTCGTCCCTCCTTCCCTCCCCCCATTGCTATCTTCGGTGATCATTAGCATAGCGCCGAGTCGCAATCCTAATGCGAATTAAGCACTTGGACAAGTTGAGGAAAGTTTGGATGGGTAAACTTTGCTATGAGGGAAGAAGGTGGGGTGCTAAAACTGGCAGTACGTGTGGGGAGGCGTGTGGAGCATGACAGCCGGCCGTTGTTTTTCCCCTCAAACCAGCTAACCTCTGCAATTAACTGCTGGAGACAAACCCTGTGTTTTAAGCCGAAAAGTGTCGGTTTGGAGTCAGCACCATTTATTAGGAGCGTTAATAAGCTCCCCAGTAGCAGACAGGGATCTTCTGGGGAATGCGCATTGTGTGTGCTCACAGCTTATCTTTTACATTACCCCTATAGATACGGAGGCGCTCGGGCACTGGACGTGCAAATACAATTTTGCTCGGACTATTTTCGAAACATTAATTCTGTTCTTTATTTAATCCAGATGCAGGGTTCCCCTCCCCCCCACCCCCCCTCCCACTTGCTGCCTTATTGTTAGTGTACATTTTCTGAAAAGGCGACTGGTGTAACCTGTGGAATTTGAAATGCAAATAAAAGCCTGTGGGAGTTGAGGCAGAACAAATCAGCATTTATAAAGTGAAAAAGATTTAATGTCTTTGAAACCACTGCGAGATTTATTTTTTTTTTTTTTAATAAGAACTGAATTGTGACGTCAAGTCGTTTGGGCAAGATTTTAAATTTTTTTTTTTTAATGTCTGAAACGCGGGTATGCGAAGTGCTTACAGGAAAAACAGATTACAAGATTAACATCTGTTAACATGATCGTTTATCTCCAGCCAAAAATAGGTCAGTCCTTTCTTAAGGAAACACGATTGCTCGGCGCATGATTAAATAATGAAATTAGGCTGATGAGTTCATAAATTAGACGCTATGTCGACGTGCGTTAGGGTCCGACCTGTGACAAAAATATGTAATTCGCGGTCCGCCGGAGAGCGGTGCGGGGTCAAAGTCCCTTTTTGGGGAGAGAAGCAACTCTCTTGTCGCCTCCTCCCCTTGCTCCCCATCGCCAGGCGCTCCTCGCCGCCGCCGCGTTCTTACCCAGCGTCTCCCCAGCTGGGGAGCCGAACTCTCCCAGCCAGAAGAGAAGTTTCCTCGGCGGGGAGGGAAGCGGGGGGTGCCGCGGCGACGGGGGGCTGGGGAATGGGGCCGGACGGA
>WEKY01060128.1:241888-278371 GCA_013390045.1 Picathartes gymnocephalus | reverse complement strand
ATTTTAATATTATTATTATTACTATTTTGAGGCGGATTCAGCGGTTTCTGGAGATTCTCTCCCCAAAACGGGTGGCTGGGTGCCGTGCTCGGGGCCGGCTCCTCGGCGGCCGGGGAGAGGTCCCAGAAGCCCGCCCGGCAAAGGGCCGCTGCGCTTTGGCCCCATGCCACGGACTTTATTTCATGCTTGCTGCACTAAATGAGTTAACAGCCAAAGGGTTTTTCATTAACTCGACTTGGCAACCGTGTATTTCGTTGGCTTCTCCCCCCCCCACCCTCCCTCCCTCCCCCCCCCCAAAAAAAAGCATAATTTTAAGCAAAAACTGAGTGGCATAACATGGGTTGATTTTGACTTGGAAGGGGAAGTCTTTTTCAGAATCTTCTGTCAGACTTCCCTTGTGCCCCCATCCCCGGTCATGGTGTGTGGGTGGGATGATAGCCTAGAGTTTTATTTTGTGAGATGTGCTGTGTGTCCTGATTTTTGACCATTGCTTTCCAGCGGTGTTTTAAGGCCCTGTGTGTCCTGGCCCAGGCGGGAGCATGCTGACCCTGTGGCAGGGCAGTGACCTTCAGCTGTACCCCCTCAGCCCTGCGAGGGATGTATGGATGGGGCCGGGGGGAGTGTGTACATGTACGTGCTGGGAGCTGGGTGCTGCGTGCAGGGCAGGTGCATGCAGGGCCGGGAGGGGTGTTGCGGCAGGTAGGAGTGTGTGTGCATAGATGCAGGGCAGGGATGGGGTATGTTGCATTGCTGCATGGGAGCCATATGTGTGTGCCTGTAGGTCCTGCTGGGTATGTGTGTGCATGGCAGAATGAGGCTCCAATGGCTGCGGGGTGGGGGGATGCTTCGCTGAAGCAGGTGCGTGTGTGTGCTCATGCCCCCGTGTTTGTGGCTGTGTCCCATGAGTGGGTGTGGGTTGTAGTGCATGTTGGGCTTCTCTAGTGAGGCCCTCATGTGGTTGTCCCCCAGGCTGGCTGCTGCCAGTGGGCTGAAAATAACTGCATTGTAAGAGGTGTTGGCTGTTTTTGGGGGAGCAGTGCCAGGGAGGGGTGGTGGTGATGGGAGCAAAAGTTTCATCTCGGTGGCGAATATGCTGGTAGTTTTGCTCCAGGAGTTTTGTCCGTGGCAGCTGTCTGGGATGAGTTGTCTGTCAGTGAATGTTGTTGCTTTCTTTCTCTGCCAAAGTGTTCTTCACTTCTGTGACAGCAAACCCGCAATCATCAGCCTGGTCATCTGCCACTCTGTGCACCCCAACTTTGTCCTACCAGGGTGGGCATAGTGGTTTTTGGAGCTTTCCCCTTGTTGAAACTGGAAGCTGAAGTCACATAGGAGCACCTGTGGTGTAACTGGTATCAAGGTGTGGATATTCCAGGAGACATCTTCAGTTTCACAAGAGTAGCTGCCATAGCCTGAGTGAGCTTTGTATAATACAGTAATTTGCATGGGGCTCTGTGTTACTGGCACAAGCACACCTTTACTAGCTCCTGGTGTAAAGTGGTTTTTAGCTATCTCTAGAAATTCTTGCCTGGGGTTTGTTTTCAAGCCTTTAGTTCCTATAAAACTGAGTGGTGTTGAAGTGACACCTAGTTAGTGATAAGTACTGTGAAGTCTGTGTGAACAATAGGGCATTATAGGCCTCTCTCTAAACTGTTAGATTAATATGCAAAGATAATGCTTACAGAAAGGAGAGAAAGAATAAAGCATCAGTGAAAAAAACATTGTCCTAAGGAATGATCTAAAACATTTTTAAAGAGAGGAGTGGTCTTTGTTAGCACTGCACCTATCTAAGCTTAGCACAACCTTCTAAACTCTTGTACCAGACAAACTATGTATTAGTCCCTCCATGAATGCAAATAACTATTTCTCTCTGCATCATAGAAAAGAAAAGAGGGTGAAAACTACCTACTGTTACTTAAAAGTGAACTCAATAACTATCTGCCTAGAATGGAGCAACATTTTGTAGATTAAAGTTCTCCTGTGGCAATGACTAATGTATTTGCTTTAAAAATTAGGTTCATTGTATGATTTTATAATTGGTCATAGTATCATGCTGTCACCAACATTTAATAATAGCAGTTATAAGTAGAGAAGCATTCATTGAAGGGTTTGAAAATGGTTGTGCCATTGTTATGAATCTCTCCCTGTTGAATTGATCCTCGTTTTAGCGAAGGAGGATGTTTATGTGTTAACATCTTAGAGATCCCCTTCTGAAGCTGGGATATTGGCTTCAGCTGACTGAAAAATGTGTAACCTTTAAAATGCACCCTGCTGTGGGTGCTTACACCACAGGGGGCAGCCTTGAAGAGTATCCTCATGGAAGTGGTGTAGTCACCAACTCTTGAGAACTTCGGGCAATCTTTTTTTGTTTTTTGTTAAGGTCTTTGTGTGCAGGTGACTTCAACAGTTACCTTTAGTTACCTATGACTATTATTTATATAGTTATATATATCTATATATGTAGTTATAATTATCGATAAGTATTATCGGTCTATAGTAACCTATAACTGTAGTTATCTATCTATAGTTCTGTGTGATTAAGATTTTATGAGTTTTATGCTAAGGTCCCATCTAGTGAAGGGTATCTATATTTAGTATGATACAAAACCTGTCAGTTTTGAAAGGCCTAACTTCTGTGAAGATTTCAATTCATGCCAAGAACTTCCAGGACTTCTCTGGGATTACATGCAGTGTGCAGAATGATCCAGTGCATAAGCTTTTGTTGAGACTGGTGATGAGCTCTGTATATGTGTACTTAAGCTGTAAATCTGGGTTTGCCTATACTGTTTCTTAAAGTCATTGAAATAGAGAGCTGAAATGGAAGGTGATTGCATTTTGCAGGAAGCAACTTGTCCAATCTTGCAAATTTCACAAGAAAAGTGCCTGTTTAAGTTTTTGAGACACAAGTGTGAATTTGTAGAAACATACTTTTTAAGACTGGATGGGCATTGGATTTCTACACAGAAAGGAGAAATGGAATTACTACTGTTTTTCACAATCATTTGATGTTCTTTAGTTGGATAAGAGCATGTACGATCATCCTAAAAATTGACTTGTTGCTTTTGAATCCACTGGTGCCCCATAATAAGCACCCTTTCCACTCCCATTGACTACTGGGAGTTGCACTGGGTGGAATTACAGTTTCTATATGTGTATCTGAAATCCTTAATTATACTGGCAGTTAATCAACTAAAATTTAGTATGGTAATTTTTTTCCTCTAACCATAAACTTAATCCAGATACCTAATCTCTCTGGCAAAAAAAACCAAACCAAACCAAAAAAAAAAAAAAAAAAAACCAAAAAAAACCCCCAAAAAAACCAAACACAAACAAACAAACAAAAACAAAAAACCCAAACAAACAAAAAAAAAACCAAAAACCAAAAAAAACCCCAAAAAAACCAAACCCAACCAAAAAACCAGGAAAGAAGAGTCACATTTATTTGATTAGATATCTGCAATATAAATATTTGAAACTTGGAGCAACATTGCTTTTTCAAAGAAGACATCTTACATGCTGCAAATATTTATACACTTCAGTGCTAGGATAAAGCTGTTCTGATTCAGACACTGAAGGCAAAATTCTGTTTTTCAGTTACCCACTGTAACTACACAGAAACTCTGTACAGTACTTGGGAGTTAGAACAACTTAACAGATAGCAATATTTCTTGATTGTCACTTCTATGTTAAAAGTAAATGAAACTTCCTTTTCTTTTCCAGCAGGAA
This sequence comes from Picathartes gymnocephalus, assembly GCA_013390045.1. Lineage (NCBI taxonomy): Eukaryota > Metazoa > Chordata > Aves > Passeriformes > Picathartidae > Picathartes > Picathartes gymnocephalus. Next base: position 274,648 of record WEKY01060128.1, on the reverse strand, counting down.
CGATTCTAGTAAATATGCTAGTGAGCCTGCATTAAAACTTGTGAGTGGATTGTGGTCCAGGTAGTTAACATTGCCACAGCTTTCATTAGAATGATGACTTCATTACAAATGTTTACTTTCATTACCTAACTGTTAGTCAGCAAATGTTTGGTCTCTTGATCTGCTGAACCTGCTTTGCCATTTGAAGCCAGCGAGCTTTCTTTTTTTTGGTGTGATGATTACTCAACGCTGGTTGTTCTTTTTTTGATGTTGTTTACATCTTGGTTATCTGCAGAGGCCCATCTGCGTTGTTACACACTTGGTGTTAGCAGTTTCTCCTTGTGTTCCTGAAACTGCATTATGGCAACAGCGCTTGTGCAAATGAATGTGGGGCACGAAGCGTGTGTTCTGAGATTAAATTAGCATGCGGATGGACAGAATTTGCATCTATGAAAACTATTTATTGCCTAATAAGTTTTAGCAGATCTCATAGCAGTAGCACACCTGTGTTGTAAGATAAGTTGTTTATTTACCGCTCTCAAGTTGTGAGCTAATGTTGCACATAGTGTCCACAGCAGGGACACTGGTACAGGGACTGCTGAAGACTCTGGTCTAAACTGTTTTAAATCATGGAGGAAGAGAGGCTTTTTTCTGTGGATTCCAGGTTGCTTACCTTCTGAGGACTACTTAAAATTCATTTTTGCTAACTTTTCATTTAAGTTATTACTTATGGAAAATAACTTAATTTTTATCAGCAGGATATTGTGTAGCTTAGCGCTAGTTCAACAAAACCCACATTTCATTATGGGCTGTTGCAGAAACTGTAGGCCTGGCATTACCGTTGTACCGTTGTGGTAAACCCAAGGTAACTTTAGTAGGGTGACTCTGAATTTACAGTACTGGATGTGGGGATGAATTTAGCACACAGCACTTAGTTCCTAATTAAAGCTTATAGTATTACATCCGTAATCAGGGTACTCTTAGAATTTCTGAGAAATTACTTTTTGCTTTGTCTACTCGTCTCCCGTTTCTTTCTTGCCATCTCAGTGTGTGGTGTTGGGAGCTTGACTCTCCATGTTGGGGCTGTCATATTTATGTCCCAAAGGAAATGCTTTCCAGCAGTGTACTTCAAATTGCAAAGTAGAAGAATTTTGTGGCTCCCCAAATCCTTACGGCTGGTTTCTAAAACGATCTAGCTTTTAATCTTCCTTTCAAAGTAAAATAAAAACTACAAAGCATATGTAATTACAATTTGTAGCTATTTTTAGACTCCTGACATGTTTCATTTATAGTATAATGATAAATACAAATAGCACAGAGGCTAGACAGACAATTTTCAAACCAACAGCATCAACTTCAGCTACCCTGTGTATATTTCGTACGTGTTTCCTTTGGTTCTTTTTTCTTGTTCTTTTTTGGCTGGGAGTGTACCAAAACTGTATGTCTTAGTATGTGCTGGGGGGTGCAGAGAAAACAAGAGCTCTGCCTGTCGGGCAGGTCCTGTTGTGTTTGCTGAAAACCGGATCGTGTGTCAGTGAGTTTTAGCGTACTGCATGCACACACACACAGACCCACACGCACGCATGCTTTGCTTTTCCGGTAGGTATAATAAAGGAAGAACGGTGAGTTGGCTTGTCACTATTTTTACACTGCATAAAAATGCTTGTGTTGGGTTATTATGGGGATAAAGCTGACTGAATAGTAATTTTTCCTTGTCTTTTTGAAAAAGATGGTGAGCAGTGAAGTGGTGTTAGTTTTCAGTAAAGAAAGGGAGGGGAGAGAAGCTGTTGGAAATTGAGGTGCTCTAGTCACAATTGTAGCCTGATTTTAAAATGGTCACGTTTACTTATTTAAAAATAGATTTGGGAATGAAATTAGCCATGTTCTTTGTTTTTAAAAGGGTAACGTGTGCACTCACCATATGGTAGCATTTAACCCATATTGTATGAGCTGACAACAAGTCACATTTATTCTTTGATTTATTTCTGTGTTTCAGAATGTTCTTTTTCTGAAATCTAGTACAATAAAAGATGCATTTAGGATTGTGCAATGTAACTGTCTGTAGCTGTTTTGCCTCATTGTTACAATGATACCAGGTTCATGAGTAAGCAGTATTTTTCCCTTCTGAAATAATTTCCTTGAGAAATAGTCGTTCTCTGAATGTTGAAATGGTTTGCGGGAAGAGTTATGAACAATAGCCAGTGACACGGTGTGTTGTAAAGGATTGTGGGGCGAGGTGTTACAGTCTCTGCTGGCTGAAACTAGAGCTGCTCCTTTGATGGTTGAGTATGTGCTTGCAAAGTCTTTCTCTCCCCCCACTTGTCCTCCAGTCTTTACACAGAGGTTGCTTAGTTGTCTGTTTTAATGGATGCATTCTTGCTTCCTTTGTGGTAGACTGTGAGGCACCTGTATTGGTGAGCTGGTACCAGTATTGGCAGCTACAAGTATGATAAAACCATGAATCAGCCGGCTTAAGGATTGGTTTAAACTATGCAGTTAGGGAAATCAGGTATCTTATTTTCCCTTTGGATTTGGATTTCCCTAGGAGTTGTATTTTTCGGCTTTCTTTCCTCTGTGCCATCCTATCTGTGCACATCTTTGGGGTTTTAGGAGGTGAGGCTCTACTGCAAAGTCCCAAAGTGTGCAGTAAATAGGAGTTAGCCCCATACGGTGCATTGCATGAGAACTTTCAAAAGTCAGTGGCACTCCTGAGGTACCAGTTGCTCACCATCTGTCTCTTAAAGTGATTTCTTTTAACCTTGGGTCTCTAAAATGTTTCAACAAGGTTATTCATGTGTTTGTGTGAAGTGTCTATAAGTGTACCGAAAAAGTGCTAAGCTTCTAATTTCAACGTGGTGTTTGAATACTAAGGTATAGCAATTAGGAATGGCTGACGTTGTAATTTATAGAAGTTGAAAGGAGCGTTAAACACCACCCTTGCAACACTTAATACAGCTTTTCCTCCTGTGTCTAGCTGCTTACGTGAAACCAAGGGTCTCTCTTCCAGATTGTTATGCTAGCACGTTGATACATCCTTGGATAAACTACCAGGCTCGTGTATTATCACATCCGTCCCTTTGCAACATCCTGTGTGTAACCGTACCTTTGGCTGATTAACACAATGCTTTCATGGTACTGTTTTTGATGGCTCTGTGAATGCTTATTTTAGGACCTTTTTTAAAGAAGTGTTTTCATCACTAAAGAGAAAAGCTGTATGAAATCTATAAATATGTACTTTAATTAGATTTGCTCTGTTTATCTCCTTTTCTTTTCTTTCCCTCCAGATAAATTTTACCTCAGTAATGAATGCTGTGATCTTCAATGCATAATTTATATTGACATTAATAATGATAGAGAATATTTTAATGCTAGTTTGAGAAAACATGACAATTTATGTTGATAACTTTGGTCCCATTAAATTTGAACAGATTTAGTAGAGAGCTGTGACTGTCAGTGGTATGAAATAACCCACTTCTTTTCATTGTAGCAAGCATATTGGAGAGTTCATCTTATCATGAGCAATACATACCAGGTGTCAAGTGATATGCCAGACACACAGCTTTGCTTCTGCATGACTCTTTCCAATTAGAAAGTAATGGCTTTAACGGGATCAACTAAGTAATCGGAGTCTGTCAGTTCTCCAGTGCCAGGAGGTGTATATTTGCAAATGTTATTTATTTATCTGCTTTTTAATGAGTTGTAAAATTATTGGTAGCCTTGAGTAAATTTGGGGGGTGGTGAAAATACTATGTGGAAATTGTAGGATTAATGGTTTAGCAGTTGGGATTAAAAATAGTCTCAGCAAATTACCCTGTTGATACTGAAGCCAGAATCTGTTAATGGGGTTACAAGCAGATTGGTTTATCGGTCATTTATTTTCTAGGTTGATTAGGGATTATAGGTTGCCATCACAAAAGTAAGCAGTGCAAAAGGCGACGATTGCTGATATTTTGCTTCGAAGTTCCACGCACTTAGAAGGAGGGTGTCTGGAGCTCAAAAGTGGCTTCTAGATTGTGGGCAGCCTTTCCCCTCAGATTTTTTGTATTCTGAAGTAGATGTCTAAGGAGCCTGGGTATTGTAAAGGGGTGGTTTGGCTTGTTAAAAGTCTGAAAAATGGTACAAAACAGTAATCCGTGAAATTCATGCAGGCCACTAAGAAAATTTTGAATGCCTGCTGCTGAATTGCCTGCTGTTGTGTCTCCTGTTTAAGTGCAGAACCCAGGGCATTTCTTATTCACAGCAATGTGTATGATGTGCAGGCTGTGCAATAGACTGATGGCTTTTGTGTGTCCTGTTCTAACCTGCAAACAAACTCTGTGTACCTCTGCATAACAAAATCCTTTAACTGGCATTTGTCTATTGCACATCACACATACATCTCTGAGCTAGGGATAGAGTTGCAAATCAGGGCATCTCCTCTGAGTCCTCATAACAAGATGACACCCATGATGGAACCCTTTAGATATTACTCTTATCTTCTGCTGTCTAGCTCAGGAGATGGCTGTGACTTTCACACTCTTTGCTACCTTGTCCTGATGTACAGCTTGAGATAACCTAGTGACACTTATTTGGCTTTTCAATACTTGCCAAGTGAAATGCAGTGAAATAGTAGGTGAACATTTTTGCAACTTGTTAGCTAGATGTGGAGCGCTGCACAAGATTGGTGGAGAGACCCATAATTGTTTTTGTGTCCTTGGCTCTGACAGAAGATAAGGGAGAGAACAAGAAGTTCAAGAAGAGAAATGCTGACTCGGTTTGTTAGAGGAGTGGAAGATAGAAGCTTAAAAGGAATCCTCCTGGGACTGGCTGATCTGACAGGCCAGCGAAAGGGAAGGAAATTGGGACCTTGAGATGTAAGAGATCAAGCTAATTCCTTACCCTTCTAACGACTAGGTCTTCTGTCCTTGCAGAAAGCTTGTCCAAGCTTCCTGCAGGTTCTAAGACTGGTACACAAGGATCAAGACTTGTATCAGCAGACTGGAGAGGAAGACAGATGGTTACCTGCTTAACGTTGCTCTTCTGTGAGTTTTGTGCTCCTTAAGGATGGGAGAGAGAGCATAATGGACCTGATGAAGGATGAGCAGCCCAGGGCAGTGACACGGTCAAGAAGTTTGTCTGAATTTTGGTTCAGGTCTTTTTTCCTGCAGTTCAGTTTGCAGACCAGAGCAGGTTACTCTGGAGTGTGTAGGGACCATAAAACTGTCCTGCTGGCTCAGTTGGATTGGAAATTCTGCCCTCTGAGTTGGTACTTCTTCTGAACGGGAAAAAAAGCTATTGCTTGGTTCAGTCTCTGTCATCTGTGATCCCCATGGAAGAAGAACACTCACTCTTAAACTAAACTCTCTTCAACATGTAAGAAAAAGGACATGATGATCAGAGTTGAGAGTCTGACAGGTGAGAAGATGCTAGACATGAGACAGATTTTTGTTTTTATAAACACCCGATTTATTCTGCTTTATTCATTGTATTTTACACTTTGAAAAAGATAACAGTATTTGAAGGGCTGAAATCTCAGTTTATCATTCCAATATGCAAAATGAAATTTTGAACATGAATCTTCTCTTCTTTTAAAAAGAAAATACCTATGTAGGTATAGCAGTATGTGAATATAGGAAAATAATTTTGCGGACAAACAGTAAAAATGCTCTTCACACAGTCCTCCCTACTTTCCTCCCATGCTGTTAGGGTCTAATGGTTTTTGCCTAGTGTAACTCACTTCTTGTGGAATCTTACGGCAGCTCTGTGAAGTTTATTGAAGACCAGATAACCAGAATTACTCCTTGTGTAATTCCACCCACAAGTAAGGTAATTACGCCTTGTGTTTGGGATAGTGGAGCTATGCCAATATGAGCTGGTTCACTTGTAAAGCTCTCTCAGCTGTTTCACATTTGGCATTGGTGTCGGTCTCTTCGCTCAGAAGTGATGAAGAGCTGGTGCAAGCAGCAGGCACAGCAAAAACTGGAGAAGAAGAAAACAGGGCATGATGAGCCAAATACTACCTTACAGGAAAAAAGACTGTGACAAGATAATACAGAAATAAGGAGAAAATGGGTGTATGGAGGAGCCGTGGGTGTCCGGGAAGACTTTTGAGGGTGGAGAAGCATTTTCCCCTGTACCTAGGGACGAAGAGTTTCTGTAGATGGGTGTCTTTCATGAGAAATCACCATGGCAGGAATCTGTAGTTATCTGTGTTAAGGTAGTAAAAGAATCATTGCCCTTTGGTGATGCTTTTCTTCATGAGTGGTGAGGCTGAGGTGGTGGCTGGAGCTCCCGTGGTCATGGTGTCCCTGTACAGTGTTGCTGGATGTTGCTGTCTGGGATGTGTTAATGGGGTCTGACTGAGATTTGTTTTATTTCCTGTGGCAGTGGTCTGCTGGGTGGTCTCTGCCATCCTGCAGTAGCACCAGAATGAGATGGGGTGTGTGCAGAGCTGTGTAGGAGCAGGATATGGGAGATGCCTGGTGTTTTGTCTGGTGCCTAGCATGTGCAGTCCTGCTTCATCACAAGGGGCCCTGTGAGAAATTAGAGTGATGGTGGTTATGGAGAGGAGACCTTAAACAGAGGAAGAAGAGGAGGTTGGCTGACCACATGTATTTACATGTGTGTGAGGTAACTGAATCTTTCTTCTGTGTAGTTCCTTGAAGGGACTTAAGACTTGGTTCTACTGCACAAATCACTGATTATTGTAGACTCCTTCCCTGTGTCTTGTCCCCCAGGTGTACTTTGCTCTGCAGTCCCTTTTTCCTGGCTGTTGTGCACTTCTGAACTTGAAATGCTGGTGTCAGCACTCAAAACTTGAAGGTGGCGGAGATTTGGGATGAGTGGGTGGATGTGGCATGCTGAGCATGAGAGTTTTTGGAGGAGGAATATGAAGTGGAGCAGGTTTGTGTTCAGAATGAAAATGGGAGCGATCCAGGTGTTGCAAGGAGCCCGTGAGAAGGATGAAGCTATGCTGAGAAACCAGGCTCTTGGCACAGAAGGGTTGGGAGGATGTCAGGCACATGATGCTAACAGCCTAAGACTGATTAATTTTTAGCACTGGTACCAAACTTCCTTAAAAAAGAAATTGCTGTTAATGGATAGAATTTGTTAGGACTAGCTGGATTTGTGAAAGATGCACGTCAGCAAAAACAGCCATGAAAAGAAAAAGCACTTGGGAAGTCTGTTGTTCTTCCCCTGTCTTTTCTGGGAATACTGTCATGAATCTGTCCTGAAAGCACATTTTCTAGACATGACTTTTACTGCTACAGCCTTAACTCTGATTACTTTTGCAAAGAATGTGCTGGGTATAATGTTTCTGCTCTCTTAAAAAGAAGTAGTAGCTTTATGTTTTTAGCATTATAGAGGAGATAAAACGAGGACTTGAAACAATTCCTTTTTCCAGGCTTCTGTAGCTCTGATCAGTTCCGTATGCTAACAATCATCCTCTACTTCAAACCACAACATGATGGTCAGGTAAAGGTGCGTGGGAACACAGCAGGCATCTGTTTTTATCTGACACAAAGTCAGTGGTTTAGGCTTACAGAAGATTATGATTTATCAAGAGAGTATAATTATAAGCTGTTGTCATATGGTGGCACCCAGTAGCAGTGATGATCTGTTGCTGCTGTTCTGGGCTGTGTACAAACACACAGTAAGAATAAGTTCCAGGACTTGATTGTATCTCCTCTCTGTACATGTGGTTGTATGGATCCATTAAGGGGTCATTGAAGTTCTCCAAAGCATATCTGCTGTCAAATTAAATGGTAATAAACTAATAAATGTCTGTTAATTATCACAGTCCTCTTCACAATAATAAGTTACTAGAATTGAATTTACTGTGCGTTTTACTACAGTGGGGGGAAACTAAATGTGGCATTTGATCCTCATTGGCATTTGAATGTGTATGCATAATACAAGGCAAAAAACTTGGCCACAGTCTTCCTGGTACTGAAGGCTGCCTGTATAGTGATGCTGTGGAAATGTCCTCTGCTCTCCTCCAAACTCAGCTGGTTTCTGTGCAGGAACCGGTCCTCCCACAGGCTTGCAGGAAAACAGCACTATGGGGCTCTGGTTCTGCATCACTCCGTGGGTGCCTAGAAATGTGGTCAATGCCAGCGTCCCTGGGTCATTCCAGAAATTAACCTGCCAGCTACCTGGAAAATATTAGGATGGTTCATTAGCCCTCTCTCTTTGTGTCCATTACAGAGGGGTAGTAATGAAAAGTCACATAAGAAATGAGTGACCAAGGAGGAAAAGGTTTAGCATGCCATATATAGCATGGGTGTAACCATGTGATTATAGCTCTCTTCCCTGGGGAAAAGTATTGTGTATGGAATTCTCTTTCCCTGCAAGGATACTTTCCTTTTGCAAACAGCAGCAGCAACTTTCTGGTTTTGGTAATTCAGCCTATTGGTAAGAACTCTGTGTGGCGTAGTAAATATGTGCTGATATGAAGTTTACTTTTATGTATTTCCTGAGCAGTGCAACTGGAAGTGAAGTGGTGCCACATCCCATGGACACGTAAGTGGCATTGTACTTTCTTTTAGACAGTGGTCAGAAAATGATAAAAATTCCATCACTCTAGGACATTGCATCAACTTGACCCCAGAGGCTAAACCTTGCTCAGTTACTGTGCATTTTGGTGGTGTTTCTCCAGTTACTTTGGTCATGTTAGTTTAAATTTACATCAGCATATGTTAGATTAGAGCTTGGCATTAGGTGTGCTGAATATGCAGTGTGGTATAGAAAGTGGAGCAGGATGACAGGGAACTGGGCTGGCAGAAGGAGGAGATGTGCTCATGGCATCTATTTTGTGGCTCTTGAATACTTTATTTCAGCCCCGTATTCCCTGAGTCATGTTAATCCTGGTATCGGTAGGTACCGCCTGTGCTCAGGTTATTTCTACCTTGAGGTCATGGTATAGGGTCATTTATCTCACTTTCTGACTGCTTTTCTTTGTAAGCCACACTGCCTTGTAGGTTGATGATGAATTCATGGCTTTTAGGGAGTCATGTCTGCATGTGCACACACACATACACCCCACTACAAAACAGCAACTTCAAAGCCCTTACGGGGTGATCTTCACTGACATCAGTGAGCACTTCTTACTCATATGAGGAGCCTCGCTGACTTGAGAGGCACTGTTACGTTCCACTGTGGGGAACTGTGAGGAGTCCTTTTAAAAATAGATGGTCAGGAACGAAATTAAGTAGAACGAAATTAAGTCAAACGAGACAAACGTTGTATCTGAGAACTGTTTATTAGTAACGAAAAAACAAAATAAAAAGTAGTTACCCTACTAAAGAGGGCTAGAGAAGACAGAGCAAGAGGAAGAAAAATGGGAGGGAGAGAGGGGAGACAGAGGAAAAAAGGGCATTACCAGCGGAGGTCGGGGAGTGCCGCCGATGTCCCCGAGGCGGGGCCGTGCAGGCTGCCTTCCTGTGGACACCACCCTCAGCGACGGGCGGCCGGACACGAGGTGCGGGGGCATCGGGCAGGAGGGCCAGAGCCTGGACAGGGCCACGGCGAGGATGGGCAGTGGGCAGCGCTGGACGCAGGGGGCTCAGGCAGGGACGCAGAGACCAAGCAGGCAGGGCGTTGGTCAGGGACACAGGGAGGCAGGACAGATGCGAGGACAAGCAAGAGCCAGCGAGGGCAGGAGAGCCAAAAGGCCAGGGTTAAAAGAGTAAGTTCCAAAAGCCCCTGTGGCAAAAGACCAAAAAGGCCCCAAAAGCAAAAGCCCACACTCAAAGAGCAAGTTCAAAAAGCCCCCCCTAAAGAGTCAAAAGGCAAAGGAGAGAACAGCCCCCCAAAAAGCCTCCCCGCGGCTTGTGATGCAGTTACTTTTATGCCCCTGGCTCCTCCCGAAGTCCGCGTGCTGACAGGAGAGCACTGGCCCAGTCCAGTGTCCCACTGCAGGCCATTGATAGAGGCCTTTCACCATCGATTGGAGAGGATCTCTGGGGTACAGTGTCTGCCGTGTTCCCCTGCTGACTGCTTGTCCCATGGGAGATGTGAAATGGTTGCCAGGCAAAGTCTTCCCCAGAGACAAGGCTTTCCTCCATCCTCTCCCAGCTGCCTCCTGGACATGGCACAACTGCACCCCATCCCCACGTGCCCCTGACAACCATTGCTGAGGCATAACAAAACTGAATTGGCGTCTCACAGGCACTTTCTTGTGAGTAGGAGTTTGCCAGTGTTAGCAGTGTTGGCCCAGCCTGGCCCCAGAGGGTAATAGTGTGACTCAGTATGGGCGCAGGCACATATACATGCACGCACAAAGAAAAAAGAAAAATAAAATGTGTTGGTGTTACCTGGCCAGGATTTGAAAAATGAAAAATTGTTGATTTCATGTCTGTTGTTGATACTGTTTAAAGTCAGGCAGATGGAATACCTGTAGCCCTGTAGGTACAAGTGCCTCCTTGGTTGTACGTAATGATGTGGAACACTTTGTGTTTATGGCAGTGTAAGGTGATGTGCATCTGTCCTTTTGCCTCCTTTGTGGCATTGTGGGCTGCATTCTCCTCAGCTCTTTGCCATCTCCACCCACTGACGTGGAGAGTTCAGGGGTGTAGACCGGGCCAGTTCGGTTCTCTGTTTATACAGGACATAGACCTGCATTCTCTGAATATATTTGTTTAAACAAGAAGTCAGTTGTTAACAGAAAATGGTACCTGCTTTGCTGGGTAATGGGAAAATGAAGGCAATATTGTCATGATGATGGGTTTAGAAACAGAGATTGTTTTCTGTAGTTCCTCAAGTATGACAGAAAACACCTAGCTAAGTATTGTTAAAAAAGGTGCTTGCTAGAATAGTAGTAAGAGTATGATGAACTTAATGCCAAAGATAACAATACAATTTAATATAGTGACTTCAGAATCTGTAGTCATTCAGTATTTCTGCTTCTTTTATCTTGGTAAAGAGCAGATTTAATTTTTTTTTCCTTCTCCTATTTCCAGTTTTGCAGAAGTAGGTTATCTGTACTCCTCTATAGTTTTGAGGTTATATATTAGCAAGCATCCTATTATTAACCCTTGCAACTCAGTGTTGATTTTTTGTAGTATAAACATAGTATATGCCTATACATGTGGAAATAAAAGTCAGAGATTTATTTTAAAGCTTTAAAGGTGAATATGTGGTGTTGGCAAGAAGCAGAGTGTACCCTAAGGCATCCTTATGTTGCCAGTTGGGATTTAAGCTTTTATACTAGTAAATTTTATTGTCTAGGTTAAAAGCCGAATTCATTCAACCAAATTAATCTTTGGTTCTTTTCCAGTGTGGCAGAGTTTAACCAGGGACAAATGTAGCTGTTTGGTTAAACATTAAAAGATGCTGTTGATTTGATATTTTTTTAACTAATATTAAAGTGAGCTCAAAATGAAAAGAGGTTTTGAAGTTTTTGCATGGGGCTGCCATGCTGCCAGTAATAAAATGGATATTTATTTATTTATTTATTTAATCAACATGAGTACCAAGCTTGTAATTTAACACTCCTCCTTGGTCTGGCAAGCTGATCCCTGTAGGCTGGCCCTGGTGGCCGCTTGGAAGTCTATTGAGCTGACTGCAAAGATTTGATCACGTGGGTCAGTCTGTACAATTTGGGGTTTAGTTTCAGAGATGATTAATGATTCGCTATTGCCTAATTTTGGAGCTCAAATAAGCACTTTGCTATCAGTGCTTCTTTTTGAAGTGTTCCTAACTAGGGTGTAAAAGCAGGTAGTTCATGTTAAATGGCAGGAGAAGTTTGTCTACTGCATGAAACCACTGTATTTATGTATCAGTGTAATGTGTGTAATCTATCCATAAGTTTAGGCATTCAGTGTCCTCCTGGAGGTGTCAGAGATCCACAGTGCCCCCGAGCATTAGATTTAGCATTTGATGCTCAGATGTAGTTTTCAGATCTGTAAAATGTCTTCATTCTTACAGCTCCCCACTGGCTGTGTTTTTCAAGACATTGAGGCGCTTGGTACTCTTCCCAAGTCAGCTGTGATTTATGCTCAGTCAGAGGCCTGAGGCAGCCCACTGAAGTTACCCTGAGGGAAGCTGTCATCATCAGGATGATTAAAAAGCCTCGTTGGGCATATGATGCAATACCATTGTGCAGGATAGCCCTGCTGCAGGTCAAGGGCTCAGGCCCCAGCTGATACTTCCACCCGGGTACCTGAAGGATGGCAGAGCCACAGGTGCAGAGTCAGGAAGAAGAAGGAGCAGGCAGGAATGGTTGTTCCTCTGGATTTTTCTCTAAGCAGTGAGGAGAATGTGAAAGAAGGTTTAGGAATGCTAAAATACCGACTTGCATAAATGAAAAACAGCTTAATAAATGCAGTGCTGACATAGCATAGGTGAGATCTTGTTGCCCGGTTGCTCCACATGCCCCGTTGTGACAGCTGAGGCAGTTGAGCAGGGTAGCACATATCCGCTCCCCTCTGCAAGTTTTCATGTCGCAACTCCTATATGAATGTCTTCTGGCCAAAAACTTCTCTCAGGCATCACTTTAGGAAGCATGTTTTGACACTGCCTGCTTGCATATGTGCTTAGAGGGAGTCACTGCAGGTGTCACTCCAAAGACAACTCTTCTCTCGTGTGTGGTTGAAAGGTTGCAAAGCAAAGAAGTCAGTGAGAATTACTTAGTTTTCTTTGAAAAAAAAAAACCCCTAACTCTTCGTCATTAAAATTGCATGGATTTTACAAAAATGTATATCAGCATTGGATATATGTGGGAGGAGGTGATCAGTTTTAATATGAAATACTTGGTTTAGAGCACTCCAGATCAAGAACATGGTATTGCAAGTATAAAAGGTTTTGAGTAAACAAAAATGGTATTTTAATGTTTCGTTTTGTGGTTTGTTTGTTTGTTTCTTGTTGTTGTGGGTCTTTTTGTTTGTGGTTTTTCTTTTTTTTTTTCTTTTTAATTTTTTAAATTTTTTGTTTGTTTGTTTTTTGGTTTTTTTTTTTGTTTTTGTTTTTGTTTTTGTTTTTTTGGTAATTATTTTAAGCACATCAGTATATGCACTTGGGGACAGAGATGGCCCTTCATTGTGTGGAGAGGTGACCTTAACAAGAGATCCTGGCTCAAGTGGGTTCCTCAGCCTGCTGTACCCCTTCCTTCAAAGGAAAAGTTTGATATTGAGTGGCTGAGTCAGTATTGAGAGGTGTGGCTTTTTGGGTCTCTTCTTTTGGGTTTAAACCAGGTCTGCTGAGAAACATCATTAACACACTAGATGTCCTATGTAACTTTGCCAGGGTGAGGAGGAAGGGATTGGTTGGGATGTAGCAATTGACAAGTATGCTGAAGTGTGGCAAGACCAACTAGATGCAGTCACCAGGGTTCAGTCACATTTGATTGTCCTGTGCTTAGTTACTCTTCTGTGGTTACTGACAGGTGAGGCATCCTGCAGTGTAGCAGGCGTCTGCATGTTTGAGCTAGGTCATACAGTACCTGATCTTATAGATTTAATAATCTGCGCTGGTTGCGCAGCATAACTAAAGGAGTTTGCATCCTACTTCAGATTAATGAGATCTGTCTCTTAAAGCAGGGGGTTGAAGATGTAATTACTCTATATTTCTATAACAAAAACTCGTTGTGGTGTAAGTGAGGTAGCTTATATAAACTTTCCTTTAGGATTATTTTTGTTACTTTGAACGAAGACTTGTTTCATTTTTCTTTTAAATAAAATTTGAAGGTAAGATCAAGTGATTTTTTTTCCCCTGCGCATAGGATGTAACCACTGCAGTGGCGCAAATTGCAGCGAAGGTGGTATTGCTTTATGTTCATTCAACAACATGGAAGTTCTGCCTTGTGCTGTATGGGTCTCTTTCAAGCCCAATGGGCCAGACTTCTTGAGCAGCCAAATCTCATAAGAAAGAGCTCCTGTCTCTTGTGGCATGGTGTCTCTCGTAGTGGCTGTGCAGTGGAGGGCAAGAGCCACCCCAGTGGAGGGGTAGGGATGGAAGAGGTGGAGACATGAGGGCAGGGATATAGCCTGGAGGTGTTGGCTCGCCTCCATGGAATCGTTGAGACATTTTTTGAGTTGGGGAGTGCTTTGAAGTCCTCCAGTGGAAAGCCTGCCTCCTCACCCCTGTCTGTGCTTTCAGATGGGTAGGTTTTTCTACCTACACTTTACCAGAAGTGTAGGTTTAGCTGCCTGTGCTTTACAAGAACAGAATGTTTCCTGTGGCAAACAGAAATTGCATGCAGAAACGCATGCTTGATTTCTCAATTCTGAGTCTCTCTGTTCATACAAAAGAATAGGTTTGCTGCTTTTTTTGTTCCACTTGTTAAGTTTTAAAGGAAAAGATTCAAATTGTGCTATTCAAGACTATGTAAAGTATTTAAGTCATTGTCCTGGCCAGCAGAGAAGACCTGGGGGAGTCAGGAGGTGGAAAGGAAAAGTACCTCTTTAATTAAAAATGCCGGTGCAGATTAAGGAATCTGTAGCATTTTAATGCTGAAACTTATACAGCAGTTTCTGTTCAATTGTTGACTGACACAATCATTGCCCCTGTTGCAGCATCTGAGTAACTGTGAGGAAATACCTGAATATCTTCTGGTTGCTGGTGGTGTCTTGGTGACCTCATGCAGTGATGTGTGTTTTCTCCCACTGGTGCCTGAGCACACGCTGCTGCCTAGGCTGTCTTCCATCCACAGTGGATAGGAATGAGCACCAGGCTTCATCTCTGTGCTTCTACCTATTCTCGATTCAAACTGTTTACCTCCTCCTGGTGCATGGAAGCACGTTCCCGGATGCTGAACAGAGTGAAGGCAGCCCTGTTGACCTTGGGCTTACAGAAGTTGCTACCCTAGTGGGTTTTATGGGGTTTCCTTCTTCTTCTGTTTGTTTTTCAGTAATTCAAACTTGCCGCTGCTCAAATTTTGAGAGTGAAATTTTAATTGCTAAATAAAACTTTAGTTATTCGTTTAAATTATGAGGAAACCAGTTAACAGCTTTGTGTTTCTTACTGTTCTGGTTATGCCTACTAGGAAACTTTAAGGAAATATGTGAAGCTGTCAAGGCTGCAAAAGCAAGAGAGTCTTGTTGTTGAAGAGAAGAGATTTGGATAGCTCATAAAATCGCAGCCTTTGGGTGCTGTGGAGAAGGAAATTGAAGTCATTATGACATTATGGCAGAGAGCGTCTGATCTGCCAAACTGTCAGTGTTTGATGGACGTGGTATCTACTGACACGATGTTGCATGAGTGCCAGCCAGTTTCTCTTTCTGTCAGTGCAGTGTTGATACTGCCAAGTGCCAGTTACTCCCTTGAACTACTGCACGTGTAGAAAAAGCTGCTGATCAATACTATAAAAGGGCAATTTATGTTTGGTGATTATCAAATGCGTATTGATCTGGCTTTCAGTTATGGGTGTGTAATGTTAGGAAATCAGTGATTGAGATGGTTGAAGTATTGGTAACAGATAATTTCTCTAAATTACAACATAAACATTTGCAACACTTAATAACTTGCCAGATAAATATAGTTTCCTGACAGCTTTCCAGCATCAGTTTCATTTGGGAGCTGACTCACTACTGCCCTAAAGTTTAGGAGGAAAAAAATCAATGAAAGTATCAGGAAGTGACTTTCTTTTTTTTTTTTTAATATGTTTGGTGTGCTTTTTTTTGTTTGTTTGTTCAACATAGCACAAAGTGAGCGTCCCAAAGAAATGATCTTACCACTCTGCTATGACTAAATGCCTCCAAAATGAGTCTGGAAGCAGGTTCTGAAAGTGGAGATACAGCAGAAACAAAGATGAAAGTTGAAAGAGCAAATGCTGATGTTATGCAAGATAGCAGATGAGAAATGATTCAATAATGGTTACAAGCGTTCATACAAGGGGAGGAAAACCCACCCAGATTTCCACGTAACAATATTGATTTCACTCTTGAAAAATGAACTGCAGTTTATTGCATCCAAGTTGTCCAAGTTGCGGATCCAGGGAGAGGTATGACAGGCGGGTTTTTGCTATGTGCTTAGACAACAAAGTAATACAGGAAGGATTAAAGGACTTCTCAGGTGAAGTCGTCCTCTATTTAATGCTTATTGAGAAAGCACTGGCATCTTGTAGTCTTGGCTGAATATATTTTGGAGGGTTAAGGATATTTCTGCCACTGTATGAGTGACTGTTGAAAAGAAGATCAATGCTCCAGTCTTTTATTGGCATTCTCTCATAGCAAGGGCGTGTGCTTTGTATTTTACTCTGTCATAATTTCTAGGGGTTTGTTTTTGTTTTGGTTTTTTTCTTGTTTTTGTGTGTGTGATAGTTTGTCATCTCTAGTACAGTGCACAAATTAGTTATTCAGGTAAAAACTATAAAATCTGGATGACCAGATAAATTCTAGATTTTTTAATTTGCACTCCTGTGGCCTGGCATTAAGTATTCCCTTACTCAGAAGAGCTGAGTACTTGGAAATCCCATTCCAGTCAACGTGAAATGCAATAATAAGCACTTTGAAAAGCAAGCTTTCCTTGTTAAGCACTTAAACATGATGATTTGTAGAGATACGTGGGACATGAAAATTTGTTACCTAAATTAGTAACCTAGGTAGTATCTCCAGAGCCGATTAAGTGTTTGCAAAATATTTGCACATCATTTGGGAAATTTCAGGTTTAATTTTAAGTAATTCTGAATCTTCTAGGTATTTTTTCCTGGAGCAGATGAGTAAAATTTGATAATGTATTTTAAGTACTGTCTTTTTGGAAGAAATTTTCAAGTTTCACAGTCAAATCTCTGATTTCGGTTTTTGTTGAATGCACTGTGTCATGATTCTACTCACACTTAAAAGGTATGAGTGGTTTTGGAAGTAAGGGTAGCTCCACTGGATTTAAGCAGATTAGTTATGTGTGTGAAGTTACTCAGTTGCGTAAGTGTTTGCAGAACTGGGGGTTGTGTAAAGTTTCAGTTAATGGCTTAAATTTCTTTTTGTTCCATTCCCAATAACTTTATTTTGAAGATGTCTGAAAAACCTGTATTTACAGCGCAGCTCACTCTCTGCATTTGGTTTCAGAAAGGAAAATAATTTTAGGTCAACTTCTGTTCATGTAGAAGGAAAAAAATTGTTGTGGAAATAGAACGGATTTTGGCTTTATGCATGTTTGATCAGTGATACAATGGATTCATTCATAAACCTTTAGTAAGGTGTATTTTGATATTTTTCCTTTCATTGTAAAACATAGGTGCAAGTTTTCCTGGAGAATTAACAACACAAAAGCCTTAATTTAGAGTTATAATTACAAAATGATGACATTACCATTTGGAGCAGTTTAATGGTTTTATGTGGAATGAGAAGGCAGATAAGGCTTTCTCAAATGCAGGCCTCTTTAGGACACCGTGAATAATGTGCAACAGATAATTTTATTCTAGCAATATACAACAAAACATGGAAATGCTAAGACTGCATGTTTTAGGAAAGTGTATTAATGAATGAGCAGCTTTAAATGCATCCTGAAATAGTTCTATACAGTATGAACATGCTGGGAAGCTCTGGACATCCTGGATTTCCTCAGACAGTATTAGATATTTCTTGTTATGAAATTTTAAGCAGGATTCACTGTGTCCCTTGATGTAGTTGTTCTGGGTAATATCTGGAAGTCTGTTGGTTCCAGACACCTTTTAGTTTGCTCTTCAGACAAATCAAGGCATTTTTGAAGTAGCAGTTAAAGCATACTGAAGTCCCATGCACTAAAGGGTAGACCAAAAAGTACTTCCCTCAAAAACACACACTCTAACCTCCCTGCCTCTGTTTTTCCCCACTTCCTCCTATGTGCTAGAGACTTTTTTTCCTTTCTAGCTATGCATTCTTAAGTGCTTATCTCTAAATTATCTGATTAACTCTTGCGTATAGAAAACGAGGAGACGTAGAAAAAGCATAGCTGAAGTTTTCAAAGGAACATCTGTAACACCATTTCTAAGACTCTTCAGCTGCTTTGAAAATTTCAGTTTATGCCTCTCTCATTGTCTGTCTGTATTGTGCATTTGTGCACGTGCAAGTATATGAAATGTACTATATGGTAAAACTGGCTAAACACCTGTTTCAAATTACATGTAGTCATTGGGGAAAGATTGCTTTAGGCTCAGGTTATTTCACCACTATGCTACATTGAACTTCTGTTCAAACCCAGTATTACCTGTTCACAGTCTGTGGAGTTGGAGCAAGGCTTGAGTGAAAAGAAACGTCTTCATGTGGCAATGAGCTGACGTCTCAAAGACATTTGACCTGTGGAACTCACTATACCAAGATACTATCAGAGTAAAATATTACAGTTCAGGCTAACTAATGGAGAGGTTATGGCATACGACTTTTGGAATAAGAGGGCTACTCAAAGCATGAGGTCAAGACGACACATTTTCAAAGAAGGATGCTGTTGCCTACTTCTAAATCACTTTGTACCCTCTGAAGCTGGGGTACTGGTCTCATCTCTTACTGCTTTTCTTCACATGAAGGATGGCTCTGATTTTAGAAAAAGTATTTTTTTCATCTAAATCACTGCTATAGTGGCTCAGATTTTAAGAAAATCCTCATGATTGTGCATACTCTTTTATGTTGATACCAAATATGAACAGTGTCTGTCACAAAAGAATTTATTACAATAAAATTGATTTTTAAAAAAACCCCATTGTAGCAGTTAAGCTTGAAGTCAGCCATAGTAAAGGCACAGAGTGCTTGCAATGTCACTGTAATGCCACTAAATTGTACTACAAAGAATGGTGACCTGGCAGCACTTGCACTTGATTATCCTCAGTTTTGTACAAGAGGTTCCAATTCACGTTAGAAACCAATACTGTAGTATTAGGAGAGCAGGACACTACTGTGGTCTGCAATTTATATATCATGTGCTTCACTGAAGATTGGCTTTATTAAATCAGCCACTGCTTGCAGATCTGCTTCAGCAAGACCCTGTCTGAGGCTTTTAAAATTTTTTTTTCTTTCCTTCATTGATGAAACAAGCAGAAGCAGACAGACTTGCTGCATGTTGCCTCTCCATTCATGGAAAAGATGAATTCAGAACTATTAAGCCAGTTTCCTGTTTAAATTGCTGGATTTTTTGTTGCCCAGAACTGGAATTCAAATGAAGCAAGAACCAACTATTTCTTTCTGACCTTGACACATTTGGTTTTCTTGGCCAGCTGGAAAAATGTTAGAATTCATGGAAGACACTAAGAGAATAATTAAAACCTTACATGTAGTTTTTCAGCTGTTGGTTGTGTTTCTTTAGAGAATTGATTCAAATAATTATAGATAAAAATAAGTGTAACACTAGCAGAAAATCTACCTGGGGATGCTGGAATTGAAGGGTGAAGAACTGTGATTTTTTTGCATGTTTTATGATTGATTATTGATGATTGTGGCAACTCTCCCTGGAGAGATTTTATTGCGCCGAATGAATGTGACCAACTTTTGACTTCAACCTTTGTTCTGTAAGGTACTTTAAATGAGGAGCGCCTTTGGTGCTCACCTGCCGCATTTCTTCCTTTAGTGCTTTCATCAGTGCAGAACAAGAACAATAACGTGGAGATAAGTTAATTATAAAATGCATAGATGTTGTTTCACTTACTTGCTCCATAGGCCAGATACTTGGGAATATGAGCCAGTGATGCAATAAGCATTCTTCTAATAAGGATGCATTTGCAAATGAAATAGCTTTTAAATTTGATGTTTCTGTGCTGTGCTAAAGATATGTTGTGTTTTTATGCCTTGGAGTTTCGTATGTTTGTGTCAGAGGGTTATCAGAGTAGTTTAAATATGTTTGAGTTGCATATTCCTGGTAAGGAAATGCAACATGATACAAGAGGTGTTGGTTCAGTTGCGCTTTCGGGTTAGTTGGTGTATACGGCAGCATAGTTCTCAGTTTTTGAAAAATCCCACTCTAATAATATCAGTACAAGATGTGTGTCTTTTCTCCAAGCCCCACTCTGTGCAGTTAAACCTAACGTGGACTATGAATTGCTCTTTTTTGCGATACAAGCACGAGCTCCATATTGGCGTAGCTCAACCCCATAATTAGCTGCTGCCGCACAGGCGTGGTGGCCAAGGGTACAAACTATTGCAAGCACATCTCTGGATCTGCATGTGTTGTTTTCATTTACAATGTTAATGTAGATGACAAACATAATTAATATGGGGTAATTAAAGTGTGCATCTATAACTTTCTGACATCTCTGCAGTTTGTTTTATTTTAGACTTCAGGAAGCATTATGAACTATGAAAAAGCTGTAAAGAGAGATTAATGGAAGTTACTTAAAAGAATTTGAGATTTGAATGTGAAAGCCTGTAAAATTACTGCTCTTTCTCTTATTTAGATATTAACATATATTTCATGATTTCTAAACTATTCTGGTCGAGGGCTTATATAGATTCTGGGGTAGGAGAAATACTTTAAAATAAATGCTGGGATGAAGGTTGATAATATATGAGTGCAACTCTTTTTAATGATTTAAAGTTGTTATTCAGTTAAGTTAGACCTTGCTACACTGGTACACATCTGGTCATTACTTTCTTTTGGCAGGATTTCCCTAAGAGTTTGACTTCATTAATAGCTACCAACTGACTCTTAGAAAATAATTAAACTTTCATTTGATGGTATTTGTAATATGGTGGCTGTATTGTTGCTGGAAAGTGAAATCAAATGCTTGTTAGCTGCAAAATTTTTACAGATGAGCTTCACTGTTTCAAACAGAGAAGCTATTGGTTTTGCAGTGAAAGCTGTGAAGTTTGGTGTGTGTGCAAATACACTTTCAATGTCCTCTCTTAATAGTAGTATTCCCTTTACTCAAAAAATCTGTGTACTGAATGCCCTTTAATCTTACTGACATCTTTTTTATATGCCATTGTTTAGGATTTGAAAAATCCCTGTCATTAGTTACCAAAGTTTATTAACTTGATTTTTATTCCTTCCCTTTGGCTGCAAGATAGTTGGTGTGAGTTGTTCACTCAAGTTCATTCAATGAAGGCACAAGGAGGATGTCTCTGAAGCCTCTTGTAGGCAGCAGTGGCAGTGTCTGGTCTGTAGTAAGGGAGATGTCTGTGTTCCTGACAGCCTGTGGTGGGAAGTAGTGACACACAAACAGCAGGTAGCAGACTGGGAGATGTGTATGTTTTTGGAGCTTGTTTTGTTTTGTTTTGTGCCAGGGAATCAGCACTATTTGCCTTCCCAGTTTGAAAGTTCTGTTGTCAGCTCTTTTGGACACCACTGACCTCTTGCATATGTTCATAAAAAGGAAGGGAAGGGAGTCCTCTTTACCTTGCCCAGGCATGTTGCTGCTTCTGTGCCAGAGATGCTGTGCTCTAGGTGGCTGCAGTGCCAGCTGTTTTGCAACTTGCTGTGAAAGATAAGCCTTGCCCTGAAATTCTGCAGCCACATAAAAGTGACTCCCCACCCTTCAGCTGGAGGTGGCTGGGCTCTAAGATCTGAATGCGGGGAGGCCTTTGCCCTTTTCTAGTACAGCAGCAGATGGCTTTGGATTTGTTACTAATAGTCATGGGAACATAAGAAGGTCTGAACTGGGTCAGACTGAGGATTCATGTGTTCCATCCCCTATCTTTCCTCTGACAGTACTTGGAGCATCAGAAGCCTCTTGGGGTACTCTCCCAGTTTGACCAGTTTGCAGTTCAGTGACTAAGCTAGAGGTCATATCTGAGTCTTTTTGGTTGCTTAGCCTGGATGGGCTCTTCTTTTTGGAGTTTGTCCATTTGCAAATATTAAGCCTTATGTGAATGGGTCAGACAGTGGTGAAGTGCAGGCAAACTGGGAACTTCCTTAAAATTTTGGATGCCTTGATTTCCAGCTGATGTGCACCTTGTAGGCTCAGGCATAAATAAATGTCAGCCTTGCACTTCAAAACAAAAACTGAAGGGCTGGCATCTCCCTTCTTGT
Source organism: Picathartes gymnocephalus (assembly GCA_013390045.1). NCBI lineage: Eukaryota > Metazoa > Chordata > Aves > Passeriformes > Picathartidae > Picathartes > Picathartes gymnocephalus. The sequence continues at coordinate 252,820 of WEKY01060128.1, read as the reverse complement.
GTGGGTGTAAGTGTGCAGCGAGTGCGAAAGTCATCACAGTAAGTCAGGAGGGACACCTGTCTGACCCAGGTTAGAATTTGACCCTGAGTTTGTAACCAAAGCCTTGAGTGGGTCTAAACCTCTTGCGAGCTGGTAGTCTGTCTGCTAGCCCTGAGATGAGAGAAACTTGTTGATTAAATGAGCTGTATACAACTGCCATAATGGGGTTCCCAAAGAGTGGTTGTCTTGTGCAAGAGATATCATGTTGACCAATGACGAGGCCTGTTGGTCGCCAAATACCACTTCAGAGGCTGGACCAGCCTCTGTTGTTCCATTCATCTAGAAGGCAGCATGAGGGAGCATCTAGGTAACAGCATGAGACTACCCTTTGTACCTTTGGTTTTTTTATCTGAAGCATATGAAGGAATGTTGTCTTCTTTAGTTCCAAGCTGATATTATGCTGGAGAATAAGTGATGAAACAGAGGCTATTCTGGACCATATTTTCCAGCATTATTGCTGTATCTCAGACGGTTGGTCTGTTGACCTCTTCTTTATGGGATACCTAATAATTTGGGCTGAAACAACCTCTTACTTGTTTTGGTGTTAGCAGATCCTGCCACTGCCTGTAGCTGTACCCAAGAGACACACAGTTTTGCAAACGACAAACCCAGTGAGACACAGTGAGGTTTGTCACCTCCTTCAGAGCTGTCTTGTCTTACAATGGTGTTGTCACCATCTATTCTACTTACATTCAGGGTTATACTACAAACAGTCTGGCAGAAGATACTTCTTTTGCCTAATTTTTGATTACCTCTAAATCCCTTGGAATAAGTGGAGATTATGCATGCTCTGTGCATTTGACCATCCATCCACTGAGTGCATATGTGGAAGGATTGTTCTGGCCCCCTGCATTAGATGTTTATAGGTAAGCTGTTGTAACTTTCTGAGGAGTATTTTGTGAGTGAAACAGCAGAGCAAATGCATACCGCATTTGTTTGCTTTACTTACGGTGTTCCCACTTACAGTTTTGTCAGTGGAGAAGGTAGGGATCCCAGAGCCCCTTTTTCTGCTGTCCAGTGGTTCCAAAAGAGATGTAAGCCTGTGAAAACAGAAAGTTCCTTGACTTCGTGGTTATTGGAACAAGTTTAAGATATGACTGAGTATTCTATAAAAGCTCAAAAGACAAATAAGAGAATCCACAGCCAAGTTCTGGTGAAAAAACCTCTCCTAAGTTGATGGATGTACCATGATATTTGAGCGCTTGACCCATGAGGTTTAGTGCTCTGAGCTGGCAGTACTATAATAACCATTTTTATTGTGCGTTCTCTGCAAGTTTTATCCATACCTGGTTTTGGATATTGTATTTAATTGACACCTTGATTTTATATGGTAATTGAATGAATCATGCTTGAATTAATCAAGTTCAGGAGATACTTGAAAGTCTGTCAAAAAAGAAGTGTGACAGAATGAGGAACAATACTTTCAGTTGTAAACCTGTATTTTCAGAGTTGTGATATTGAAAGGAGTTGTCCTGCTTGAATACAAACCTGATACAGGGGTTTAAGGAAAAAATTTCCTTATTTTTAGAAAATACTTGATTATAGATAAGGTGGTGTACTTTTGACCCCATACATGGTAGTAATAACGCATGTGTTTTTCTTTCAAGGTTGTGTTATTTTTACTGTTGGTCAAATTGAGGCTGTTTTTTTCTTATACATATGGCAAGTTTTTCTTCTGAGAAAATCATCTCTTCTGATTATAAACAGTAGCTTTGGTAAATGTACCCATTACTTAAGGAAGTGAATACAGGTGTGCTTAGCTAAGCCTGTTTAAAAAAAAAATAAAATCCCAAATCCTCTAAAGTATTAGCAAATATTGTAGCTGACTGTTGTAAACCTGCCAAAATTAGATTACACCTGCCAAAAAATGTGCTTTTAGTCCGGCATTTTCTACAACTTATGCTTGCTATTTCTACTGAAATATAAGCCTCCCTGGCCTAGATTGCGTCTTTTAATTTGTATGCTCTTTGTTTAGTGCTGCAGGTGGAGTAGCCATGGAGTACTAAAGGTAATATATAGTTTTAAATGGTTTGTTTTGGTAGTAAGAAGTGTCAGGTAACTGTAGTGTAGCAGTTGTTTATATAGAGAGCAAGTATAATACTGTGCTGTTACATCATGATTATTTAGCACTGTCTACAGTGTAGAAATATATTAAATAGGGAGTAAATGAGTAATAAATGGATGAGATGCAGAGAAGTGAAAGCGATGGTAAAGATGGATAACCTGAAATAGGAGAACGGCCTCTATGTATGTGGCCAAGACAAATGGTGTTTGTGTGTTAGGAATAGCATCACAAAACATCCCATAATGAACCAGCCATGCTGTAATCCATGCTTATTTGTTGTGTAACAGGTTTAAGGATTTAGCAGTGTGGCTCAAATGCTGCTCTTGGGGTTAAAGAGTCACAGTTAGCTTGTGCTTCTCTGGTGGAAAATCTGCTCACTTCAGCATTGCCCTGGGGGGTGAAGGAGTATATTTCTATTTGCAGAATGGTAAAATGTGTGATACACAGCAGCATGCTTATGCTGGAGGAAAGTGAGTTTGAAAAGCTTTCAAATCATACTTATAGTCCCAGGTGTAGAAAGAGACTAACTCCTGTGAGAAGAATACGTCACTGAAGTGAGCATCACCTCTAAGGATCTTACCCTTTAATTTGATGTTCTGCATAGCCTACTTTTTTTCAAGTTGCTTGTGAAGAAATGGAGAGAGAAGTGCAGCACTTGAATTTTGTCATTATGCTTCTTGTTTGTTATTAAATGTAAATGTATAACATCAGCTGGAAATGTATGCCTCAGAAAGGCACACAGGCTAGAGGTTAGTGGCATGTAATTTATACCTTGTTAGCTTCTTTACTAGCTTAGCTTTACCATTTATTTGATGGTCCTTTTGGTTAACTTAAGAGATGGGCTCTGCGTAGGCAGAAGAGGGGATTCGTTTACTTTTGGAGCTCATGGGAAAGACGTTATTTCTAAACTTCTGTCTGTACCTCTGATGAAAAGAGGGACTTTGACTCTTTGAAAAGGTGAATCTTGACTTTATAATGATAATTTGCTCTTAGAAATTATTTGAAGTTGAAACATTTGGCACTGTTTAAAAGTACATAAAAGAGCACATACAAAAGATCTCAAGTTCCTGCCTTGAGGAATATACATACCAATTAGAATATAGCAATATGTAGTACACATATTATGCATTAGAGGGAAAAGACTACATAAAACTGAGTGATGGATTTAATTTTAGAAAATAATTTTGAGTCATTTGTGAAAAATATAATTTAAGAATGAATGAAAATATAGTGGAAAAACCAGTTCTAAATGAAGTGTCAGAACACAAGTTCGTAAGTGGAAAACTGATGTAAAAGATGTGTTAGGGAGGGTGAGTCACTGCCCACACAAAAGAGAGCAGGGTGGAACTGTGTAGGTCCTTGAAGAAGAGGAATGGTGCTTGAACCTCACATGTGAGACATTTGGCATGGGTGTTGGCATCCTTTGATTTTTGGGAGAGCAGCAGTTACTGAACAGACAAAGGGGGACAAGTTACAGGCTTGGTGGCTGGAGATGGATCTGTTGTAACTGACGATATAAAAGCCCAAAGCATGGGCATCTTCTGGGGAAGAGGACAGAAGGAGCAAGGAGGAGGCACGTGAGTCTGTGCTGGAATGTCCTGGCAAACAACAAGCCAGTGAGCAGGGACTCAGGCTGTACTGATGAGGAAGAGCCCAAATGGAAGAATTAGTCATGAAGGGCCCAAACAGGTTTGGGAGAGAGAAGGAAGTGAAAGTGCTCCTGGAAGAAGCAGAAGTGTTGGGGACAACTGAGAAAGGGCTGGAAGGCAGGCAGACAGATGGAGAAGAATGGGGAAAAGACATGGCCTTTAAAGTACATCTGAGGGATGGCAGTGGCCGGGAAGGGAGTGTGAGCCTGGCAGGTGGCCTCAGGTGATCCAGAAGGAATCTGATGGGCAGGCAGCATGCATGGATAGCTGGGGGTGGGAGGCATGGTGGTGACAGCGGTGGGGTGGAGCCAGATCGGAGAGTAGCAGTGAGGAGATCAGTGCCACAGAAGTGGTGTGTGTGCGGGTGGGATGGACAGGGACGTGGGCTGCGGTGGAAGGTGCAGCAACACGTGTAGCCATGGTGGCGTGTTGGAGTCTCTGTTGTGAAGAGTGGTGAGAGGAGAGGGTGTTGGTCTGTACATGTGGTACATACACTAATTTCTTTGAAAGTAGTAATAAAGTCTAATACTTCGTGATGCAAGCAGATTGGTCTTCTTGGTGTATGTAAGTGATGTTTTTCTTACTAGTTGATAGATTTGTCTTGCAAGTTGTAGTGTATGAAAAAAAAATAAACCAGCAACAGACTCTGCAACAGACTTTTCTTCCTTGCAGGCTTGCTTGCTTGCTATCCTATGAGTGATAATTTCAGAAGTTTTGGTTTGTTTTGAAGTAGTTGCTCAGCATTTGAGTGTTGAGGCTATTACTAGAGTATCTAAGTAGGGGTGGGGTTTGTTCTTAAATTTTTTTTCCCTGCTCTTAACTCTACCCTCCTGTACCCAAGACCAGCAATGAGCTCAGGAAAGGGTTTGGAGATTGATGTCCATGCAGGCACTTCTTTTTCACAGAGCATCTAACACACAATCATGTTCTACATTTGAGTAAATCTCTGTCTATTTTTGGAGTTCTGGGAGAGTGCCTTGTACACTGTAGGTGAAGGACTGGCCCAAAGGTTCCAAGACTTTGATTAAATTGCAAGGAGAGGAGAAGTACATGTACAGAGTAGTTCTGAACAGAGTTATCGGGGTTCATCTTGTGATTCCACAATGTCCTGACCTGCCAAATTCTGAAGCATGCTTTACGTTGTCCATTCTGAGAGCAAAGTTGACAGGGTTGGTAAAATGTTCTTTGAATTTGTATTTATAAGGAGCAGATGGAATGTTTGTCTCTTTTAGATGATACATTGCAGCGATGTTCCACAGAGATAGTTCAGCATTTCATACCAAAATAAGCCAGACCAACAGACAGCTGAAAGATTTGATTTTGAGTTTAGTTTCTTTTTTCCTGACTGGAAGGCTTGAAATCCAGAAAAAGTCATCTTGTGCTTATATTCATTTGACATACGAGAGTATTACTTTTTTCCCTTTGTGTTTAAAAAAGTAAATTAATGAAAAGAGGAACTGTGCAAATCAACTCATGCTTTATGGTTATGCCACTTTTATTGTACTGACTATGCGTGTTTGCTTTTCTATGCTGACAGGGATGGGCCAGTACAAGATTCAGTGTATTTTGAAGTTGGATTTATCACATATGTAATGCAAATGGCTTTTAATGATGATAACTGCAGAAAACTCTTAAGATGAACTATTGGAGTAATGAAGCAACAGCTGACACGTCGTCTTTAAAACTGCTGGTGAACTTAGGAACTTTTGATCCTGCTTTTCAACTGCTAGCAGTCAGCTGTCTTATTGCTATGTGTAAGATAAGCTCATCATCACAAATTACACTTGTGGATGGATTGATCTTCGGGGGTACTGTGTACTTTAGTGTAAAGAAGGTGAAATGAAGGTATTTCTAAGACACTGGCTATCAGATTGGCCTTCAGCACTGTCCTCTGCCAGTTTGGGACTGGTGGTGTCACGGAGCCAAAGCTGTGTGTGATCTAAGCAGCGCAGCAGATCCCGAGTCTCAACTGGTGTAGAGCAAGCTTTGTCCTGGCTGGTGAGGGATCCCTGAAATACAGTGTCTTTGCTTGGGCCTGGTCATAGTCTGCCTGCTTGACATTCAGAAATGTTGCAGAGAATGGAAAAACTGTGATTGAAAGTCTTAATGAATTACCTGCTTAAGTTCTTAAAGGTTTAAGAAAGCTTCCTAAAATAGAGCTTGTCCATGCTGTTTTGTGCTTTACAAGAGCTTACAATGAAATACTTTATATATACACACACACATACGTATCTCTACACACACACAGAAAAAAAAGTAGCCCAACATCTGCAAATGAGGTTTTGCAGCTGTGTGTTTTGTGAATTTTGTGTTGCTTCTCAGTGCTATCTCAGAAGGTAATGTTTAACAGAATGCTTTTATGGTTTATTGCATATGATTATTCCTCATTGTATTTCAGGGCACAGTTCCTCTCCCTTTTCCCTCTGCCCTCTCTGTCCCACTCTTTCTCCCCTCCCCCCAATTTTTTTTTTTTCTTTTAATGTACTCTTTTTGCTTTTGTTTCACTGCTTTAGAATTTGAACAAACTACATTTGAGGGGGAAGAAGTAAGGAAACAACTTTGTGGTGTTACTTCAGAAATAATTTTTGTTTCAGTAAGACATCAGTAGTTAATCAAAGCACAGTGCTGTAATTTTAAGTCTGTTAAAAGGTTAATGGTTGGCAACACTTCTATTTATAACGTAATGATTTTACTGTTGGAGTTTGAGCGGTAGGATATATTAGGTATTAGTGAAATTAATTTATTACCTTGAATTTCTTAATTCTTCACACAGCTGATCTTGCAGCAATGGCCCTTAGAAATAATATTTACCTTCCACTGACGTGGTGAACACATAGCTGTAGCTAGTAAACTTGTTTGGTATTAAACATACAGCTTTTTGCTTTTGGGGTTTGCTATGGACACGTTGTTACAGTGCTGCGTGAGCGCTAAAGCACTGAAGTTCGTTCCTTACTGGTATAATTGTTAGTTGTGACAGAGTGGAATTTGGGCACGTAGGGCAAGGTTGCTCTGTGTAACTTTCATTGGGATCAGAAATCAACAATTCAAAATGTTTGCCTTCAATTATGCCTATGTTTTTCTGGCATTCAGGTCTTGATGTATACAGCACAAAGGCATTCCAGTTTTAGTTAGTGGTACAGCTTCTGGATTGATACAAATTAATTTCATGGCACTGTGTGCACTTACGGCAGCTGAGGATGTGGTTTGTGTGTAGCTTGCATTGATGGGGCAGATGAAAGAGGCAGTAAGAAGGGGTGGGTATGTGTCTGTGTGTGCCATGTACTGCACTCCTGCATTTTCTGGCAGCTGATGATCCTACAGATAATGTAAAAATTGCAAAAAACCTAAGTATGTCCTTGTCATGACACTGCAAATAAAATAGATACTTCTAAATTTTTTTACTGTTGTAAGATACAAACTGAGCTCAGAACAGAGCATATTGACAGAAAAATACCCCACCCATACAGTTTGAAATCAGCCTCCACGCTGAAGATTTAAAATGGCCATGTTACAACTCTGTGTAAATTGGTCTGCAGTGGAAACCCTAACAAGATCATTAAATATAAAAGCACTGTTGGATGCTGGGAAAATACTGTGCTGCCCAAATATATATGCATCTCCATAGACATGCATGAATAGACAGCATCAATGCCATCGATTTGAATAAGGAGGTAATACACAGTATTGAGGTGACTTTGCTTGTAACTGACTTACATTTTGTTTGAAACTATCAACTGTAAATGTTTCTTCAACTTTTAAATCTTAGATTTCAGGAATAATAAGCCACTAAAGTAACTCCATTGGTGGGTGTGGCCAAATAGGAAAACATTACTATTATGCTGAAGTAAAATGGAGGGCTTTATTTGTTGTTGGTGGTTTTTTTTTAAGCTTTTTTTCCCCTTTTTATGGAACCTAAGTTGATGCTTGTTTTCAGAATTAATGATACTGTTATAGCATGTCAAAATAAGAGCTTTTGACTTGCCAATATATATCATTAATGACCCTAGGAAAAGAAAAATCACATCTGCACTGGTGCAGTTCTTTGCTTTTCTAGGACTGATCAATAATCACATTGTGCATTCATTCCTGCTAGCCCCCCACCCTGCGAGGTCAACTTTGACTACTAGTCTCTACATTTCAGAAAAAGGACGTAGACAGCCTTATGCATTAGTAGTGTCAGTCTCAGTGTTTCCTTTGGGTCTGATTTACTGTTACCCATCAAAAATATCAGTAACTTTCTTTTTTTAATTTAAGTTCTTTATGTAATTTTTCCAGAGAGCTTTTCTCTTCTGCCTTCTGGTGCTGTGCTGAGAGGTCTGGGTAGAAACTGGACTCAGGATGCTGAGGTTTGCTATGGTTGTGCTATTTAAATGGATCCTCTCTTGATTGTATTGTAGCATCTGACAATGACAATGGGAGAACAACAGTTTCAGGGCCTCATGTCTGGATGGTAACACAGCTGCTGCAATAAAGTCTTGTTATGGTTGACCAGTCACGTTTGGACAGTTATTTCTAATTAGAAGTTCTTATTTATGTTGCATTAGAAAATAGTTTGAAGCAAGCTGGTAGATACTTGGGTGAAGTTTGTTCATTTTCTCCTCCTTGCCTTGAAAGATTAATGTTGCTTTTTGTTTTGTCCTGCAGCCTGAATAAGTAGCCTTGAAAAAAATCTTGCCGTTAAAATAAGCTTTTTTTTTTTTTTTTTGAGTATAATATAATGGTCTCCAGCAACTGTTGTAAAATAAAGGATTATTGTGGGTAGTTCTGTCAGTGTTAGACATCACCAATAGTTTTAAGTCTTGTGATGGCATTTTGTGATTTCTGCATTGTTGGGTTTTTTTCCATGAAAGTACTAGTGTTAGTGGTTCCCTTTTATTCATTTCTTCATATTAGGGGGAAATGTAGTTTGTTCATAATGGATTATTGATTGGTCTGCGAACAGCAGAAGCCCCAAGGCCTTGTCATCAATGGTACTTGCTCTCCCAATAGTGAATGCTTCGCTTCATGCAGCCATTCGCAACCTCAGTCTGTAGAATATAAGCCCGTAATTGTTACTCTTGTGCAGCACAGTTTTTAGGGAGAGGAACTCTTCATTGTCATTATGGGATTTTCCCCCTCAATTTGTTCAAAGAATAGTCCCTTTGTTTTGGTAGCAAGATAAAGCTTGTCCTGGATGTTAATGATACATTTCAATTCATTGCTTAGAATACTACAGTGTAACTAGTAAAGTACATTTCTTTGTCTCTCAGAAGACAAACACGCACAGTACACTAAAACACAAAATATGTACTGACTGGGTGACAGCTCTGTGTTTCTCAACATACCCTGTAGCAGTGTGAAAACAAACTCCCCCCCACCCTGCCTTGCTCCTGAACTGATTCCTGAGGACCCACAAAAAAATCTGGGTTACAGAGGTTTGGCTGCCTTCATTTTGAGAGCAGTCACCTCGCTGCAAATGCATACCTCCAGCTTTTTCAGCATAAGTGGTTTTTACCTTTATTTTGTGTATTCCTTCCCCTGCTAAGGGTGCGGCATCAGTTGGGAAAGGCCTGACTCTGCTTTCCTGGCTGCTGCTCGGAAGCCTGCTGCAAAATGTCATGAGCTCATGGAGGGAGAAAGACACAAAAACACATGATGTATTTGGAGAAGCTCAAAATAATATCGCAGGGTTCAGACAGCAAACTTTGCAGATGGGAAGAGTTTCACCAGCTGCAGGGGAAGGCTGGTTGAAAATAATTAAACAAAAATGTTTTGCAAAATGCTGCCCAAGGATTTTAAAAGCCTGAGTGGAAATAGATTAATAGAAATTTCTTGTTTGTTTTTCCAGAAGCTTTTTATTTTTCTTTTTCAGTCCTGTGTCAATTTTGGCAGGTTTAAACAGACTTCAGGAGGTCTGTTGTCAAGATTGCTACTTCTAATAACTGAATACATTTGGAAAATTTGCCAGTCTCCTGCAACTGGCTTGGGACTTTTGGATAGGTTTTTACTGGGTTAGTTTGGGTTACTCTTGAAAAAATCCATTTAGAACTATACTGCCTTTACCTTTATATAGCTTGCAGAATACCAGAATTTCCTGCAAATTAAGGTACAGGCTTACTGTTTAAAGATAAGCTCATTCTTCTGTGCTCTGGTGTAGTCTGTGGTCCATAGTCTGGTGATGTGGGTCTATAACAGGCATTTGGGCCGGACTGGTGTGTCAATAAGGATGGCAGGATTGAGCCTTTAGTCAGGGTGATGGACTGATGACCCCCGTGGGATGTGCCTGTTCAGAAGAAGCCATGTCCCCTGACAAAGTGAGGAGGAGGGCATGCAGGTAGAGCGAGGCTGCTGTGTGTGGAGGACAGAGTCTGTAGCCTGGGGAGAAGACACGGAGGGGGAGAAAGGTCTCTTCGGTTCGGTGAGCTTGAAAGCTGGTGGGGCAGCTGTAAAATGTTCTCTGTCTTTTGTCCCTACTCTTCCTGCACTTCTCTCTCTTCTGGCTTCTTTGCTCTGAATGGCAAAGCCTGTTTAGCTCTGAGGCAACCTGAGCCTTCTCAAACCGGCCGAGATCCTCTCTCCAGGTTGCTGTTCTTGAAATACACAACTTCCTCAAATTTACCTAGATACTTACATGTCCTATCATTTCATCATCTAGAAGGAATTTCAGTAAGATATTTTTCCACAAGATCATGCGTCCCATAGGTTTTCTTTTTTTTTTTTTTTTAAGTCCTTGTTACTCTTGGCAGAGGAACATGGTAGGGTGATTGCAGTGTGTGTTCAAACTTCTTGGAGATTAGAAGAGCGATTATTTCTCCAGTTCATTTATCTTTCAGATGGGACTTGAAATACACCCAGACTGAAAGCAGTTTGTTTTAAAAGATACACTGTGCTATTTGAATAGGTTTGTGTAACTTCCCAGTTTGTATTTTCTTCTTTATTACTTACTGAAGAGTTTTCCCTTCTTGCCACTCTAGACCATGCTATATGATTTTTAAAATCATGTTTAATTGAGGAGAAATTTAAAAGTGTATAGTTTGTGTGTTGTATGTTGGAATGGGAATAATTTTGTATGTTTTTCTCTGTCTGCACTGCACAGCATATTCATATGTAAGAAATGAATTTACAATTAGTTTTCCAGTGTGGTATCTTTTGAATTCTTTTTTTCTTAATTTCTCCCCTTAACCATCCCCCCCTCCCACC
>WEKY01060128.1:226047-241880 GCA_013390045.1 Picathartes gymnocephalus | reverse complement strand
ACCCCCCCCTCCCCCCCCATTATCCTGTATTGTTTATTTTCAATTTCTCTTTTTATTAATTGTTTTCCAAGAGGCACAAAAGATCCTTAGGAGGCTCTGTCTTCCCTGTGGGCAGTCCTCAATACCTAGTCCTCTTCCAGACTATGAAGAATAATACGTATTTCAGACTGCTCCTATGTTACACAGAATGCTCTTTCCCTCTACTTCTGTGCATGCTTCATTTCAAGGCTTAATGAGGGACTTGCAGACGTTGTGAGGATAATGCAGCCATGCACCAGGGTACCTGCTGAGCTGCCAGCAGGGACAGGCTACTACAGCGTCACTGGGAAAGCCATGGATAATGTTGGAAAATATGCTGAGGCTCTGTGGTGAGAGCAAGTCACTTTGGTCAAATGTGCTTTCCCTGAAAGAAAACAACTCTATCCAAGTTGGTTTTGGAAACCAGAGAAGTTTTGGTGTCTAAATGTTTGAAATAGAGTAGATTCTGACAAGTACTTGCTTTAAGCATGTAGGAAAGCTTGTTTTCCCTTCGGGGACACCAAGGGAATAAAAAAAAAGTTTGTTTGTATTTGTTCCCATGTGGGTCAAGAATCTACTGAGGCAATGGTGCAGGAAGAAACTTTATAACTAAAATATTTGGCTGTGCAAAGGCATTTATTTCTCAGCACACCACCCCTCCTGTTTTCGGGTATTTGTTCATGTTTCTCTCCCATCTTGCTTTATATACCAAACTTCCATGTAAACAGTGATGATAAGTGTATTTTAAAGGGGCTGAAAATGGCTCATGGATACTGGCCAGCTGCTTCTTACATGAACTGCTGATTCCTAGTTCAACAAAATAAACTGAACTAGTTCCTATGCCCCTTAAGAGTATCACAGCCGCTTCAAGTAGCTGGATGGCAGTTGGCATAGACTACAGAGCCATTAAAACACACAAAATATTTTTAAAGACTACATAATAATTTACGCTTTACATTCATATGTGTTTTCTTACGGCTTGCCTCTTTGCTAGTGGGGATTTCTGTGCTGTGACAGTCTGGGAGGAATCTGCAGGCTGGGTGTGACTCTGCTATGGATTCTGTGGTGACGAGCCAGTGCTATGGAACTGCCGGGTGAGCTTGGACCAAAGCAGTGAAAGGCTACTGGGTACTACCTGAAATTACTGAGAGGTGAAACACTTTCAGTAGCGTGGGGCTGCACTCCATGTGTGCTGATAGAGAATTATTTCAGAATACTTTAAAATTTGGAATTATTTCAAAATACAACTATTTTTATCACCACAGTCAGCCGGAAAGAAACAAAGATAATGACAGCAAAAATTTACTCCTAATGAAAGAGTAACTGGTATTGTTGATTTACCAGTTGATGTCTTCCATCCATTGTGCCATCTTTGCTGTTTAGTAATTAAGCATAAAAATTATTAAGACAGAATGTTATTTTCTATTGCTAGGATTCTTTACAAGTGTTTTTCCCCTTATTTTGTAAGTTCAGTCTTCTAAATTGAAGCTTTTTTACGAAGTTGTAATTTTATTTACTACTTTCCAATGAACCAGCTTTGCTGTTCTTCAAAGAGATCCCTCTAGAAGTATTAGTTCTAAGTAGCCACTCAAATGATATGAGGAGGGAGAAGTGAGTTGTTTATATATTTTTCCAAAGCCTAAGATTGACCTCCATGTACTGTGTAAAGCAAGCTCAGATTGGGTGAACACCCTTCATCCCCCTAGAATTTTGTCTGTGGAAAATCAGACTTGAAATTTTATGAGTCTTATATGTGCATGAATCTGAATAATTCAAGTCTAGGAATACTTTATTTCAACTTTTAAAGTCACAGATTGCCATGCATTGGGCAAGATAAAGTAGTGAAGATGAAAAAAAAATTTCTCAGAATATTTTTGTGAAGACGATAACACTTTCATTAAATATTTGAGACTAATAAAATCATTCAGTAGTTTTTAACTCTGACATTTTTACCCCTCAGGCCTAATTTAATACAGGACTAGGGGGATCTCCTGTGAGTGGCTAATACCCTCCTTATAAGTAATACTATCTTCATAGCCTCATTTTCATAACTAAGTTTCATTAATGAAAATGCTATAAATAATTAAATTGAAATATGTCAAGACTAAGCCCACGGAATCTGTGGCCAAGTAAACAAAGGGACTCAGAAGCTTTGGATCCACATATGCTTGGACTGCTGCATACAACATTCTTGTCTAAGCTTGGCTCTTAAAGCTCTTTCGAACTTTCAGACAGGAAACACTGTAGAAAGTTGAGTTATAATGGACCCTACATTTTAAAATAAAAAAAGTCGTTAGTCTAAAAATCAGCCTGCCAGTAGAAGCAGTATTTTCACTGGTGTAAGCTTTAGAAAATTAAGAATGTAGAAAACATTGTTTAAATACATGAAAAAATTTGTTCCCAAGCTTTGTCTTTTTTTTTTTTCTGAAATGGTGTGGAACATTTCAGAAGAAGCTGTTGCTTGCATTTAGCATAGTATACTTGAGCAAGAACCGGATGTTTGTTTTTATGATTTAATGACTTTCAGGTTAAATCTTTGATTATAAGACAATATAGGTTGTTACTTGGCAGTTTTAGATTGTGGGTCAGATAAATAAGATGTTACTCTAAATTGTTTCATCCATTGATGGGCAATACAAATTGTATTTTCCGTTTGGTGTGTTTGTACCTTCTGGTACAGCCACAACTTCAGTGGCTGACATCCTTTATTTTCCCAGGCAGTTCCTTCTGAGACTGTCCCTCAGTTTATCTTTGACTAATTTCAAAGATTAGTTTAGATTCTGTAGTTTGTAAACTTCCTGCTCATATGGACTTCTGAATTTGCGGTACCTATTTTTTTAATAATAAAAAAATGCTTCATTCAAGAACTGAAATTGTTTTTGTTACTCATCCCTTAAGTGTTATTGTGAGCTCTCTGAGGAAAAAGGTAGTTTGAGTTTGATGCTGTTTGAGAGCTCCTAACATGCTAAATGGATACTAGATATGCAGAAAATCCAGCCCAGAAATGAATGTTTTGTAGCAAATAAGAGGACTAGATTAAATTAAATGTAATGAAGTTCTTCTGTAGCCTGTAACTGAGATGAGCATTGCGAAAGTCTTACCTTGCTTTTTGTTTAGCTTATGCTGGTGATGTGGTTAGACTGTTTATTTATGTATTGAAGAGACTTGGAGGTGAATACAGTGAGAAATCTTAAAATTTGCAGCTGTAGATCAGTAGCTCTTTGTTGAGTCATAGATGTCAAGTAATGGATGTGGGAATATATGGTCTTGTTAGTGCTCTGCATATTTTTGGCTACATTTTAAGATGCTGATGTTTTCTTAATGTGGCGGTAGATTGGTTCTCTTCATTAGGGAATGCTGTGTTCTTTGATCTTAGTCATGTGGTGTTTGTAGTCCTTAATGAGGGTAGGAGGGAGGGAAGATTTTGTTTTACAGTGTAGTAATTGGAAAAGAAACAGCCTATGTGGATTTTGATCGTTGTTTTTTGCTGTATACAAGGTGGGGAGTTGCTGGTGTGTTCCCTCTTGCACTAAGATACTAACCCTTGCATTTAATCATGAAAAGATACATACAAAAATATTTAAACTTTTATTCATCTGTTCTGTTAATCAGAGGGGTTTTTTGTTTTGTTTGTTTGTTTATGGTTAAAATTCTGTTTCATTGAGGTGGGTGGTGGTGTCATTTCCTGTGTGTCATGTTGACATAAATTACTCACATTTGAGGTAATTTGATAGCTGCCTTATCACTTTGCTTTGTTAGTTTGAGACTAAAATTTATACTTGGAGGGGTTTTTTAGTTCATTTTCTAGCAGGAAATAACTTAGTTTTCATGAGCGCTTTGTCAGGCTCTGCATTCTTGTTTGCTCTGTAATCAAAGTACTGAGCGTCCTCAGCCTTTGCGCCTTTCTGTGCCTGCCACTTCAAGCACAGCTGAGCTGTTGGAGACACAAAGTAATGCAGTTGCCAGCAGGAATATGATACTTGCTAAAGTCTCTAGGAAAGCCTTTTATCTTTGGCAAGTAAGTATTTTACATTAAATTACACATGATGGTGAAGCCACAGATTTAAAGTGTAATAACCCCTACAAGAAATGTTTTACTCATTTAAGGTGTATTTTTAGCCACTTCTGCCTGGTTTTAAAACAAAAAATATTTTCAAAGTTTGCACTTCGTTCAAGACACTGATGTCAGCATATGGGAACGAGTATCTGCTCTTTTATGGATTTTACTTATTTAGTAATTACGCTTGTCATTGAAGTCTAGAATATCAACAAAAAGAGAAACTACTGCCTTTTGGTGTAATAGATTGTCATATGGTGTGCTTCTGAGTGCGGAGTGAGTGATGGAAGCCATTGAATTCAAAACATGAATAGGTTTGAATATATTTAAGAATCTGTACATTTGTATGATTTTGTTCTTTTTTCAGGTGATCTATGCCATTTGCTTACAGAGCACACAGAAATAAATTGGTGCTGTGGACTCTGCGGAGCAGCTGAAAGGAGAATGAAGCAATAAAACACCTCTCTGCAGAACCGTATGATTGAAAACACGGTCCAGCCCTCCTCTGCTGCCGGACATGCTTTTGTCCTCCTGCCCCACTTACCCACTGTTGCAGTAATACAGATGGATCGTAGCAGAGAGGCAGAAATGGAGTTACGGAGATCCTCCAGCCCTGGCAAGCTAAGCAAGAATGACATGGATGCTGACAAGACCATGTGCCACAGCTGTTGCATCTGTGGTAAAAGTTTCCCTTTTCAGAGCTCCCTGTCGCAGCACATGAGGAAGCACACAGGTGAGAAGCCCTACAAATGCCCTTACTGCGATCACAGAGCTTCCCAAAAGGGTAACCTGAAGATTCACATCCGCAGTCACAGGACAGGCACTTTAAGTCAGGGGCACGAGGCAGAGATGGGAGAGGCGCAGCTGGGGGAGATGGGCGTTTCAGAGGGCCTTGGCGGGTGCACCAGCCCCACTAAAAGTACATCTGCCTGCAACAAGATCTTGAACGGTACCGCTCAGGTTGATAGCAGCAAGATCTTGTTGAGAAGCAGCAAGAAGGAGGTCACAGAGATGACACCAGCCGAGGAGGATGGCAAGCTGACCTCTTACCAGTGCACCTTCTGCAAAAACAAATTTGAAAGGAAGAAGGACCTGGAGCAGCACCTGCACCAGGTCCACAAACCATTCAAGTGTAGGTTGTGCAGTTACATGACCCTGAGGGAGGAGACGCTGTTAAACCACATAGAGAAGGACCATATAACAGCTCAGGTGCCGAATGGGGAGGCCTACACTGAGAACTGCAAGAGTGAGCTGAATGCAGGCGAGTTCCCGTGTGAAGTCTGTGGTCAGACCTTTAGTCAAACCTGGTTCCTGAAAGCTCACATGAAAAAGCACAGGGGCTCATTTGATCATGGGTGCCATATTTGTGGCAGGAGATTCAAAGAGCCCTGGTTTCTCAAAAACCACATGAAGTCACATGGCCCCAGGTCCGGGAGCAAAAACAAACCAAAAAATGATTTGGAGCTGATAGCCACTATCAATGATGTAATACAAGAGGAGACAATTGTGACAGGCCTATCTCTGTATGAAGTTTGCACCAAGTGTGGAAATCTGTTTACAAATATGGAAAGCCTGGAAGTGCATAATGCTGTTCACTACCGAGTGCAGCCAGGCAGCACCCGGGATAAAGCTGAGGGCTTGACTGATGGCAGCCTGAGCTCCTCGGTAACCAAGCAGTTTTTCTTGCAGTGTCTCAATCTACGGCCATCTGTAGGGCTGGATAGAGTTACGAGAGGACAGCCTGGGAAAAGAGTAGCTGAGCTGGATCCGGTCAGTAGCTACCAAGCTTGGCAGCTGGCCACCAAAGGAAAAGTAGTAGAGCCCTCAGAGTATGTGAAGTATGTGGGATGGGATGAGGCCCTGGCAGATGCAGATGTGACTTATGACAAGGATAAGAGGGAGTATATCCTTGTCAACCAGGAGAAGCGCAAGAGGGACCAGGACTCTCCCAGCAACCCCAAGAAGAAGAGCTGCACCAGTGGGCGCTCGGAGAAAACTAGCAGTGTCCCAGCAGGGGAGAGCTGCCCGCTTGCCCCAGGGGATCTGGACTATCGCCCTGCCTCGCGGCAGAGCCGACGGGCCAGCCAGAACAAGTCCACCGAGTGCTTTGAGTGCGGGAAGATCTTCCGCACCTACCACCAAATGGTGCTGCACTCGCGGGTGCACCGCAAGGAGAGGAGGAGCTGCAGCGAGGGCGGGACAGCCGCCCAGCCGGATCGCTACGGCTCCAGCAGTGAGGAAGGGGACTCGGGGTCCGTCAGCGGGCCCAGCACCCCTGGCTCTGCATCTGCCCCGGAGGACTCGGCCACCTCGGGCTTGGGAGAGGAGGGGGCTGAGGAAAGCTCGGAGGAGGGAGCTGCCAACCCGTTGCTAGGTAAGATCGCTCCCAGCTTTGCCCTGCTAAGCTGGTCCCCATCTCTCTTGGTCTGGGACACAGTGATGACCAGAGGGAGAAAAATGTGAAAGATGTGAGAGTTTTTAAAGTCCCGTACCCGCTGCTTGTCTCAGTGTAGCAACTCATTTCTGGTGCAGGTAATGAAAGCGAGGTGACGTTTTTGTAATGTGCCAGTGAACTTGTATTTTGATGAAGGACACCTGAGAAGTATTTTAGTTACCTATAGCAACACCGTAGGGTAGGGTAGTGTTTTCCCTGGATATCCTGGGGGCTGTTTTTCCACAGTTCATGGGTGTCCTGCACAGTGTTCTGCCTACAGTATACAGGTGTAGCCTGCATAGTGTAGCCCCAAAGCACATAAACTTGTTAAGCGCCAGAGTGAGAGGAGTCTCTCTCCTCTTCTCCGCTTCACTTCCCAAATTGTGTTTATAACTCCAAAGGCTATAATTAATCTCTCTGGATTAAAGCGGTCCTTTGAGCCCAATGCTACTAAATGGAACAAATTATTCTCCAAATAGCAGCAAAGTAAATATTTAAAAGAACACCATTAAGCACTTTCGTATCTTTTTTTTTTAATCCTTTATTTTTGTTGTTCACTGTGCTTTGTTTGTAATACCCTTTTAGAAATGTGAGATTAACCATTCTTTCCTTACTAGCCCTTCTGCTGGTTTTTGTTTGTTTTCTGTTTGGCGAACAAAAACGCTTTCCTCTCATTTTCATTCCTTTTGTTGTGAAGAACATAGTTATCTATAGAGTTAAACTCATTTTCAAGACCATCGTGGATGAAGTAATCTGCACCATTGTGGAAGAGGGTGGGTTTATTCAATTACCTTGCTCTTTCAGGATATTATATAATGTTGTCTTTTCTCCTGGCTTCAGATCCCACAGCAGCAAAGCAAGATTTTCCAGAATTGTGTATTGTTAGTATTGTTACATGTTTTTCATAAATTTTTGAAGCAACGTTGGATATACTCAAATTAATCCAAGAACACAATTTTTTTATGCTTTTTCACCTTTCCGTAAAAAAACAATTCCAAGAAGTCTAGTGACAAGCTAGATTCTTAAAGATTCTTAAATACTTGCAGTATGATTACTTTCCCATTTAAAAGACTCAGAATTTGGCTTTCCCATCTGGTGTTGGATTCTTGAACACTTAAATTTCTTTATGAGTACATGCCTACTTTGTGTGAAAGTCCATCAGCTGCCACCTGAAACACTTCAGTACAGCTGACACAAGGTATAGTGATAAAATTGCAGCTTTGTCTAGATTTAAATGGGGCTGCCATTTTTTACCAGTGTAATGTACAGTGCCATGATCAGAACTGCTGTGATGGAAAACCATCTCTCTGGAGATGGGCTGAAAACACCACAATACTTTCTCACGTGATATTCAAATAGGAAAACTGTTCTTACGTGCTCTCCATGTTAAGCCTTTTATTTCTAACTAGAGGAGTTGTCTCATGTCTTTGCCTGTTCTGCTTCTTGCCTCAACTCAAGCTTTGAGCTCTTGCTGCAGGAGTGAAGGGGGAGAGTTAAGAGTCATGCAGCAATTTGCTCTCATAGGAATTAAAGCTACTGGCTTAACTGATGCCAGCAGTTAGAAACTCATTTCTTTGGGTACCAAATCGGTCCTTGTTTTCTTTAACTGTAAAGAAGCAGCAAACTGATGGGCCTGAATAAAGGCACGTTTTGGAAAAGGGATATGTTTGCAGTGATGGGCCAGGAGGGTGACTGCTGCATTTTATATTTGCTAACATCACAGCTGAAGAGCTAATCAAGTATTTAATTGACTAATAAGAAATGTTTCTTTGCAAGAGAAATGATGCCTATTAATAGTGGTTATTTAACACAAATCACTGTCTCAATGAAGGGAACATTTTTCACAAGTGACAGGGTTTTGTTTTAATTTGAAAGAAAGTTTAGGGGTTTTTTAACTTGTTTTGCTAATTTTAAGAGGAATTTTCATAGGTCAATGTTCAGGACTAGTTTCTCAGTTATCTCTTTTTGGTATGCTGGTTTATTGGTACTGCCCTTGTATTGTGTTCTAAGGAACTGGGGTCCTTCTGACCAGCAAGATGTAGGATTAATTTTACTCTTTTGCAGATTGCTGCTGTAATTCAAGAGGCTTTTTTTCCCTCCCCTATGAACAGTAGCTTAAGGTGTATGGAATATAGGCCAGATTCTGCCCTCATGTATGTGCCTGCAAAAATGCAGTATTCTGGTATGGCCTTAAAGCACTTTTTGTCCTAGAACTGCTGTAGTTTGCTATCCTTTTCTGCAGCTTTTTTTAGTTACTCTTCCAGGTGAAGTTTTTCCATCAAGAATAGAGCTCCAGCCTCATGGACAGGCTTCCTTCCCAGTGGAGGCAGACAAGCAGGGCCCTTGGTTCCTGTTCCTGAAATTATTTCTACAGTTTTATTTTTACTCAGGCCGTAATCAGGAATATCTCATGCTACTCATAAGGTTATACAATATCTGTTGGGTTTTTTTTTTTTTACTTTCCTATCTTCACTCTTTCTTTCTCCCTTTGATGCATTACTATGTTATCATGTGTCAGCAAAGGGCCTTGAGACTGCCGAGTATTAAATGTTGTGGCCTTGACTCAGCTGAAAGTATTTCTTTGTGCTTTTAATTCTTAATAATCTGAGGACTGCTGTTGATGCACAGTGTCTTGCAGCAGTGAAGATGGCAGGGCACCTCTGTGGTCACGTAGGGCCAGCAGGTGTCGGGTCTGAGGGTAGCAGGAGCTGGGAGGTACTGACAGGGCTCAGTGTAAGAAGAGCAAGAATTGGGGTTGAGAGCCTCCAGGGTAGGCACTCCTTTGTTCTTAACACATCTGTAATTTGCCCCCGCTGCCTTTGTCGAGTAACATCATGATTTCTCAGGCACCGAGGTGTAGTGTTGCAAACCCAGTTTATCGGCTGCCAGGGGGTAAACTAGCTGACTACAAAGTGTACTTCATGTGGTTGGAGGGAGGGTAAAATGAGTTTTCTAGAGTTACACATAGTGTGCTGTGAGATCTGTCATGCAGAGATCATGCATATAGATCATGCATATGAAGTGTTTGTGCTTTGTGTGACAGCCACGCGGGAAGAGGTGGCCCAGAGCGCATTTGCTTTGTTGAGACCAGACTGAATATTTTTGAGGTATTCCCGCCCCAGATGATTGTTCATTTTTATTTATCTTTCAAGCCACTAGCAAAACTGTACCTGAATGTTCATCGAGTTGCATCACAAAGCTATGTGAACCGTCTGTGGGTTGTTGCTCAGCTCTTCCCCAGATTGAGGTTTTTGGTTGGGTTTTTCACGATTTTCATTTTTCCCTGGAAAGAACCCCAGAGATATGACTGAGAGAGTAGAGAGGGATTATATGTGTGATAAAAGTGAAAGGAAAACACTATTTTTATAATCTTTAAGCTTCTCATCTAAAATGTAGTTTTAGATGTATTGAAGTAATTTGGTGGTTAGTATTTTTAAGGCATGAGCCACTTCATTGCCATTGTGTGTTTAGCAGTGAAGGTGTTTGGGTTCATTACATTACGCTCTATGTCAATCCTGAAATGAAGAAGGAAGAATAATTATTGAGGCTGTGACTGCTGTTGGCAGGTGGAAAGATGAAGAAAAGAAGTGAAAAGAATTTGAATACCTCTTGGTTCTTGGCAAGCATGCAGTAAAAGTACAGACCTGAGCTAGCCCAGTCAGTGAGGGAATGCCATAAAGGTGGTACTTCTTTTCTTGCATGTAAGCATCAGTCTGGGGTGGAAGTAAATGTTAGAAGTGATCTAGGAGGGGAAAATAAAGAAAAGAAAAGGAGTATTATATAGGAATAAAGGAGAGGAATGCTTCTTCTAGCGTGGCCATGTCAGGGAGGGACATCAGGGAAAGGAGAGGATGTAGCAATGCTGAATGCTGCTTCCAGTGAAAAGCATCTTGTCTATTCTATTTCCTTCATCTCCTGCCTGTGTTCTCCCTTCTCTTTGCCTTTTTTTCTCTTCTGTCAGACTCCTCTGATGCTTCAAGGAGAGACTAATTCCCCTGTATTGCACACATACTGTTTTTACTGCACTGACCAGTGCGGGAAGGGGCTGATTGCAAGCAAGGACTGTTGTGCTAGGCCATGTAGAAATACTGCTTGCAGCCCGAGGGGCTTTTGGCCTGACTAAGTGAGGTGGACACAAGTCTGTGCAGAATATAAAAAACCTCAGACAGTGAATACAAAGCAGTAGTGTGTGGCTGTGCTTGGTTTATGTCAGGAATCACGGATGGCATGGTGAGACTTGCTTAGAACATGAGCACCATGAAGGGATGGGATGAGATGGGAGTAAGGTGCAGGGTGGAAAGAATGGAGAGTGGGGGAAGGCGGAGAGAAGTAGGACCTTGGTGAAGGGAGCTGTGCCGTGGGATGAGGTTTTAAAGGGATGGGGGGCTGAAGAGAGGTGTGCAATGGCATTGGAGTTCAAACCCTCCAAGGCAGTACCAGCATGCTTGGTGGCTTGCGCAAAAGCTGTAAAGGTGGGTAACTCCAAGAGGATTTCCATGTGAAAACCAGAAAGTCTGGACCTCTTTTTTGTGTTTGTTACATTTCAAAAACTCTTAAAAGAGCATGGCCAGAGACTGATTTAGTATCTTTCTTAGTAAACTGACGAAGAGACAGCTGCCTATGAATTGCTTACAGATTATACAGTCTTGGGGATATAACACATACCATTTATCTCAGGCCTGTTATAAGAAAATCCTATATATAAACTGGAATGCTTGAATAAAAACGTAACATTAGTGAGTTCTGTGGAAGAAGACAGGAGAGATTTATGAAGCATAAATTTGGACTTTGTTTTGCTCAGATATGAATTATAACAAGTCCAAGAGCTGTAACTTTAATGAAAAGTGCATCATTTCAGAAGTCTTTTGAAGTAAAATAATTAAAAAGTAGAAGTTATTTAGAGTTGCTTTAATATTTTAGTAAAGCAGCAAGGCTGTAATTTTTGGGAGGAAAGCAACAGTAAGAATAAAACAGCTAAGCAAATGAAGTTAGAAAAATAAAAAGGTATAGTCATTCCAGAGAACAGAGCTAGTTCTAGTAGATGTTTTCTGTTGCAAGCATGAGTGTATGGAACAGCTGCCAGCATCCAGTACCAGGAGTTCATTGTTCTTACATGAAAAAGTGTTTCTCTGTGTGCAAGGGGAGGTCTCTCCACTATGTAAAAATCAAACATTTTACTACGTATCTTGATTTATTACACCTCAGATCCTTCTCATGCCAGACTCTCACATACTGTTAATCCCACAGTATCATGCTGCTAAAGGCAGTTCTCTTGGGGCATTTTATACCAAATGATATCTTGTTCTATATGTGCGGTCTTAAGTATGTTTAAGTTACTCAGCATATTTAGTTTGCTGAAGGAGCAAACTGGAGAACGTTTCAGTGCTGGACAATTGGTAACTATTGCCCCAGGCTTCCAAGAAATAAGGCAGTTTCAAGAAGGAGCAGTGTCTCAGAACTGTGAAGATGAGAGTGCTGTGCTGTGACTACACATTTCACCAGTTCATTTGGGCATTGCTGGGGAGGAGTTGTTGTAATATAAAACCTTTTGAGCCTTACAACGCAAACTAATTGGTTTGATTCTTAACTCCAGTGAGATCAGTGAAACTCTGGGACTTGGAAACACAAGCAAATTGATGATTCAAATCATAGGGGAAGTTGTGCAGAGGCAAGAAACTTGTACTAGCAGTAAGAGATCCATTAGATGTTGGTTGGGACTTAGCACAGTTAACTGTTCCTTAAAGCAAATTTGGACTAAATCAGTTACCTGGTTTGTTACCTAGTTTGAACACATGTAATAATAACGTTTAGAAATTTCTCTTTCATATCTGCCTTGCTGTAATGCACGTAGTCCAATCCTGATGCATGTTAGCAAACCCATGCGCAGTGTGGTATTTTCTCATGGTCTGAGGTTTCTCTGCAAAACACTGCGGGCTGAACCATCATTTTTGATCAGTACAGGCCTGTGTATATCTCCACAGCAGCACTTTGTTACCTTTTTCCTCCCCTTTGAACTCTTGTACTCTCCTCAGGACTGAGGATGATATCTTCTATGTGAGTATAGTGAATATATGTATTCCTGTGGGCCTGCCCTCAGCAATGTTTTTTCCTTTTATTTCTCTTTAACTGTGGGTTGATATTAATGGGAAGAACTATTGAGGAAACAGAACAAAATAGAAATTATGCTGATTGTCCTACGAAAATGGGTAGCAAGAAAAATTCCGGCAGCCAGAATCAATCCAATGTGTACTGAGAAGAGAGGAAGAGAGAAAAGCCACAGGACATATAAAAAGTGGTTAAAACCTCCTTTGGCAGGTGCACCTCACACACATGAAGTTGCTTGCCCCTTCTGTATTTGAGACTGGTGATGGGAGCTATGCATCAAGAAACTCATGCAAGAAGTGTTTGACTGGAGCAGGGCAGCAATGCTTTGGCATAAAGCAGTCTGTACCCTTTAATGCTATCCATTAAGCTGACATCATACCGACTGAGGAACATGCAACAATTGCCCTGATTGCCCTGTAGGAATCTTAGGTAAATTCCACTGTGTTCCTGATTACCACACTTTGCTCTGCATTACCAAGGCCTGTTTTACTCAGTCGCATGTAATGTGGGTGGCCAGCAAGAGTGTTAAACAGCAATTTAAGTTCCTATTGAAATGGGGCATGGTGATGAGGAACAGATAACATAGCTCAAGTCAGAACTAAGGATTGCTGGCTAAGCTTGGGATACTTCAGTAGGTTAATGTGACAGAGATTGCCTTTATTGTTGTTCAGAGACAATTTCTTATGCAGCATTTTGAAGTTATTAGACCAGCTGTAGCACTGCTTTTATTCCTGGTAAACATTTCAGTGGGGGTGTTAAGTACAGAAGAACTTTGTGCATGTGGAAGATACTTCTGCTGTATTTAGCTTTAATTTAGTGTTCCTTTTTTGCAGGTTACCATATGCAATAACAAGTGATACAGTGAGATAGAGGTATTATTTAAGCAGTTTATTGTGGCTGTAGTTCTGTGATACCAGCAACCAAAACACAGCTCATCTTGGAAAAAAAAATTGTACAAGAGGCTAAGAGAGAGATAGGTTTACCCAGCCTTTATTTTATCTGTTAGGAAGCAAGGAAGTAAGTGTGATTTCTTAAAGGTAGATGATAGTAGGATAAGCTTTTCCCTGAAGCTTATATGAGATGCCCAAGATTATTTCTTCATACTGCTACTTCCACAGTTTTTGGAAATGTTGTCCCGAGAGCTGCTTCAAAAGATTGCTTGTGTCTATGTTTAGTCCTTCCTGAGTTGTCAGTCACCATTCCACACTTACCATACACTAGCATGTAAAAAACAATATTATGAAGGGCGTGGAGAGCTATTGGCCATCTTGTTTTCAGTTTGTGCATTCAAAAATACCCCTTTAAGTTTAAGTCAGTTGCACAGGTTCCAGTGTTCATAGTAGGCGTTTAGCTCTTCTTCAGTAAATGCGATAAATGTCTGCATGTAGGGATGTGCAGTTGGAAATCCATCCTCAGTTTTAACAAACCCCCTCACTGCCTGACACCTACCCTGGCCTTGCTGCCTTGTAAAAGTTAGTTTAGCATCTCTGGTAATTGTTTGTACTGGATGTTTCTATTACATCAAACAATAGCGTGTGAAATACTGGTTTGTGACATTTATAGTGAAAAGATCATATTGCGTGGTGCTTTTATTTTCAAGCAGTTTCTGATCAGTGAGCGAGGACTACCTTCCCCCCAGCTAATAAAACAAGATTCAGGCGATGAAAATTGCGATGGTAGTTTTAATCTGATTCCCAAATACTTCGGTATCTCCATGACTGTGTTTAGTGAGATTCTACTGATCTGTAAATGACTGCTAATGAGGGGCTTGTATAAATGTCTTTAATGTTAAATCTTTTTGCTGTTCTTAACATTATGGTTCACAGTTTGCCGTCAATCGAGAGTCAGATTTTCTTTTTTAATGCATCAGGTTTGGCAGTAGGTACTCTTAGTGGATGGGGTGGGCTGAATTCTGTGGGAGATGAAATGTGGAGGAGTCCCAGGGCTGCACAGGGTATAAAAGCAATGTGTGGTTGGGCCTAGCATTGGTAGATAATTTGTTTTCTGCAGGTGCGTTTTACAAATACAAGTTTTACTAGGTCTCACTTGACTTCATTTTATTACTTTTTAACCCAGTAGTCTCATTCAGGCACTGGATTACTTTACTGTGAAAGAACCTGACTGTAGTATCAGTCATGCCAGTAAAAGTCAAGAGCAACTTTGCTTTATTTAAGGGAACCCTTTATGATGGGTGCATTGATAACTTTTCTTATTCTCAGTTTTCTTTTTATTGCCTACAAGATTTATTGTCAGCAAGCCTGTATTTTTTAGGGACATGAAAAGCATATAGTAAATTTTATTGAAACTGTGGAGGAAAACTTTTGAGTTTCGTATTATAATTTCCAGTGCCTTAGGCCTTGAATGAGGCTTTTGGATCCTTGTACTTGGTATGTGATTGCTACTGTCCCATATTTTGTAACTGACAGATAGATATTATTTTCAATTCCCTGAATGGATTTCTAAATGTGTGGGGAACTTTCATGGTGAATTTGTTTTTCTTGTTTATAAGAATGAATTTGGACTGGAAAATTGCAGAATACTTTGGCCCTGATACAGCAATAGTTATAACTGCTGGCTTGATTTTAAGCATACAAGCAGTCAGATTGGAATCATTGTTAACTGCTTTGTTGAACAACTTGGCATCTAATGGCCTGAGATTAGAGAAGAATAGGGAAATCTTTCTTTTCTGTAATCATTGCCAGTGTAAATTGCATATCCTGAAATGTACCGTAGCATGCAAACTTTACAGGGGATAAGACTAGGGGAGGAGCAGGTCTCAGAATTTCTTTTGTGGATACTCTGTTGATGGATTCTGTTACGCTTTAGCGGTGCTGAGGCCAAAAATCCAACCCTTCATCCTTTTAAAGTGCAGAATCTCTATTGAGAAAGTGTTCATGTGAAAGACAAAAGTACTCGCTGAATTGATGATTATTGTAACTTTGATACGGGTGCTTACTTAACATGGATTTAGAGCTTGAGATACTCATCCTTGTGCAGGACCCATAGGGAAGATTTGCCCTCTTGTTTTCAGAACTTTGTTTTCCAGGCTGGTAATCTCGAACCTCAGTTATTACTTCATTATCTCTGTTGCTTCAAATAACAGGAAAACAAATAGCTATTAAAATGATTGTTTTTGTCATATCACAGGTATAAAGCTAAAAAGTTGTGTTTTATTTGGGAGCCAGAAGTTAGGATTTACTCCAAGTCAGATCTCTTCTT
>WEKY01060128.1:200983-222175 GCA_013390045.1 Picathartes gymnocephalus | reverse complement strand
AGCTGTGGTGCTGTTCTGATGCCCACCCGCCCACCCCGAAAGGCTTTTCCTGAGAAGAGAAGGGAAACCGTTTTCCCATTCCTCTCTTACTCAAGAGTTACTTATATTCTACACTGTGACTACACCTCAGCAAAAGCTGAATGGAAAAACAAGACTCCTGACAAAAAAGCAGTAGTTTTTAGGTGAGCTTAGATTTTTCTGTTCTTTCTTAGGACTCAGAGGTCCTTACTGATTTCAACCGAATGAAGAAATCCCACCCTGAGGTTACATTTCATCCATGTGCTTTGTTTCTGAGAGAGCTTAAATCCTCATGTTTGGTTGCAGGTTGTTGACAGCCAACTTGGTTAAGTTGTCACAGGTGTAAGCAGCCAACAGGAACTGAAGAAACGCGGGTAATCCCACTTAGGAAATCCCCTAGTATCTTGGTGCTCCCTTGAAGCAGAACACCAGAAATACAGTTAGTGGCAGTTAGGGGGGAAAAAAAGGAAGAAAAGAAATGCTCGCTTATGAATCGAAATTAAAGCAGTATACACTTCTTTAATTTCTGGGGTTGCCGTATTGTCACTGCTCTTCTTACAGTCTTCTTCTCTCTGGACTCCTGAAACCAAAGAAGAAATCGCTTGATCATTGTCTTTAACTAATACTGTACTCTGGTTCTGGGATGCCAGATATGCAGTCAGACTGGATGAACTCGTTTAATTTTATTCTGCTGTGTTTATTTTGCTGTATTTATTTCTGTGTATGACTTTGTGCCCATTGAGTTTTCATGCTTTCACAATCACCAGTGTAATTTCTTCCCTCTTTATTTGCACCCCTCCAATACAGCAAAATGAAACAAACCATTTTTTCAAGCTGAGACCCAACTTGTTTATATTTTCAGATAAGCAATAACAAGAACAGTCTCATAATTTTGGCGAATCACTGTAACATAGATTTTTTTTTTAACCTACCTGAATCATGAGGTAATGAGATTGTCAAAATCCAGTTCTAAACTAACATGGCTTATGTTTGTGGAAGAAAATTAATTGAGCAGATCTGAGACAATTTTGGTGTTTGTTGTTTTTAGGGTTTTTTTCCCAGAAGTGGAGCTTCCTGTCTCTTTCTAGAAAAATTGTCAGCTTTTCTGGGGAGGAAGAAGTATGTGAAATGCATTATTTCATATGTCATTTAAAAGGAAAAGAAATAGCAAACTCGTCCATCAACTTCTGTTGGTCAAAAATACTTTTTTTCCCCCCTTGGATCTTTTAAGGACACAGCTTCCATTTTCACAGAATAATATATATGATTTTTTTCTGTTAGAAAGAGGCAGAGTCACAGTGTCACAGAATCATTTTCAAGTGGAAAGCTTGGCAAAGTCCCCAAGGGAAAAGTAAAAGAAAACTTTAAACAGGGGTCAAAACAGATAATTACGGAGTAGATAATAATATATCTGAGAACTGTGAAAGTGTTCATGACCAAAATCTTGCAGAAGGATTCCCCTCTGTGTGTTACCATTTTCAAACATACAGTTGTGTCTAATTACCTAAAACTGATGTACAGTGTAATTAATGCTGCATCTGAAGAGCCAGGTATCAGGGCAGCTGACCACCTATGTGAGCAGATAACCCAGTGTCTGCGCAGTCTGGGCATGGAAATGCATGAAGAGCATATTCAGATGTTTGCAGGCCCAGCTTGTGAGTCAGTGCCATCCCCTTGCCCCCTGGACACAGATACGTGGAAGTCAAGTGAGAAACCAGCAGAGAGAAATCAGCCAGTCAGGAGCATAGTGTCTAAAGTTCAGGGAAAACATTTCTAGATTCAATTTCAAGCCATAAATAAAAATAATCCAGCAAATAGTTCCTGCAAAAATAGAAGCAATCTGACTTTTTAAAATTTCTGAACAGCTGATATCATGACCCTGTATTCTTTGTTATTTATGGAAATCTGTTACTTGCCAGACTGTGAAAATGGCTGCCTGTTTGTATATATATTATTTTTGAATTGCTTATAAGCCAGCAGCCACATTTTTACTAAAAGCTTAATAAAAATATGAAAGATGGAAAAGACAACATCTCTTTATTAATACCTAGGTATGAAACTATTTCAGTACTTTAAACATTCAAATCATTTGTGTGAAACAAAAAGGCTAGAAAAGCTTTCCCAAATAAATGACTGTCATCAAAACTTCTTTCCGTATAAGGCTCATATTTCAGCTCCAGGCCTAGCTAAAAAGAACAGAAATACACGATCATCACATAATTAATAAATTACTCCCTTCTGATGGTGTAGTAATTTTACTAGGCTTTCTTTAAAGTGCAATTAGTTATTTTCTTACATTATAAAGTTTGTTTGAGCTTAATGTCTTGTATTTTGTTCAGCTCTGTTGTAAGGCAAAGTTAATCTTCATAACTGATATACTAAATGCTGCTGTTCGTATTTTCCTGTCCATGTCAAATATCTCACGGGCCTTTTAACTAGCTGAGGAATTATGTGGAAACAACAGAATTAAGTTAGTGATAAATTACTTGTTTGCTATCAAATCTGTTTCCTTCTCTGTCTTGTTTTTACCTCACCCTGCCACTGTACCAACAGCTCAGCCAATTCAGCTGTAAATTTCTTAGTGGAAACTATTCAGTCTGTTCAACTGCCCTGTCTCTAAACCAGTGTTTCAAACGAATTCACAACTTACCTGGAAGTCTGCGTCCATAAGTCATGAGAGTGGAATAGCTGAGAGTCTGACCCATCAAAAGCAGTCACTGACTGTACATGTGCAAGGTGTCTACAGCTTAACCACTACACACAAGCTGTTGAACAAGAGCTTGGTGTAAGAAAAATATTTTAAAGTGAGGATAAGAGTGGGATTGGATTTTGCTGTTCATGGGGGGCATGAGAGAAGAGGCTCTGTGTGTTCAGGCAGGATGTTAATTAGTTTCTGGTCAAAATGTGGCTCCACTGAGTTGGTGGAAAAGGTGAGTGGCAGGTTGTAAAAAGTCAAGTATAAAACCAGTGTTACTGATCTTGGAGGTGGAAAGTCCAAAGTATGCAGGCTCCAAAACTCAGTCAAAATAAACAAAATTTATCTCTGGGTAAGAAAAGGTGGAGATTTGCACAAAGCCCAAAAGCTTCTTCAGGCTGGTTTCCTAACGGGCTGAGTTGGGGAGAGGATGGCTTTTGGCAAGGAAAGTTTGAGTTTGTCAAAAATACTGTAGCATTTTTTTGCTTCTGACAGACAGAAGCCTAAGAACTGTGCTGTCTGCAGAATATGTACTACTACTACTTTGCCAAAGCCCAAACAGGTTTTTTGACAATCCTTATGGTTCCAGTATACCCTGACCTGCCTTATATGCAAAGAGAGTGCCTTAAGGCTGGTGTCTAGACAGAGCCGTGTATTTCAGCAAAGGGAATTAAAAGTAGACTCTGATATCGCTGAACTTGCAGAGAAAACTGTGTTTTGGCTACCTGCCTCTCCTGTTTATTGGAAAAAAACGTTACATTTTTTGTTGATTCTTAGGATGTGCAAAGATAGGGAAGGCATTTCAGGTGTTGCTTGTCAGGATGTAACTATATCACGGCTCTTTCAAATGCTGCTGCTGAACTGCTGTTGTAAAGGTTAAAAAGTGGGGCTGCTGTTTGTAGACAATCGTATTCCATGTCTCAGGCGTCATTGTAGTAAAGGATTACTCTGCCCTTACAAACCATACAAAGGCAGCTCAGCGAGCTTGACCTTAAATCTAAAATGAAATTATGATCTCTTCTGCATCCTTCAGTATGGACTGAGAGAGTCAGGATGGTGATTCTTCAGTTCAGTCATGGTGAATTATAAGTAAGCAAACGAGGCACTACTTATTAGGACTTTTTGTAGTTAGTAGATGCTTATTTGGTATATTAACCTTGCTCCAAATTTCAAAGGTGTGCTGCCATTTGCTGCCATCAGAATTAATACCATCACGGAGTAAGTTGCTTAGGTAATGTACGTGTCAGGGCTAATACAGTGTAGGTCATGTTGCAAGTCTTAGTTCCTCAAACACCCAGTGTATTCATAAATATAGCTATTCCTGGTTTATTATTTACTCATTTCAAAAGTACCATCAAAAGTTTGGAACATAACACAAAGGTTTTTTATTCTTTGATTTTAGTTCGAAGTCCGTTCATCAGATGAGACATAGTAGATGCTCAGTGCAAAATATCTAAGGGAGTGTGAGGCAAGTGCACTTCCCAGCCTTCAACTCAAACACTCTCAAAGCTTCTCAAGCTTTTAAGAGATTTAAGACTGAAACCTCAAGTTCAGATTTGCCATATGGATTTTATTATTGACAAAAATTTGTACAAAATAGGTATACATGAAGTGCTGTTCTTCTGATTCACAAGGAGTAATGACTTAGGTCTCAGAAAAATTCAGCTTTTGTTTCCAGATCATCTGCATTCTCTTATGCTTGCATCACTGAAAATAGTTCCCTGTAAGTGCCCCTCTATCCTTCATCTGCAGTGCTGTACTGTTGGTGAACAGCAGGTTTAGAGTTTTGACTAATAGGCTGGGACTCAGATGGATGACCTCTATCAATTATTCATGATAGATCTGAGTAGCCAGTGTATAACACTGACAACATTCATACCTTTCTACTGTAATATGAACTGTAAATGATAAAGTGATTGATAGACTACAGATGACCCTTGGTCATTTTTATTAATTCCTGTTGCTGAGTTCTGTAACCTGTTTTTCATTGCTTAAGCTATGGAGCTACTGTGTTTTTAAAAACTCCAGCTGTACAAAGCTAGGAGAGGCTCTGAATTTACTGGTTTTTATCTGTTTATGTTCTTCAGACTAGTTCTCTTTCTTTTGTGGTTAGTAGTTATATCATTGAGGATTTCAGTGGAATCACAACAAGCTTCTTGTACGTATTTAGAGTAGTATCAGATGAATGAAATAAAACATGGTTGGGGGATTCTGTGCTGTGCCTGATGGTGAGCAGAAGTGAGTAGAGCTATGGGGAGTTCTCAACAAAAGCAGAGAAAGAAGTGTAGCTTGCCCATGCTCATGCTTCTGTTTGCCTTGTAGGTTAATGCAAAAAGAAGGTTGAAACAATAAAAGGGTTGAGGTGTTTTGCTTTTTAACTGCTGCATGAGGGAGTTCCATTGTATAATTCTGTATTACACATACTGTGCTGTGAAGAGCCTTGGATACAAATTTAGCATTACAGAATAAGCTGAAGTTTTTCAAGCATTTAAATCAGTTTACTCAGGGTCTTACTGGAGAAGCATTTTCTAAAGTCCAGAATGAGAAAATGCTCTTGAATTTTTAATTTCTTTTGCTTATGAAGTACGTTCCATATAAGCACAGTAATTTGTGGTTTTACAAATTTGTTTGAGAAGAACTGTGGGTAAAGATCTGTAAAAAAACTTAGTTCTGCATTTAAACATGCTGCTTACCAGGAGTTCATAGAAGGGGCCTGTTTAGAAGGTAAGAATAAAATTGAGTCAGACTTGGGAGAAATCAACAGTGGCTCTGGTGCTGGAAGACAGAAGGGGATGGAAGAGAGTTCTAGTTTGTGACAACATCAGAAAGTAGACTGGAATTGGAAGATAAGCAAGAAATACCTGTTTCACAGGAGACTTAAATGCACTGTGTTGCAGGTTATGCCAGCAGAGTTGTCTGTGTTAGGTGTGTTAGGCTTAGAGCCTGCAGGTCTGGTGGAAGTGACCCCAGGTGCAGATGGCAACAATGCCGGCCACTTCCAGCTGGGTTTTGTGTAGAGGAAGGGCTTAGAGGGAGGGCTGTAACAACACAAACAGCAGCCTTGCCACGGTATCTCCATCCATACTGACAGTTCCATGGGTGTCTGGTTTGGGCTGCTGGCACGGACGTAACCTTGGTACTCTTGGTGTGAGGACCCATGCATTGACACCCCCTAAGACCTGTGAGCCAGAGCTTCTTAGTGAGGGATGACAGGGGTGGTGGTGACTTGCTCTTTAGTAGCGCTACGCCATGATTCCCTTGCAGATGAGGGTGCTGTTGTACTTGGGGTTTGAGCAAGTGGGGAACAAGAAGTTTTTGGAAACCCTGCTGCCTGTGCTCACAAGTTCACTTCAGTCACAGGCATTAAACCAGGAAATCCCTTCTTTTCAGCTTCATTCCAGTGAAAAAGCTGTGGCAGGCTGTTGCTTTATGCACTGCAGGCATTCAGGAGACTGTACCTGATGTGTTAGGTTACCAAGCAGACCTGTTAGCACACCTGAATCCTGATCCGTCTGCCTGGCCTCCCCCAGCAGCCCTAGAGTGTCAGGCGCCTTTCCCCAGGGAGCACCAATCCTCATGATCTGCTCCCTTATATTTGCCATGGGTCTT
Source organism: Picathartes gymnocephalus (assembly GCA_013390045.1). Lineage (NCBI taxonomy): Eukaryota > Metazoa > Chordata > Aves > Passeriformes > Picathartidae > Picathartes > Picathartes gymnocephalus. The sequence goes on along the minus strand of WEKY01060128.1, from coordinate 215,853 downwards.
TAGTGCAGCTAAAAAGTAGGACTGTTCTCCACTCATCAGTCCACCTTAACAGAGCATTACTAGCCAACATATTTTGTTGATCAGTGTGATTCCAACTCTGCAGCAATATGTAGACTAACCAGATGGAGGCTTGTACCTCTTGTGATTGTAAAATTAACCAGAATCATTGATAGTTACGAGAGTGATGACGGAGACCCAGGCGCTGTCAGAACAATGTGCTTTGAGGCATGCTTAAATCTGTTAGGACAATATTTCATGTTGCTGCGTGCTCAGTACACAATTCTACAGCACAGCAAGGCGTGTATGCCTCACTCAGCTCTGAGGGTGGATAAAGGATGAAGATTATTCACTACTGAATTTGACTCAGCAAAGGAGGTGCAGGTTCCGCTCCATTCAGAGGCATAGCCAAGAAATTTTAATCAAAGGTCTGTGTGACTGGATTTTTGGGTTTTGTTTATTTTTTAATAGGCCCTAGCTAGGATTTTCTGTCTGAATAAAACAAAGTTTTTTAATTGGAATCTAGTGTGAGAACTTCCAGGGAATCAGTGAGAAATTTGTAAGAAACAGCTGGAAATAACACTGGAGAAGGCAGTGCCATCTCTATTCTCTTCCTGCCACACAGCCCACAGGCGTACTGTAGTTCCCTGTTCATTTACATCAGTGACTATAGGATCTATTTAAATGAATGAAGTTAATGAATTAATAAATGCAGAACGGGGGAGAAACCTGCATTACAAAAGGTACTTTGTTCTTAGATGCTGAGAGTAAGAGTTGGAATTGATATTTCACAACATAGCGCTGACTGCTGTTTGCTGTATTTCCTAATAGAGCCCTGGTAACATGAGATCGCACCACAGATTCCTCCTATTAAATGGTTATTCAGATGTGTTGCGCTACCGGCAGCTTTTTACTTGCATATGAATTAATTAGGTGTCTCAATTAGCAAAACGTGGATGAGCAGAGTTTTTGCTTCGCTAGTGGTACAGCAGACACTTTAGCCATTTGGTTGTCAGATACAGTCGTTCTGTGTTTGAGCTTCTCAAAATAATGCTTGCTAGTGCCTCTGTAATTAAACATCTGTCAAGGTTTTAGAAACGCCCTATAGGTTTTATTTTTGGGGGGAAGGGGGAGACAAACCCCTGCTTTTAGGGGCAAGAATGCTGTGTGTAACAGCAAAATATATTTTGTCTGTTTTAGCAGGAGGGCAAACTTAGGAGATCAGCAGCTTTCTTCTCCATTTTGGCTGATGTAAATAAGCAGTAAATTTATTGAGACATCCGGCACAAAACTGGTGTGAGAACAGAACTTTGGGCCTCGTGTGGCAGCTTGAGCAGATGGGTGCTTCTTACTACTTCTTAAAAACTGTAATGACAGGGAGATTAGGGTTTAAAAATCACAGCTTCTGTTGCATGCATTAATTAAAGGGTTTTAGTGTAATAATTCTATCTTATTGTTCTAGAGCATACGCTCAGCTACTTTCAGTTTTTAAAAGTACTCGGCCTTTCTCTGGGAGCCACGGCTGTTTGTTCAGTTAAATTCCTTCTGATTAAAGCTCCCTGAATAGTCATTGCCTTCATATACCAAGACCAGCCCTGTTTTCTCTATGCTACGCTGATAATGGGGTCACTGGGAGATTTCTGAATTACAAGTTCTAACTGAAGTTACAGCGCTTCAGGGATGCTTCGCTGCTCAGCACAGTCTGATGAGCCTCAAAGTACTTTTGGAACACTTAGGGCAGTGGCTCATACATTTCTATTCCTGACTTGTTTGGCTCACAGGGGAAGCACTGAAGAAATTTTGGTTGTTTCCTATCAGGTCCAAAATACCATCATACTTTTTAATATGGAAAGAAGTTTGAACCCAATGACTGCAATGATCCAGCAGCATTAGCATTTTTCTTTTTTTTTTTCTTTTTTAGATATGCCTGCAGTAGCCTCTCCTTTACTACTTCTTTCCTGCAAAATACAAGCCTGCAGATTTTTCCAATCTGAAAGTGGTGTGTATTGAGTACTGATGTCACAGCCATGTAGGTGGTTCTCCTCTGGAGTCCCAAACTGATGAGTTGTGACAAGGTTGCTTAGAGAAAAAGGCCCTTAAAGTAACTGCCATACAAGTTTTACTTTAAAATGTCAGTCCTATGAATACTGTGGATTTGTTACTGGTTTTGCTTCTTCCAGCTAAGCTTGACATTCCCTGGAAGAGCGGATGTTCGTGGAATGAACTCCTTCTGGGGAATTAACTAATTAAGAAGGTCGAGCTTCTGCGTTCCTCCAAACCATGTATCCTGAGGCTGCAGTGTAGTGTCAGGGCTCTTCCTTGGCAGTGCTTGATAGAACATGTAGGTTGAGAATGGGTGAAGACCTGTAACCATCTGCAAGGCTGCTTAATCTGGTGTTGGAGTTCAGCAAGGGAAAAGGAAAGAGCTGCCAGTCCAACAGCTTCCCTGTTTTCCCCTTAAACTGATGATCAAATGTGGTGGAGGTGGCACCCATTTGCAGCAGTTTGCTGGAGAGCCTGTGTTGATACCAGTTCAGTGAGGGAGCAGGCAGACTTGCTTTATGCTATCTCTGGCCAGCATCACCTGATAGACAGGGGCTTTGCATCTGGGATATGCAGATATTGTCATCAGCACTGAGATGAACTTGGTGATGAGTAGTAAAATGATGGTTCTTCTCCTTCTCTCTTCCTGTCTGGGTTTTGTTGTTGTTGTTGTTTCTTGGTGTGGATTGTTTTTTTTGTGGGTGGTTTTTTTGTTGTTGTTGGGTTGGTGTTTGTGTGTGTGTGTGTGTGTTTTGTTTGTTTGTTTTGTTTTGTAGTTTTCAATTTTTTGGCCAAGCTGGCAAGTGCCACTCCCAGCAGTTGGGAGCAGAACCTCGAAGGAGCAGAGTTGTTCTTTGCCTTGTTAAGTGCTACAGCTGCCTGTAACGAGCTATTAAGCTGTTAGAGCAAGCTGATCTATCTTTAGACTGTATTGACCCATTATCACCCCGAGTCTTCGTATCTTAGAGGACAGGCCACATCAAGTGAGGGATTTCTTAGATCCTCTTAGATACAGGAAGGAGCTTGGTTAGAAGAGGTAGGATGGCACTCAAACTGCAACAGGACAACCATGGTAAAAAGGGGCTGTTCTCTGTCTGTTTCCAGCTTTGGGGGAATGGAAAACCTCCTCAGAGGGAGTTTCAAAAAAAAGGTGAGACTTGTTCAGTGGTGGCTCTCCATTTTGAGGATGCAGCTATCTCTTCCTCATTTCTGTGGAATGGAGAAAACTAAATTGGTAAGGATTTGAGTTTGAGAAGACTGGCAGAGGGATAGAGAAACCCCTTACTACCCCTCCTTGTGCCTTTCAACTTGGATTGTAGAACCCGTCAGCCCAGAATTTGGAGGCAACTTCAACTGAGCTTATTTGGATACATTAAATTTCTCATACTTAATTTTAAAATGAAGGTTCGAAAAATTTCACGAAAGCTACTTAAAGTGAGTCTGAGATCTAAATATGCTTATTTTGAAAGTACTGTTTGTAGCAGTGTGATACTATAATACTAAAACGACTGCTTTCCAGAGAAAATAATTCATTTCTTGTGATTCAGTATTGTTAGACAAAGTATTGCTTTGTTTTTCTGTTTTATTTTTTTTCAGCCTAGTAACAAGATGACTCAGATAGTAACCTGGATAATTAGGTTACATAGAAACAACTTCTATTAAAAATGTAGGTTTATGTTCTTAACATTACAGCTTAAATTTGCTACCAGTGGCAGGAGATCAATTTTGAACCGAAATAGGATATGCATAAAAAATTCAGCTCCATTTTAAAGGTACTTCTCTTTGTAAATACAGGAGTATGACATTGCAGTAACATTTCTTAGGTAAACCAAATGAAGAGATTTTTGGAAGAGCTGCTATGGCACTTACACTTTTGATTTGTTTGAAATTGAGGATTGCACTTTACCACAATATTGAAAGTACTCCATAGTCTTAAAAGTGTTTTGTCTTTTGAGAGGATTTCTGGGGTAAAACTGTACTTCACTTTGAAGTCCAACATTAAGCAGCAAGAAAACATTTAGCACAGTGCAAGTGCCAGTAATACTCAGCTGTATGAAATACACAGTAGTTTAATTGAAGTCTGAATTTTATGTTTAGGTTACGGGAGCGTGAATTTCTTGGGCAAGAGTTTCTGCCTAAAGGAAGTTTTTTGACTTTGCCTAAGTGCAAGTACAGTCCACTGAAAGTATAAAGAAAACTGAGAAGAACTAAAGAGTGGGGTTCAGAGATGCTGGGACAAGGAAAAAGGGCAGGAATATGTAAAGGGCAGTTTGTTTAAATTCACCTTTCTTTTATAATGGCTGGGACTTTTTTTGCCTTATGTAATTGCTCCGAGCTTCACTGCAGCTAGTTAACCAGAGTCAAAAGAAGGAATAAGAGTTTACAAACTCTGATGTAAATGCTCAATTGTAGTAAAAGATGAGGACTAGACATGGTGAGGAGTTATGATCAGCAAGGCTGTTTTCAGTGCGTTACATCTTCAAAACTGGAAGCTTATTAAGTTCTTTGTCCTGGCCAGGACAGGTGATGAAGGAACTAAAACTGAAATTAACACAGAGACTTCTGTGTGGAGAGCTGACTTGGGTAGAGGACAAACCCTCTCACTTAGTTGGAGCTAAGAGACACTCTCACTTCTGAGTAAGAGTGCTCCTCCTCCAGAGGACAGAGAACTTTAATCTCAGAGGGATTGAACAACTTTCTCATGGTTGTTTATGGGACTAAAGTATGTTGTAAACCCAAGAAATGTAGCTTGGAATGTCTTTCATTGTCTTTAACTAGAAAACTGTCCACCCTCTGAGATAAGGTTTTTTTCTTGTGAAGCAGAGGATGGAGAAAGACAAAAGGACAGGGAAAGAGTAGTGACTAGCAAGAAGGATGTGTTCAGGAGATACTGGAAGGGTGTGGGGAAAAGAGGTCCAGAAGACATCTTTATAGTTTTGATAAAGGTAAAAGGCATTACAGCTATGTAATGAGCTTTTCCACAGGCTAGAAAAGACAGAAAGATAGACAGGAAGATACAGACAGGAAGGGCAAAGGAGGAAACTCTTGGGGTGAAGTCCTTTAGTGAAGAAGACTGAAAGGTTGACTCAGCTTCATAGTTGGCAGAAAGTGCTTGCTGCTGAACTCTGCATGCTGCTAAAAAGGGTGGCTTTCACACCTGTGACTCTAAATACAGACCTGGCTTATTTAGAAACCGTGCTAAGGATTCCCTTCTCATGGGAATCCTTCTTGCATAGCCCAAAGAAGATGAAAGGAGGTACCTCATAGTGCAGAATTTCTTAATTATAGCCAAAAGAAAAATTTAAGGGCTCTTTAAGAAGAAAGCAAAAGACAAGGGGAAGGGGGGAATTGTCAGCAGTGAGCTTGGGAAAGCCAGTATTTCATCAACAAATACACAAAATTTTGACAGAGGCTTGGAAAGTCCCTGGTAAACTCAGTGCTCATCTATGCTTTTAGATTTTTCAGGGAACTTTCATTCTGAAATAATGAAGGAATTATGTGAATTAAGCCTAAATATTGAAACCGAGACAATTCTTTTGAGAATTTACTTTAGAAGTGCTGCTTTTTATAAAACTTTGCTACAACATCCTTAAACTGCGTGTTCTGACTTGGCTACTGTTGCTTTCCATTGCCAGATAGCTAAATAGAAAAGTGAGGCATCAGGGAAGAGTCAGTGGTTTGCTCTAATTTCTTCATAGGCTGGAAATGAAAACCAATGCCAGAGAACCAAGTGCACTTGGGTGCCCAGTGGCAGGTAGAGTTTCCACATTCTGCAGAACGTGATGAAATGTGCTTGTCTTCTGGAAGCTATGCCTTGTGAATGAAAGCATATGAAGTATGTTTTAATGCCATGAAATAGGAGTGCTCAAAATCTTTCATTCCTTCAAAAAACCTAGACCTTAATTTCAGGACTCTTTCCTCTAAATAATTGACCTTTTTTTTTTTCCTGAGAATAGAGTTGGCTCCATCTATCCCTCTCCTGGTCTTTGTCTTAAGTTGAATTCAGAACACAATATTGTGCTTTTTTTTTTCTTCCTCGCTACACTTGGCAAAATCTGAAGTTTTTATTCATGTGCACTCTCCAAACATTTTTTAATTTAATAATGTGTTGTTGCAGCATCTTAATTTGTCTTGCTGTAACCACAAAACAGCAATCTGGAGTAGTTTAAAACTGACCTGGTTGCAAATGTTGGCTACCATATCCATAGACACATTTTCTTGTGCAAGTTACTCCTTATTAGTTTACTTTCCTGTTAGCTGTAAGTGAAGCTTCTCCCACTAGCAGAACACTTTTTTAATTGGCAAGAATGTTCTCTCAATTAGCACTTGGCAGGCAGAGGTTTTTGCATTTGTGAGGTCTTTGTATTCTCTTCTCCCGTTTTTCTGTATTTTCCCCAGTGGCTGCACTAGGAAAGTTCAAGCCATCCTTTCCTGTGGAGAGGAACATGTGGGCTAACTGATTACCATGCATCAAGAAAGACATTCTGTAAAGAAAGATAGAGGTTGGCATTACCTCATCCTACTGCTGACCACCCAAACTTCGGCCTGTTTTGACAGGGATTTTTCTACATAGTAGGGGCAGTGAACAAAAGTCAGAACATCTTGGCTAGAGGTTTTGTCTCCCCTAAAATGGATGCCTTTCGACCATCTGCAGACATGGTGCTTCCTTGTAAAGTAACCTATATTAACCTGCTAGGAACTACTTAAATCAAGAGAATTTTGGTTTAAAAAAAACCCAGAAAAATTACATAATATAGTTCTTTATATAGAAAGCCCTTGATCTTTCTGTAGTTGCACCCCAAGTTGCCGAACTCAACACAGATTTATTTTCTTGATGATGGCAAACACTTCGACCTAGGATGAGCTGGCTGTCATCATCAAACACATCAGCACGCCTCAGTCTTGCAGGGAGCGTTTGCTACTTGATGGAGCCTCTCTACCCCACAGCTCTGACAGGAGCCCTGCACTTGGTCACCAAAGGACTTATGTCCCCATAACACAGAGGTGGAGTGACATGTATGAGTTCGGTTATGGATGGGAGGAGGGGTGGTGAACTCAGAGTGGGGACCAGGTTTCCCAAATGCACAGCTGTTGCAAGATGTAATGGGAAGAGGTGTGGGATGCTGGCTGCCGCTTCCTGGTCCCGCGGCTCTTCAGGCACTGCAGACTGGATCGGTCTCCGTGCTTTGGAAGTGTGGTGATGGGCGCTCACAGGAATGGCAGTGGCTGCATGATCCGTGTAATGAGCTTGCATTCAGTACAGGGATGGGGCTGCCCCGAGGGGATGGTGAAGCAAGGAGGAATCCCTCCGACAGCTGCCTCTACAGAGAGCTGTGTCTCCTGTGCCATTGCTGTCACCTGGGGATGCTTCTGTGGGGTTAGCCTCTTCTTTCTTGCGATGTTGTTGTTGTGTTATTTGGTGACTTTTGTTTAAAATATTTTACTGAGTTTTTTCCCAGCTTGTCAGCGTTGCCTGGTGCCTGGGACTGAGCTGAGGCCACAGGTGCTGATGGTGACAGAAGAGGTGCATGCACACGGAGGGGAGGCTTCTGCCCGTGCTGTGTCAGCGATGCCTACAGTCAGTGGTCCTGAGAAGCAGGAGAGTCGGGCACTGTCACGTCCCGCCTTTTTATTTTTTTTTTTAGTGAGAATTTTTGTTCTTTTTTTGTTCTAGTTGGTTGGGTTTTTATTTGCCTGGGGGTTGTTCCGCCATGGGTGGGGTTTGGAGCAGGAGGCTCGGGTAGTTCGGCCCTGGTCCCAGCTGGAGACAGCGAGGCGGCGGCGCTGCCTTGGGAAGCGGCTCCGGCATCATCCGCTGGGCGGCGGCGCCACCTGGCGGCCACGGCCGGCCCCGGCACCTCCCCTTCCTTCTCCTCCTCCTCTTCCTCCTCCGCCTTCTCTTTCTCCTCTTTCTCTTCCTCTTCCTCCTCCTCTTCTTGCCCGGCCTGCTCTCCTGCTCAGCAACCCGCAGCTGCTCGGTGCTTGCTTGGTGCCGAGCCAGGGACTGACACTGGCATGCAGGGAAAATAACTGCGTCTTTAGTGACAGTCAAGATAGCAGAGCTGTCTTGCAGACGATGTCCTTACAAATTGATGTCCCTGGGCTCTTTGGGGAGCTGCGGTGGTGGCAGGAGAAGCCTGAATGTGCTGCACATGGCAGTGGGTCCCTAGGTTGGGATTTCAGCTGAGCGCATGACCTGTGTGCAGGTGAAGGTGCCAGGGTGGCTCAGTAGTGCCGAGCGCATGACTCAACTCCCGGGGATGGGTAGCTCCGTTTGCTATGGAGCCTCCCTCACAAAGGCTTAAAGTCCCTTCGGAGGCTGTATGTTTCTTCTGATTAAAGAACTAAAGCAGAAATTGGTTCGATGTGATCGATATCTGTGCATAAGGACTAGTTATCACCTGGACCTTGTGTGTAGTCAGGTGTGTGGGTGGATTAAGTTGCTGATTAAATGCCTCTTAGTGAATAGATTTAAAATGACTTTGAGTTTGAGCAGGATTTTGAAAACATTTTTATTTTTGTGACATTGGTCTAATCTGTATCTTTGTCAGAGTAATTGTAGTATTAAAGTACTTCTTTATGTGGTGATACTGGAAAGACACACACATACACTCTATGTAAATATCTGGGCAACCATCTGTTTTTCTGTATGATTTTCTACTATTTAAGATTCTGAATTTACCAGATTAATTTCTTAAGCCCATTTTTCTGTAGACAAGTTTTATTTCTGTCTGGAAGCAGTCTTAAGGGGCCAGCTGTGATTGGGATGGCTGGTGTCCTGCCATTTGTGACAGAAGGGTGTAGGTAAGTGATAAGGAAGTGATGTCTGAGATCTGAGGAACTGTTTCTTTATTAGTAACTTAATCTTTCTTGGTTTTTTTTCCCCCCTCCCCCTTGTGGAGTATTATGTGCACAAAAACAGACCCTGCAATTGAGACACATCTGGGGGCAGTGAGGTGGGGGTGGTTTGGTTACCTTAGTTCCCCTCATCCCTCCCCAGTGCATCTACTCCCCAGTAAAGTTGTTCTCACCAGATCTATTGTGTGCTGCTGGGAAAGCAGATGGCCTTCCTGAGCTTCCAAAAAATCAGGTCCCTGTATGTCCGGAACACCGGGGAATAATGAACACTTAAACTCCTCAGGATGAGAGGTGTCAGTACTGTTTCCTACAAAAATACACCAAGCCACAGCCCTTACCCAAAAGCCGGTGCAGCTTGTTCCTTGTTCCCAGGGAGATGCTCTTCCATCCTGCCAGGTTTGCATGTCTGAGCAGACAAACTTTTCACTGAAGTATCAGACATATTTTCTGTTTAAGGGCACCTCATAAATGACTGATCATTGACATTTTAAAATCTTCCTTTGTTAATCCCATGGCAGGCCCAGGAATCTTTCATGGGCCTTGCACTCGATGTGGAGGTGAGAGATGCCAGCGAGGTTAATGGAGCCTCTTGCCCAAAGTGGTGTTTGCAAAATACTGCAGGTGCATGTGTAGGTTTTATCAAACCGAGTTTTTAAGTTGCTCTTAAATGTATTTATCTATTCGTAAAGAATGCAAAAAAATGAGTGCTGGGGGAAGGAAGTTATTCTGAAGTACTTTCCTGCCCTTCTGGATGTGTGTATTTGGTTGTTTGGTTTTCTGTTTTTAATCCTTTTGAAAAGGAGAAATTCCAAATTAAGCCAGCCTGTGGCAGTGTTTTTCAGCATTTCTTTTGCTTCTGCTGCTTTTAAAGCTTAAGCTTTGGTGCTAATGGGAAAGTGGAGAGGCTTCCTATGTGCTATGTGCAGTAGTTAGAGTTTCAGATTTAATAATGTTTTAGCATTTTCACACAGCTGTTATTAAAATGAGGTGGTGATATAAATAAGCATGGCTCACAGGTGCAGAATTACTGTTTCATTGTCTCTGAAGCATATTTTAAGTGATGTGTTTCTATTGCCATTTTTCAAATGGATTTGATTTTTCTTTCTATCCTCCTTTAGTGTAACAAAGTTTCTGTATTTGAAAGATTCATTAAAAGAAGTTTACAGCTGGTTCTTTTTTTCAAGATGTCTTTGAGACCCTTGTCTCCTGACCTTTCTGAGTTACATTGTGCACCCTGGGATGATTCTCATCTGACTTTCTTCCCAAACAGAGGACTTCCTCTGTGTCTTCCACCAGAGTTTAGTAGATGTGGTATTTATTATGTTATCTTTTAAATGACATCCTAAAAATTATTTTTTTTCCCTTTACTCATTTTTCAGAATAGTAAGACTTTTAAAAGTAAGAATATAAGTGAGCTCACAACTTTGGTGTTCTCATGAGCTCTCAAATTTACCTCTTGGTATAAAAGGAGTGGTGTCAAGAAAAATGCTAAAGCTTCAAATCCCTTTTAGAGTGCATTTTGCCTGCAGACAGCTGCCCTTTCTGCTGCTGTGCTGGTGGTGCTAGGTTCCAGCCTGCTTTGTCTGTCAGCTCTTCAAGGGACTTATGGAAGTTGCCAGTAAATGGCTGGTGTCTTTAGGGATCTGCAGAAGGCTATCATGGAGTTGTTTCAAGCCAGGTCTGGAAGACAATTTACTTTTCTTGAAGTGCCTTCCATTGTCATTGTTACCGCCAGGGAGGACAGTGAAAGGAAGGGGAATGGGAAAGGGAAGGTACTTTCCTAGCAGTTAACCAACCTGCAAATACCCCTGTCCTGTGCAGTCAGTAGGGGCAAACACTGCCAGTGCCGAGTAGAGGTGGCTGCAGGAGAGCTGCGTCTGGTGCCTCCAGCCTCTTCTCTCGATGCCTTTGCCTCAGGGCTGCAGGTTGTGTCACATGCACAGTGCCTTTGGTGCAGTTCAGCTGCTGTGGGTACTGAGTCAGTGGCTTTGGCTGAGTGGCCAAAGGCTGCCCTTGTACCTACAGTCACATCCTCCTTGGGAGCCCTGGTTCCCTGTGGGCCATCCAGAGCAGAGCTGTTCAAATCAACTTTTTATCTTTCAGTAGCATGGGTACTTCTTTTACCTCCAGGAAATTCTGCAGGGCTTGGTCCCTCATCTCTCCTCCTGTGTGCTTGCAGCACCACGTAATGGTGCTAATTATGATCTACCCATGCCACACCTCACCAAGGGCATCCAGTTTCCATCCAGTCTCCAGTGGTGGTCAAAGAACCATAGTTCTGTCCAGCCTCCGTCTTGGGTTTGATAGTGTGTACTTCCTTCCCTATTCCAACCCTATTTTCTTCCATTCTCTTTTCAGAGTCCTCTTTCCTCTGAAAGGCAGAAAAACAATAAGCCCAAGGAAGCATATTTTCTGTCCAAGCACTGTACAACTACCAAATCTTTAAATTTGTGTAATACTTAAAATTTGCGTTCCCCTTTCTGTCATGTGCTCCTGTATTTTATGTGATGGACATGCACAGTAGAGATTCTTGACTGCCTTAAATCTTTCAGCAGAGTCACCAGCTATGGTACCGTGGCCTTCAGCAGGAGCAACAAGGTAAATTAGGTCATGCAGAGCTCCTTATTTCTGTGACTGCTGCCTCTGTTACCACGCTGGGCTTGCCGGCTGTAGCTGAGGTATTTCTGCAGAATGCTGGCTGACAGCACAGCTGTACCCTCTGTTTTTAGATTGAGTAGCTGTAGTAAAGGGCTTTATGATGTATGGCAGTACGCTACCCATGCTTAACAAATGATGGGAGAAATGAAATATTGGATGAGGAATGTTAAGCTGTATGGGATGGCTGCCAGTCCACAGTCCTGGCCTGGAAAGCCTTCCTCCTTAATGCACTTGAAGGAAGATGAACAGGTGGTGGTCAGGAAGATGCTGTGGAGCAGACCTTGTGGCGTATCTGACTGTTGGAATGAAAGGGAAAATCTACAGGAAGATTTACAACTGTTTGGGTCTATGTTTGAAGGGATTGTACAGGCAAGCTGCCACTTGCTTAAAAAAATCTGAGTCTTAATTTTCCATCTCCTCTGCAAGTATTTTTGATGCATCAAAGCCAATTGTGCTTCCTTTCCTGTGCCTCAAACGAAAAGACCCAATACCCAACAAAACCCCACAACAGCCCTTGCCCAAATCCAACCCTTTGAAATTTAATTACGTATCCTGCTGTGTTAATGGTCTTACACCCTTCCTTTTTCCTCCATCTACCTGCACCAAACTTCACAGGCAGGGCCACACGTGGAGAAATGTGCAGCAGTTACAGAGCATACTGGAGGTGTTCTGCCTAGGTTTTGGACCAGTTCTACTGTATTGCTTGCTGTTAACTCTGAAATGACAACAAAGCTGTGTTAAGAGTCAAATTGATATCACCTGGCCTAATCACTTCCTAATTTTGCAGAACATTCCAGGGGTTTTATATCCCGTAATTTTCTTTAAGTATATTATGAGCAGCAACATTTAAGGCAATGCCAAATTGTACAGTTCCATTTTGGCAAGTAGCCCCTGCAAATGTGTTTGTATTGGTTCTGTATATGTATTCCTCTGGCACTTTATTTTACCCGCAGTTTTTAGCTAAGTAGTTACCATTCCCTCACCACTTTCCAGGATCCAGACTATAGCTAAACAGCCCTCTGTGAGATAGGAAGAGATCAGGATGCTCTTAAAGTTCAGAGGGCAAAGAGAGGCTGTGGGCCATGACTGAGAAGTCCACATCCAAGTCCCAGAAGGGGCTGTGCTGGGGATGCGAGCAGGATGCGGCATCAGGATGGGGATCAGATGCATTAGTTGCAGCCTTGCTTTGTAGATTTGGTCAGAGCAGTGTCACCTGCCCTCAGCTCTGCATGAAATACAAACTTTATTCTCAAACGGTGAAAGCCCCAGTGAAGTCTTCACTACTCTTGGGTCAGTATAATATGGATGAAGGATGAAAAAGGCACTTGAAAATGCTTTGATATCAGGAGCTACAGCTTCACTTGCAGGTAAGTTTTGTGGGGGTTTTTGCCTGCTGCTGAGCAGAGAATACACTCACAGACTTCCGTGAGAAGTTCACAGGGGAAAGGACTGGTAAGTCACAACTAGCTCTGCCACTGCCCAGAATTCCTATATACCAAGTATAGAATGACTTACCAAAAAAATGCCACTGAGGAGGTACAGAGAAATGTGATGAACACTGAAAATGTTGAGTCTGTGGCACACTGCCAGCAGCAGCCATATTACCCATATTTGCACTTTCACTTCATTACATGCCTTGCTGTGAATGCTTTCCTTCCGTAAGCCCCATGTCTGTGTTACTCTGGAAGGGCTGATACTGGGAGACAGATCTGAAAGCACCTGCCCTAGAAGAGGGTTTGTGTTTGGGGATGTGCACTGGTGAAAAGCTGAGGGTGATGAAAAGATACTGTGCAAGAGGATATTGGAATAATTTGCACATGGAGCTGCTGTTTCAACCAATTGACTTCTGAGGCTTGTAGCATCAGTACCCTAGATAACAACACAGGCTAATATTCTTCAAGAAAACACTGTAGGCAAGTAGCTGGAGAGAAAAAGTTCACTGTGAACTTTCAGGCTTGTTTTTCCAGTACCTAACAACGTGCAGTTCACTCTGAGAGATTTTGGACCCGATACCCTTTACAACCTAGTTCCTTAGTTTCTTTGTTGGTGCCTATATTCTCTTGATTATGCTTGAAATTCCAATAACCTTGCTGGCATTTGCGTCTGTAGGTTTCAGACCTTTGTTTTCTTTCGGGGGGGGAAAAAAAAAAGTGATCTTGAAGTGTGACATAACTCTAAAGCATTTCTGCTGTGCAGAGGAATTTGTAATTTTACTGAGCTAGGGAATACCTTGTAGAAAGGGGTCTTTTGTGTGCTGTTCTGTTACTGTTCTCAGACTCAGATTCCAGTCATCTTAAAAAGTGAAGTTTCAAATGTAATCAACTAAAATTTTTGTACCTTTTTCCACTCACATTTCAGATTCTTTCTGAAATGCAAAACTAAAGCAGTGTCTCTGATGATAATAACACTAATAATCTAAAATAGTTCAGAAATCTCAACATGTACAGTTCAGAACTGAACAAACATGGATGGTCACCAATCCATGGTTTTTGCTGTCTGGATTGTAAGAGCTCTGTGGGTTTTGTTTTCATAAGCAGCAGGTGTCCTACTGGACAGTGCTGGGGAGATTAGTCAAATGGGGACCGAGAAGCATTAGAAGTGGTGGGCTTGGCTGGCCTGTCCTGCTTTTGTTCCTTGCAGTGTGCCCTTCATCAGAGGAAAGGAGATGAACAATGCAATGAGGCTCTTCAGCTGTTTGCACTCTCTGGGCTTGGCAGGATGATGCGTTTGACAGCAAGGGTAAAAAGTAACTTGCAGGTAAAGTGAGAAACTGCAGAGGGTAAAATTAGTGAAATGAAGGAAACAGGACTTTGAAATAAATCACTACATTGTTGTTCCAGGAATATAGGGAAGACTAAAAAAAAAAAAGGAGGAAAACCAGCTGAAAAATAGCATGGTCATAAAAAAAATTGAATTAAAGACACCAACCATTAGTCATCTAATCACTGTGGCAACAGCAGTAGTACTGTTTGGGAAGTAAATGGTGTAAAAAATGTTAAATTTTGTTACTCTCGAGTGCCTGTTGTGCTTTAGGAATATTATTCTCCCATTTAGTGCTCCCACTGACGTGATGCTGCCGCTGATCACTTCCTCCTCCCCCTCCTATTGGAAGCACAAAATGCAAAAATCACAGATTAAGATGAGCATTTTACTGGAAACAGAAATGAGATTAAAAAACCAAACAGTAACAGCAACAATATTAATTATAAGAGGTATAGGACAAAGAAATGATTTACACTGGAAAAAAAAAACAACAACAAACAAATCCAGGACTTTGCTGGTCTCCAGGCTTTTCCCTTCTCCTAGGCAGTGAG
>WEKY01060128.1:139218-196790 GCA_013390045.1 Picathartes gymnocephalus | reverse complement strand
TTTTTTTTTTTTTTTTTTTTTTAAGTACAGCTTGAGCAATTAACACAAATACTGCTATTGACCCTCCTGATCTAAGCTTTAAAATTATTCCTAGTATGTTCATTACTGTTCTTGAGAGGAATCATAGGAATTGAATCTAGCAAGACACTACGAAGATATGTTAGAAGCCTATGGTTGTGTTTTGTAATAGCCTTAAAAATTTTCGTCTAATGCACTGACAGCATTGGGGCGACTGCAGGCCTAGATACACCTCAGAAATGCCTTTATTGTTTTCCTGCTCTGTGTTACATTTTTCACCTGAAAAATCTCTTTTTCATAGATGGATGCACTAGGAAATAGGGCAAAAAGGACTGCAGCCACCTCAAAGTTTGCAGTCCCAGGCTTTACCAGGGCACATGGGACTGTGGGTTGTCTCTCTGCTTTCTCTTCCTCTTCCCCTCCCCAAGTACAAACCTAAACTGAACAGTCCAGACCTAAAGACCAAGCCCAGATCTAACATGTGCCACTTCTCATGGTCTGACCTTGTCCTCTGCTGAAATAGCTTGGTACTTAGATTTTGACCTTGCGAGAAAGTATCCAGAGGAATATCTGTGGTCCACAGAGCAACCTGGGAGTCGCAGGTATCTGCTGACGCCCCCCTTCATCACAGCTGCACAGGTGGACCTAGAGTCTGTCAGCTCTGCAGTCCCTGGAATGGGGCTGGCACTGGTCTCCCACTTCCCTCCTCTGCCCAACACAGCCAGCAGGTCGGTTCTCTCTCCACTGACTACTGCTGCAACCAGAGGATTTGGTTTTGCTTTGCTTTATTATTTGCTACCATGATCAAAGAAGCCACTCCTTGTGATCATAAAGAGAAGTCTTAAAGTCTTATTTAAGAGCACAAATAGTTTGGGCTTTGATAGATATGCTTTGAAAACAACACAGATGTGTAGTATCAGATTTCACTGCTGCATGCAGTGTCTTTGTTTCAAACTGTAAATTGGGCTAGTACTGCTGGGCATGTGCTGTCCCAAAACCTTGTTGCCTGCAACATGGGAAAAACAAGTTTCTGGGTCTTGGGGATTTTTTCCCCCTGAATATAGCCCTTGGAGAGTTTGAAAGGAAAATGATCTTAGCAGAGTGAACATTCACCTCTGCGAGGCTGCAAATCTATGGGTTATTTTTAACCTAATTACCTCGAACTAAACAAAAGCTGAAGAATGTTTTTGCTTGAGTTGAAGGTGAGGCTAAGTAGACTTTATTTGCAGAGCAGCTCCAGCCAACAGCGTGATTCTTCCATTGCGCAGAATAATGCCCGTGGCAGTGCCCTGCGCTAACAAATGGCGCTCGATTTTCTGAAGGGCTGGCTTTTCTGAGTTGGTGTGAGAGGATATGCAGCTCTAGAGCAGTTCATTCCTTTCCCCTTCTCACCCCTCCTACGGATGTGGTGATCACTTCGGACTGGTGACGTTTTAGATGGAGCACAGTCTCCTTACACTTGCCTGGCAGTGGCTCATTAACTGCGTGTTAATTGAAACTGAAAGTTTGTCAGATGATTCAATTCAGTTACATGCTAAATGGATTCAGTGCAGTAAGCATTACTTCTGTGATGAAAATCTCTGTGGAATTGGTCTGTGAACTGATTTAAAGGGAGTCATTGGCTTCATCAGTGGCTCTTAGAGGTAGACATCGGGAGAGCAGGCAGAGGTAGCCACGCTCACAGCAAAACAAATCCTACTCTTCTCTTTCACCCTAAACAGTTTTAATTACTGCCCAGTATGTTCCCTTTCCAGGGCATACATTAGGTGGATAAATTTATGCTGGAGAGCTCAGAGGTGAGAAAGAAAATGAGGAAAATTAAAAGTGTGTTTTGAATTCTGTAATCTAAATGGCTGAAATGTTGAATTCTTATCTTCCTATTGATTGAGCAGTCACAGAATTTTCCTAAAGTTTGACTCAAACATAAAGATATGTTACAAAAAAAAAGAAATTAAAAAACCAAAAGAAAAATATCTGCTTTAAACTGTAGGAAAGAAAATTCAAAATTTACATCCCTTATAACTCATCTTTTATACCTGGCCACTGCAAAAGTCTCCCTTAAGTGGGCAATTTATTCTGAATGCTATACCTGCTTATATGGTTGGTTTCCATGTGGAGCCAATTTTTATTGCTGAGTTATAAACCCTTTGAAAATAGGGGCTTGTAATGGAAGCACTGACAGACCTTTAACTAGGTCAGTTTTATCTGGCTCCATTATCTTTGCTTTTGTTAAAGCATTAAATGGTTGCAGATTTGTTTATTTTTCTTGCATTCCCAGAATTTTAACATGGGTACATTATTGCATTGTTTTTTCTTCAAAGTGTCATGAACATGCAGGATTAGAGAGTTTATCCAGACTCTGCAGTCATCTTTAAAAGTAAATTGAACTGTTCTGCCTTATTTCAAGATTTTCTTGCTCATACAGTACATTTGGTCTGTAGCACGTCATTACAATAGTAATACCAAAGTTTCCTTTTTCTTCTGCTATCTTATTCTAATCATGAATTCTGCTTTATCTTTTGAGCTCCTTTCTGTGTGAAATGACAATGATGTTTTTTTGTTTGTCCCATTCAGATGGAAAACCATACCACTGCAACTTCCATGAAGATGAAACACCAATGATAACATCTCAGTTGGATGAACTCCCAAAGCTGGGAGGCCGAAACACCAGAGAAAATGAGGCCAGGGAATCTAAACCAGAGATTCCTGCCCTGGTGTCAGCACTGGAGAGTGTCATCAAGGAACCCTTTTCAAAATACCAAGGTTCTGCCGACATAAAGATGCCAGTATTTCATCACAGCCAAGGGCTTCCTTGCTCCAGTCACATTGCTAGCTTTGCTTCGGGTTTGGGCCAGATATCTTCAGACATGGTCGTGGACTTGAAAACATCACTTGAAATGCAGGCTAGTCGTGCTGGAGAAAATTTGCTAAACTTGCACAGGGGGCATCCTCTGATAGAAAAAGGTGCTGAAGCTCTAGAGGTAGCTCCACTCGATTTGAGTGAAAAATCAACAAGGGATAATGCATGCAATAAATACCTGAATACATCCTTGCAGGCTGCTTTAATTGTCTACACATGTCCTTTCTGCAGTCACAAGACCTACTACCCCGAAGTCCTGTGGATGCACAGAAGAATTTTGCACAAAATCAGCTGTAACTCGATGGTACCCCCGTGGGTTCAACAGAACGGATTCAAGAGTATTAAAAACAACCTGGTCTTTCTGGCGAGGAGTGGGCGCACTGGCCCCCCTCCTGTTCTTGGTGGCAAGGAATGCCAGCCTTTGCCCGTTGCCAGATTTACACGCACTCAAGTGCCAAGTGCGTTGCCAGGTTCCAAACCCAGCTCTCTTTCTGTTGGGATGGCTGTAAAGTCCGGGAATGCGTATCCGTCAAAAGACAGTCATGCACTCAGCCATTGTGGTTCACATGTGTCAGGTCCGGATGGCTACAGACAGCCCAAGTTAAACCATTCCCAGGAGCAATACAGCACAGCAGCACAACAAAAAAGCAAATATGAAGCAAATTCCAAACTTATGCAAATGGGAACCTATGGCAGAAGTGTAACACCTACTCAAACGGTCATATCCAGGCCTAGCATGCAGCCCACCAACAGTAAGCAAGTGGAAAAGTATGTGGTTCCCCAGGGAAGTACTGGTTTTGCCTCTCCAGGTAAGCACTGTGCATCCGACTCTGTGAAGGCCAAATACAACCCCCCACTGCAGTACCATCCTCTGTGTAAAAGTGAGCAGTACCCTAAGCACGAAGAGCCGTCAGTGCCTCAGAGGGAGCCTCATGTGAAGGCTGGAAATGAGATGAGGACATTGGCAAACTGCACAACTGTAGCACGAGCAAGTCCAGTGCTGCAGCCTCAGCCTAGCGCTGTGGGAGTTCCTCTGGCTTTACACTCCAGCAAACAGGACCTGGGATCAGATGGGCACGAGAAACATTTGGACATTTTAAATATCTTTAAAACATACATTCCAAAGGACCTTGCTTCACTGTACCAAACCTGTGGTGCCAACAGCCCTGTCCTAGATCACACAGGTAAGATTTTCACAAGCCCTGCCGTAGCTGAGGACATAGTTTGCTTGTTCTTTCTTTGTTCAGGGCCATGCCATGCTGTTTCCCAGTTTTTCCTTCTCTGCCTTTAACGATTAGGATTACAAGTTCACTGTTTTTATCGTTGCTGGATAGGCTTCAATAGGTTTGTTTACTGCTCTCTTAACATTGCAGCATCCCCCCTTATGCATTATGTGACATTTCTGTCGCAGGTTAAATGTATCTGGTTCCACCTGGAGTACTGCTGTTCCTTTGTCCTCCTGCTTCAAGCCGGCTAGAGTTACACAGATGTGCTGTCACAGGAAGATCCCCCTGATGTGCTGGTGCTGGCACACATCATCATCTTTTTGCCTCAGGCAAAATAAACATCCTCTGGGGCTTATCTGTGATGTTATTTTGGAGGTTTTGTTCAATTTTGTCTGCAAACAAGTCTTCCAACATACAGGGATAATCACTTGTCAGTGTCCTTTGTCTTTCTTGACAAAAGTCTTAAGATCTTCCTTGTCCATATCAAAGGCTTCTAGGTATTTTTCAAATGAGTCTTTTGATCTGTTTGTATGCTTATAATTAAAAAGTGGTAGAGCTGAACATGTGTCTGCTAATTCACATAAGTAGCAAAATCAGTTGTGCAATTAGCCAGTTTAAAAGTTCAGGGACTAAAAAAGTTCAACTGCCATGTAAATAAAAATACACCTACATATTTGCATTTGAAACCGTAGTCTTTTGATGATCTGTCAGAATTAGTTTGTCTTGGTGGAAACTGAAAGTCACACTGATTGATTACACATGAGATGTGTGTGTGTCTGTAGGGGAGGAGAATTGGAGCCGTAGTCTCACCTCTCACTACTTGCAAGCTGTGCTATTTTTTATACCCTTCTTCTCTTCGTAGAAGTCATGCAAATGAACTCCACATGAAAAGAGCACACATTCCAGGCCAGTGTTCTGGTGTCCTCACTTGACATAATGTACTCTGTTTTGTCAAAAGCATGTGTGAAATGAAGCTTTTGCAGGTGGTACAAAATCCAGGACACTTGGAAGCTGGTAGTCTTAAGGACAGCTGTGGTCTAGTGCCCAGAAGGTGTGTGCAAGCTGAGGCAAGGAAGGAGCCCAGAGTGTTAGGTCAGGTCTTTGTGGAAGGGCCTTTTGTGGGAGACAGGAAGGCAAAATCTGTCAGACATAGTCCATGAGTGAGTTGCACCTTTCAGCCACTTCATTGTCAGTTCTGCTCAGTCACTTCAAAGGTGGTGCTGTGTAGGGGCCTGCTATTTATTGAGCAGATCATTTTGCAGGAGCTTAGGGGCTGCGTGATGATTGTAACCAACACCAGGCCCCTGGATTTTGTTAAGGAAGCAGAGGAAGACACGCTTAGTTTCTAAAACTGCAGTGTTCCTTAGGGGGTTTTTTTGTCCAGCCAGCTTTGCTTTTGCCATCCCAGTGGATTGTTGTTTAAAGTTTCTCCCTGCCCACTTTGTGTTCTAAGTACCAGTTAATTGTTCCACCCCCAACTTGGGGTACCTTCACATGGATACCCTTCTTGATGTTATTTAACATTACCTTGTGTCAGCATGTTCAGGGAAATCTTACTGATCCAGTGAGCTCCCAGCTGTGTTAGGAGGGATAAAAGAAAAACAGTAAAAGCTAGGAAATAGAAGATGACTTAGTGAAGGCAAGGACCAGAAAATTCATGATGACTTTTGGAACAAAGTAAAGTAGGGGCAGGGTTTCTAAAAAGGTCTCTATTTACTTGCTTTTTAAAAGAGGGATTTTATTGCCAAAATGTTTTTGCTGGGCAGCGATTTCTAGAGACACTTTAACTGGAAGTTATTTAGTGCCCATCTCTGCTTTGAAACCTCTTCTTTCATTCCAAGTGTTTCACAGCAATCAAGTTTTCAGAATTTGAAACGTCTTTTTTTTTAATGTAGCTTGTCTTCATTTTATATACAACTTTCAGGTTGTTGATGTTTCTCCAAACCAGTTGGCATGATGGCTGTTTCTCATAACACTCAAATAAAAAGCTGCTTCAGGCAAAAGGAACAAGATCCTACCAACTGCAGACAGAGGAGGGTAATTGAACTTTGTCTGAAATAACATATGGCTCTAGATAGGCTGAGTCCTCTGAGTCAGTATGCATCATCCCATTTAGCCTTAATACTGTAATGTAACTGTGGCAATCATGACTAAAGGACAGCCAAAAATCCTGCTTAGGTATACTATTTGTCATGTTTTTTCCCCTCAGTTGAATATTCCCAATAGATTTTACTTGGGATTTTTTGGCATATGATGTCATCTTGGATCACACTAGATTATTTTAGTGTGTGGTAGTACAGTGTTCAACTTCCTTTTGAGTGGCTGCATTTATTTTTGGGATCCTTTCTTTTACGTTTGTGTTTGTTCCAGTGTGTCCTCAGAAGTGAGTTGTTGTATGTACTGTTGTGATACAGCTGCAAACATAAAGCTTGCTGTGCTTAGGCCAGGTTTGTTTCACACTGCCCAATGTTCCCAAATGCCTGCGGACAGAATCTTATTGTTATATTTAATGGTAGTTATTTATTTTTATTCATGCCATTTACATATTAGGAAAGGGTGGGTTATGGCAGCAGATGTAGTCTTTGGGGCTCCTTTGAGACCAGCTTTGAGCATGGGTTTCACAGGAACTCCCATTCACGCAGTCGTGTTCATTTACGTTAATTTGCGAACACCTGTCATCGTCCACCTCCTTTTGTTCACGTAGAGGATAACCTGAGTAATGACTCTTGGAGGTATTGGCTTGCACCAGCCACACCCATGGCTTAAAGCTCTGAACTATCAAAAGCCTTATGGTACTACTTAGGAAATGCAACCATGGCAAATACACCTGGAAATGATTCATTTTTTCCACCTGCTTTTTGAATAACTCCTGTAAAGTGAGTGCTAGGGAGGGGTTAGGTGAAAGTCTTAACCCACTCACTCTTGGTGTTCATACGTTCATTTTCAACAGCGTTCTCAACCTTCCCTCATGGGGTAGGAGCAGGGCTTCCATGAAGGCTGTTGGGTCAGGTTGGTGATGGCTGCTGAGATTAGTGTATGGATTAGTGTAGGAGACATGGGTTATTGAGGGATGAAATGTCTTTCCAGAGGTGTCAGAACCATGGCCTGAGGAACCCAGTTCTCCTGGGCTTTGCAAAACTGCTGTGCCAGTCCTTGCCTGTTCAGCAGTCAGCATGGCACTCCTGCAAAGGCCACAGCTGGTTCCTCAACACACTTCCCTCAGCTTTGCTTTCCAGCTTGCAGTGGCAGTTCTAGCCACTGAAGGGGAAAATGCTCGTAACAACTCAGAAATCCTGCTTTAATCTTGACTGTCTTACAAGGCAAACCTGTCCCATTACAGTTCAGTAAGGTTTCCTTGATATTTAGAACACTTATGTTATTTTTTAAATTTTATTTTGTTAGGGTTTTTTTGTTTTGTTTTGTTGGTTTGGTTTGGTTTTTTTGTGTGTGTGTGTGAATCTATCTGATCTGAATTTTTCCCCAAATCATGATCTTGTATTTGACTGCCAGAAACTTAATTTTGCGAGCAAGTGTTCAGGTGCATTATGCAGACTGTGCTGCCATCTGCAGGAGGTGCTATTATAAAAGGAGAAAACAATCTGTGAGTGGGGCTTTTGTTTGGAGTTTTTTTTGCAGCAAGATATTTCTTTGCAGTATATGGTCTGTTGAGAACCATCCCAGGGTGACTGGTGTCATACCAGCAGAGTAGGTGGCAGCTGTCTTCTTCTCCGTTCATATTCAGATGCAGCATCCATATTTTGGATGAATCCTTTGGCATCTTGCAGTTGATTTTTCAGTTGTGTGGAGGTTTTTTGTTGCCACTTTTTTGGTCACAATTTTATTCTTTTTAAATGCTGTAACTGGGGAGGGGAGATATGAAAGAAAAGCTGAAACTTCACTTCAGTTGACATCCCTCTCAGAATTTCTTTAAAAGCCAAAGTATTCCAGTGGCAAATGGAAACATCAACTCTTTTCTTTTGAAGAGGGTGTTTTACCAAAATAGAAAAGATGATGTTCAAACTTTTTTTTTTTAATAAAAAAGAAGCCCAATAAAAGTCAAATGTGTCTTTTTTGATCAGCAGCAAAAAGACAAAGACCAGCCCTTTAAGTCAGATGCTGTAAACTGACCTTTGGAGAAAAAGGAGAGGTTTGAGCGGTTTTCCACAAATGCTAATGGCCTAGAAAACATGTTTACCCAGGGCTGGGGGAAGGCTGCTGTGCTGCTACCAGCTCAAAATGTCCGGAATGACACTTTCATTCACAGATGTCTTTCGTCTGTGCCTCAGAGGTCCGGGGTCAAAGCAGCACCGGCAGGCAGGTAGGCAGGGGCGAAAGGTTTGATCAGTCTGCGATGGCTCCGCTCGCTCTGCATTTGTCTCTGAGGTATTGCCGCCTGGGGGGGACAGTCGGGCTCTGGTCCTACTCACTTCCTATTATCCATGTGACTTGTCTCCGCCACGCTGGAGTCACTTTGATTTGCCTGATGTACTGCTTGACAAAGCTGGGTGATGGCTGAGAAGTGGATCCAGCTGCTCTGAAAAGCGCACACCTGACATGCCAGTCCTGGTGCGGGCACATCATGGGGAGCATTTTTTAATTCAATGTAATTTATGCATTCTTGCAGTCCTGTGTGTGCCTGGCCTGTCAGCCAGTGCCTAGATGAAGGCTGACAGTTGTCATCCAGGGCCTGAAGGTAGCCTCACATAATGACACATTAGACATACTAATGATGTTTTCTTCTGGCATAATGTTNCCCACCCCTCCTCCCTTCTTCCCTCCCTCTCTCCTGACTGCAGGGATGCTCAGGACACAAACACGCCAAGGAGACTGTGTCTGCAGAGAATGTGGAAAATGCTTTACCCAACCCAGCCACCTCAGGACTCATCAGAGGTCCCACGCAGGTATCTTTTCACACTCACTCTTGCTTTCTCCCTTTCCCACTTGCCTGCTTTCAGATTCAGCTAACAAAATGCCAAGAATTACATTTCACATACTATGTTAACCTAAGTAATTCCAGTACCTAAATCTAATAGACAGGTTTTTTATTTTTACGACTATTGCTCTTGTTCTCCAAATATTGCTTACCTGATCCCTGCCCAAACTCCGTAAAATTGCAATGCATTTAAGATAAGTCTGTTTGCAAATCTTTTATTTTAATTAGAGAGTAGGGTACTCAGAAATGAATATGCTAATGAATTCTGTTGCCACCAGCACAAATTGAAATCAAAGTACCCCTTTCAGCACAACATAAGGCTTTGTTTTGCCTCATCGTTGCTGTTGACAGGAACATTTTTGTGGGAAACAAGATTTTTCCCCAGACTGGTCAGCCCTAAAATGGGAAATCCCTACAAGCCATTTTTAATCTGACACAGTCTGTGGTTGAGGCTGGGGGAGGCTGAAGCCACCGGTGTTGTGAGCCCTACTGAGCATTGCATGAGACAGTGAGAGTAGTGGGTTCCTCCTCAAAAGTGTGAATGATGCATACATAAGCCAGTCTGATGCAAAATGACAGAAGCCAAATGGTAAGTAATGCAAGAAGAGGGTCCCTTTACACATACACTGATAATTAATGTTGTCAGTGATTGCTTTCTTCAGTGCTGAAGTCTAAATTAAAAAGGGCAGTGGCCCTAGGCTGCCATTAGCACACTCTCTTACAGTAAGTGTTACGGTAAATTGGTATTTTCCAGCCACAGGCTAGTAGCTGGTGTCTTTTCTTGAACGTGGTTAATCTGTAATGGTCTCAAATAATGTACACACACTAACGAAGCTTGAATGTTCATCTGTTAACAAGCCCCCTTGTTCCCACAGTGGTATTTGAATCTAATGGACTCCGAGGTACTGAAGTTCACACCACCTCCGCAGATGCCCCAAAACAAGTATGTTTTACAATTAATTGGGTGTTTGGTTTTTAATGTGGTAGCTGGGAAAAAAATGCACAGTGATACTCATCACTGAAGCACTGACTGTTTTATAACATGCATAAATAATAATGGTATTGCTTAACTTTTAGCTCTTAAATTTTTTAAGCATTTTATCAGAATCTAATATATAGACCGTCAGTTAATTGTAAAGCAGGTAGTTAGTGTTTAAATAAACATGTTACTGGCTTACTGGGGGCTGGTGGGATAGGTTACTCTGTAATGTGCACTGATGTGTAATAATGAGATAGCAAATTTCCAGGAATTCTTTATGTACTTTTACAATTAACACGGTTTCTGCTGCAACAAGACAACCAATGTTTAGTCTATATTTTTCTGAAGAGTATTTGTAGCCTGATATCCAGTATCTGGCCTTTGAAAAGCTCTCATCCACCAGTTTCCATGGACTGTGTTGCTTTCCTGTTTCTAGTATACAGTTTCCTGTCTTAACAAACACTTCTCAGAGCTCTGAATTATACATAACAAAGCTGTTACACAGAAAATAATTAAGTGGAATTTGTTTCACGTATCTTATGTCATTGGAGAATAGTGTCATAGCCTGGACCTTCCCATTCCATTTGCTGCTTGGCAGGTGGGTTTCAGAGCACACCTTCTCATGGGCACGTCTCTTCCATTGTGAAACTGCCTCCAGCATCACTCACTTTTCCATTCATCCTCATTTTTAGTTTGGTTTTCACTATAGCAGCCCCTGCCCTCCTGTCTCTTACTAAACTATTGCAGATGCTCTTAGCCATGCCTAGAGAATGCATCTCCATGCTACTCCCAACATTATAATGTTTAGGAATTGGTTTCTACTTGCTCAGTGAACATTCTCACTGGGCACCACCATATTACCCAGTTCATATGCTGCACCCTTCATGAAGACTCTTGGCACCTTCTCTGTGCCGTTGCATCTTTCTGGCTCAAAGGGTGCATGGGGAACCTAGCCTCTGTCACAGGAGCATCTGAACTGGCACCAAGCCATAGGAGTGGCCAGCAATTCTCATAAAGTTTCCAAGATGGAATAGCACTTCAGTTGTCGTTGTTGCAATGTTTGCTTTGCTTTTGTGGGACAGTAGCTGCAAAGTTATGCTGTAGTGTCCCCTTTATGATGCTTACCTGATAAAATTGTGCAAGGACACATCTCTGAGTAACAAAGTGAATGACAGAGGCAGACACAGTGTGACCAAGTGAAACATGGCAGCTCTGCCAACATGCTCAGCTAGTCTTTGGTTCTCACCAGTTTAGTAACATAGATTTAGTAAACCTAAAATGCTCTTTCTTCTTTCCATGCTCATGGTTTTCTTTCATGTGTAGTTGAGATCACTTCCTGAAGGCATCTGGGCTTTCTGCTTCTCGAAGACAATATAAGGTCAAAGTTGGAAATACATTTCCAAAAAATTCTGGAATGACTGTATCTATCCAAAAAGAAATGTGGCAGCTCAGACCACATCTGGACTCTTTTTGTAATTTGGGTTATATAACTGCACAATACATTGACTCATAATCTTGTCTTTGTAAACTATTGTCCTGCCAGAATTTATTGACTAACTTCTTTCATGGCAGAGGTAGCTTGCTCTTGCTATCTGCCAGTCTGCCTTCAAAGCATTTGATGAAATTACAGCACCTCTCACTGCAGCAGAACACTGAGTAGGGGTTAACTTCTTGAATAACTTCGTCTCGTGCTAGTCAGTATTTCTTCCACAGAAGATGCGGTGTGGTCACTTCTGCAGGAGATAGTTCCCTTTCTTTTGTCTTGTTTGCTCCTCAGTGCCAGCCTTTGTCTCAATTTGTCAGCATCTGTGTTGTGTACGGTTATTCAGTTGTCTGCTATTCCGCCAGCTCTCGTCACAGGCAGGCATTGTGCTCCCCCAGAAGACTCCACCTGCCCAGTCCCTGGGCGTTACAGAGGGAATACTCTCATTTCCACATGCAGCTGTAGGGGCCTTTAGAAGCGCAGAAATGAGCTCTCATTGCGAACGGTGCCTGCAGCATTCCGTTAACATTACCATTTCCCACTTTAAAACGTTGTCACTCCATGTCTTCATTTCATTTCTTAATTGGGGACTGATCTATTCATGAGAATTTATGGTGTAAAGTCAGTTCAAGTTACAGAAGTGCCATGCACAGGCTTCGAGCAAGAAACAATAGTTACCATGTACGGTAGTTTGAGAAGGAAAGAGGGGGTTTTTTTGATGTCAAGTGGAAATGATTCACTTTACATAATGTTTCCACCTCACAGGTGAAATATCTTCCCCTGAGTAGTCTGCTAAAGAGTAAAATATTAACATTAGTATTTCACGGTTCCCCCATTCCCTTCTCTAGTCAGCCAGAAGATCATCTCTAAAGGTTTCCTTTATGAAACAGTGTTAGGTAGGGCTTTTAAAATCCCTTAGCATGGTAGCTTACAACAGTGCTACACTGAATAGCAGTCTTATCACAGAATAATTCTAATTCGGCATGTTAAAAATAGGGTCTACAGCCAAGCTTTTTCAAAAATGAACTAGCTAAATCTATATTTAGATGTCTAAATATGAACCCTGTTTTAGGGTAGTGAACCACCAACAGGAGGTGCAGGTGTTCAGCATCCCTGAAAAGGAGGTCACCTATAGGAGTGTGTAAAAAAGATCAAATACACACAATTTTGCTACTATTAGCACTGGGCTGTGTTTCATGCTTTGTTATCAGCACCAATGAAATATAAATAAAATGTAGGAAATAGGATGTTCATTCATAACATTATTTATTGTGGTTTCTTATTTCTACCTGAATGCTTTTAAAAAAACCAAACAAAACCAAAATGACATTTTTACATAAAATGAATTTGCCATGAACTTTGGAATATTTCCTACTCTTCTTTAGATAAAGGACAAAAAATGCTCATTGCATACCCCAAGTCAATACAATCTGTGCTAAGTCATGTAGATTCTCTTGAAAAGCTGCCACATTAAACATATTGAATATTCTGAATATTTTTATAAGTGCTAAATATCCCAGTATATACATAATTAAGTTTGCCTTATCCACAATGAATATGTATCTTAATTTCAAATACTCTTAAGCAACATCCAGAGACACGATTTAGCAGGCATGAATTTGGGGAGCACACTCCAGTTGCATATACATGGCAAGACAAAAGCTGGCTCCCCTTCAGAAGGGGCCCTGCAAGCACGTGAGTCTCAAAGCAAGGCTCTCCTAAAGCGTGGGGTCGTTTCAGAGACACGGCCTGATGCTGCAGTGCTGCAGCCAGAAGCCCAATTCCCAGTGGTACAGGAGTCAGTCTGGAGCCTGCTTTTTCAAAGTGGCGACAGCAGCGCTGGCAGTTTCTGACGTGTACGCCACGTTTGACTTCTCCTTCTGCGTTTTTAAAGCCGTATAAAAACTTGGCCCACTTTAGGAATATAGTTTATGCTCTATCAGTGTCAATCAATATGCTCTAAAAATTTTAAGGGACAAGAAATTGCATGTTCAAAAGGCATGATTTACTGGTTAGCAATGAGGGAGAGCTCTCTCTAATTGAGTGTATATATATGTGAACCATATTTGCTTTGCTGGAGCCAGAGACACCAAGTTCTCCATCTTCCATGGGAGTGAAACAAGGAAAACCCCCAAAACGCCAACCTTTGTCCTCTCCAGAAAAACAGCCTTTTATTTACAGGAAGTCCATTAGAAGCTGCAGCCCAGGGAAAAAAAACCAAACTGTTGGTATCCTGAATTCTCTGGCTGAAGCTTTCCCTGTGCCAGAAGGCATTGATTGGCCTTCTTTGTGAAACAGCTCTGGACACCACAGTTCTTGGACTTCATTCATTAAAAAGAGGGGTGTGCAGTAGGTCCTGTACCTACTGTGTGACAAGGGTACTGTGTGACCCTTCATTAAGGGGTCCATAAACCTTAATTTTCTCCACTATAAGTATTTTAAAATATTTCTTGCAGCATAATAGCATAAATGTGAATAGCCAGAACTTGAGAGATAGACAGACTGGAAAGAACTGTTAAGAAAATACACATATATATATTTACATGTGTGTGTTGTAATGGAGCTTGGGTGAAAAGCTGGGGACATCTGTTACCTGTAATGTTTTTATAGTCCAGTAACACTATAGCTCTGCTAATCCTAAAGCAACTTTACAGAGAAGGGGAGGAGGCAGAAAACCTAACCCAGATTAAAAAGTTATTTAAGCTGTTAGTTTCTGAGTTTTGCTGGTTTGGGTTTTCTTGCACTCAGAATTCTAGTACTGTCTGTTAGAAGTCCTATTTATGACATTTGTTCATATGAAATGTCTTGCCCCAGTTCCTTGCAGAGTTTCTTCCAAAGATCATGATTAATATTTCAGTCCTCATTATTGCAAATGTTATTTTTAAATAGTTATTCTGAGAACAAGAATTCCATTAATCAAAATAATAGATAATGAACAAATAAATGGCAACCTAATTTGTCTCGTTCATACATATGGAGATTATAATGCAAACAATCAAGGAACCATGGAGGCTGCTGTACTGGCATTGGAGTAATATGCATGTACTGTATGTCTGTTACTTTTTGAGCATTAGAGAGAGGATTAGGAGCTGTAGTTCTTGTCCCAACACTTGTCCCTTGCCAGCAAACTGCAGTGGTATCTTTGCTGCTTGCAATTTACTTCAATGTCATGCAGTATTCTGTTTCCAGCATATTAATATGTACACAAACTGGGTCTTCCCTGTTAACTGGGGAAAAGCCCTGGAAGTTGCTATGAGAGAAGCTCTAGGTTTTACATAAAGATCTGCTGCTTTTCACTAAAAGTGAAGAAAGCCTACTTTTTAAAAGGGAAAACATCTTTATTTCAGGAAGAATTCAGACCAACTCTCTATCAGCTGCTTCAAAATCCAGCCATACCTTGGGAGCACAGCTGTGCCTGAGAGGGGTTCAGCCACCCACCACCTCCAGCACCTCTGCACTGTCCTTGCAGGTGTGGAGAGGATGGATTGTGCTTTTCTGGGATCCCTTGTGCTGTGTGGTCCATGACATGCAGGGCACGCCTTCACAGCCTCGCAGGCTGTCCATCCCAAAAGAGCACCCCTAATTACACCTCTTTTGCAGTTCCTGCCCAGGGAAAGTGGGGCAAGGTGCCTGCCATCCCCTCTCTTCCCTCCCTCCCTCCCTCCCTCCTCCCCAGCCCTGCGAAGCTCTGCCACACTCCCCTGTGTTCGTGGAGCTGGTTCGATACGAGGCGTTCCAGTGATGAATGCCTCCTCCTGGAATTGTGGCTGTGTCTCTCAGGCGTGATGCAGCCGCGCAAAAATGTAAAGCATCTTTCTTAGTTTACTGCGGGAAATTCAGCATCCAACTAAGGAAGTTTTATCACATCTCTCATTCAGTTACTGTTTCCTACATTTCAAATATACTGCAGTCTGTACAGCAGCTTTTTTTTTCTTTAATTTTGTTGCAAATCTTTCTGACTTAAACCCAAACTTTGACTGGTAAATGTCATGAATCTCGGGCCAGGTTTAATTAGGAATTTTCTAAATCTATTAACAAAAGAGATGCACTTAATACATTATGTCAACCAGAGCTGGGCTTTCTTTAGCTATCTCGAGGGCTGCCATAGGCACAGCTTGAAACTTGCTTGGATTTTACATGGGTGCCATATTTTATGTTGCATTAATTTAAAATGGTCTGTTTCACTTCATCAAGACTTTAGCTTAAGGATAATGCATTTATGTAAGATTAATCTTGCCATGTTGTTTTAGGATCAGGATTGTAAACTGCATTGTTCCGACGGTGATGTTCTAAATGTCATTTTAAAGCTTTTCTTGGGAGCTGCAGGCTCATTCATGATGTTATCTTTAATTTCACTTTATTTTAGAATATCCCTGCTATTTTTTTTCAATGTGGTAATTATTCATGAAAAGTGGCTAAGAAAATAAAAGGAAGATGACAAGGGGGGAAAAAAGCTGCCTTAGCATTTGACAGACCTGCACAAGAATTCAGTTTTTCTTCATTTAGCTGTCTCTGTGACCTCAAACTTCAGCCTTAAATTTTTAAAGCACTGATCTAGTTATGAATCCCTTTTGGCTAGTACAAATTTTCACTTTTTGAAGGCCTCTTCTTTCCCTCCTTGTTCTCAGCCTTCTCTGAACTACTCCACCAGATGCTGTTACATCTTGTTCTAGTCCATGAGGAACTTTATGTGGCCTGATGTACTTTGCTCTTGGTGGAGATGCTTAAAAAAAAAAAAAAAACAAAGTATTCTCACGTGGTGGGTCAGGATGAACGTACACGATGCTAATAAAGGGTAATGAATGCCGGCAGAACTTGCTGGAGGTTCATGCCTGGGAGCAGGGGCGAGAATGATCTTTTCCCCGTGTTGTCCTTGTTGCAGGGGAGAGACCACGGCGGTGCGGAGGTGACCCACACGCTGCACCTCCGGAAGGGAACCTAGATCCCTGGCGGAGGAGCCCCGGCAGCCCCCCGCGCTCCAGAGCATCCCCCTGTCAGCCATCGCAGCACCCGGAGCTGCTGTGTGAGGCTGGAGCAGCACTCTGCCAGGAGTGGGGTGGCTCCGCGCTGTTAATCATCTTAAAATAAATGAAGATGCTACACAAGATATATATAAATTGACGTACTAATCAGTCCCATGGTTCCTTATTTCCTTTATAATAAACAGTGGAGTTGGCAAGCACTGTGGCGGCACAAGGCATCTATATTAATCAAGAGAAGTTTGAGACACTGGAAAAATTAAACTTTATGTGATTTGGACAGCATGAAGAAGTTAAGCACTGTAACAAAAACCTCCCTGATGCTCACAATGACTATTTGATACGTTTGAAAAACAGCAGTGGATTCGAGGGCTGGAGAAGTATTAATTAATGAAACTGCCACTGCCTGTCATGCTGAAAAGCAAATTAAAAAAAAAAACAACAACAGAGAGAGGAAGAATGGGGGGTGCGGGGAAAAGGTGGCATTCGGTGCTGAGAAAGCAATGCTTGATGAAGGATTAAAGGGACTAAAGAGAAAGACCGTCATTCTGCAATGGTTTGTTTCATTACAGTTTGGGGACCACTTGCATTTCTAGTGCTCTTGCTCTTGACTGCGCACCATTAATAGTATGTGAATATGGAAATTGAAACACTTCCAGAGAAAAGCTTCTATTCTGCTTTAGAAAAGAAAAGCTAGTTGAACACTAAGAAAGGAAACAGGCTTCTGTGTTTTACTCTCAGGACCTTTTTTTGTAACAGGGCTACTTTCTTCAACCTGGTCACAAAGGAAGTCTTCACTTAATGGAAAAAAATGGAAATAATAAAACATTCAGCTGTCTAACACCGCTGATCTGTCTGTTTAGAAGAAAAAAGGTGTCACTGAACGAATTCAGGCAGCCCTGGGCCATAAGGTGCTCTCTGCTCCTGCGCTTGGTTCAGCAGACCAGCTGCCGCTCCTCCTTGGGCCTACTGACATTCTGGAAAGACGAGGAACTTCTTTTGTGGTGGCAGGTTAATGTTCATATAAACGTGTCATGTCTTGTACTTGGTGATCACTGGTGGTGTTAGGAAAAAAAAAGCTTTATATACCTCTTCTACAGTAACTCTTCAACGGCAAGTTTTCAAGGTGGGGTTGTGGCACATAACAGGTTGTTAAACCGTGCAGTGTAAGCAATTAAAAATGTATTCCACAGATATAAATATTTTCTTTTCTTATTGCTGTGACACTATGTGTGATGGTAATATTTCTGAGAGTTTCAGATTTTGCACATATAATTTTATGCATTATCAAAAGTTACTGCTGCCTTGAAAGAAAATGTTCTGTGAAAATTTTTGCGAAAGCTTTACTAGTTTTTTTTTAAAATTGTAACATTTTGTAAAGGCAGGAAATGGAGTTAAAAAAACAACTAGCATGCTAAATATATTTTTCAAAAAAGCAATAATTTTACATGTACAGAAATGATGCTAACCTTTAATACACGTGAGACCACAGTTTACTTAACACAGTAATGGAATAGTGCTGTTTTTGTAGAAATGGGCTTCTGAGAAAAGATTTGTTAAAAAAAAAGCAGAAAAAACCTTAAAACGTGTTCTTTCTGTTCTAACAGTTTCGATCGGTGGGGCGGTTGCTTTTTTAAAAAAAACTTAGTCAGTAATTTGGTCTGGATACTACTTACTACTTGTTTTAAATTACTTGACAGGTTTTGTTACTTTGCAACACTTGCAACAATGCAAATTAACTTTCTTACTTTTTTTAAACTAGTTTTTCCTTATGTTATTACACGAGATGTAAATCAGAATTCTCTGTAAGTCTTGGTGTAGTTAGGAATGTCTGTGCAAGTACTTAAAAGTGACTGTAATTAACTGTTCTGTGAAGTTATTTTGAGGGAGGTTGCATAGACACATTCCATTGTACACCAAAAAAAAAAAAAAGAAAAAAATATTTTGCTGTGTTGCTTAATGATTATCATTTTGGGTTTGCACTAGCTTTCTCTTTGTTTTGTTTTGTGGGGGGGGGGGGTTTGTTTGTTTTTGTTTGTTTTTTGGGGTTTTTTGGGGGGGTTTTTGTTTCTTGTTTTTTGGGTTTTTTTGTTGATTTCTTTTTTCTTTTGTTTTGTTGCTTTTCTGAGTCATATTTGCCATGAGAGAAAGTAATGGTGACAGTTCAGGAATCCACAAAAGCTAGTTGTTTAACCTATTTGTTTGTGGTTTAGTTATTAAAAACTCTTCTATACCCAAAATGGCACAAAAGTGTAGTGTACATTTGTAATTTCTTTTTTTATTTTTTGGCAAGCTGAACTAGAAAATCTGAGTTAATATTTAGAGCCAAAACCTTCTTTCTGGAATTTTCTTCCCGAATCCTTGACAGAGAAGCTAGGGCTGTCACTGCCATTACCAGGGTACTAATCAGCAAAGTTTACAATCATAATTTAGCTTCATGAAGAACAACAGTAGGGGAAATCAGTTTAAATAATTATATGCTGTGTATAGCACAGAAGTGAGATTTTCACTTAATTAAACAAGAAATAAGAGTGGGTGGGGGAAAACCAACCTTAAGGAGCGTCTGTTTTTGGAAGTGAATCCCACAATTTCTGTTCTTTTCGTTATCATTGTATTGTATTGATCTGTTATTTTAGTTAGACCATAATATTTAAAATGAGTTGTGTTCTTATTTATTTAGTCAGATGGGCTTTGATCAGCTCTTTTAAGCAACATGATAAGTTTTTGGCATGACACACTCCTGTAAAGCCCTTTTATGACTGTTACAGGGACTTTCTACTACCTCTACCAATCTACTGTTTCTTCTTCTTAACAGGTTTTTATGGTGTTGCAAGTCTAATGTAACTTAGACAATAAAGGGTTTGATTATCTACACTGCAGATTCTCAGTGTATCTGCCATCTCTCTCCTCCTCTATGGTTTGTGTGTGGTTTATTATAGCTAAAGTGTAGGAGATCTCTTCTTATGGCTGAAGTGAAAGACAGACTACCTTCACCAGAGTATTTTTGTATCCTGAATGTTATACACAGACCAGAAGTCAAACTTGGAGGAACTTTCTCCACAGGGCTAATCAGCTACTACATTGCCACCATGCTGCATTCTTGAAATTCCTCTGTCAGAAATGCTATGTATAAATGGGTGCATTCTACAAAAAGTTAAGCCAGTTGAAAAGCCAAGACAGTTTTTAGGTTTGTATTTTAAAGCCTCCTAAAAGTCCTTAGTGATAAACCTTAGCAAATTTCTGCCTCTGTCCTATTGAAGACCCAGCTTTAATGAAAACAACTGGGTATTATCCTTTAGAAAACAGCATGTGCTGGTAGGTGCAAAAAGTGTTTTGCTATTGACCGTAGGATACAAATCTCTCACTAGGGGGGATTTCCGGGCACCAATATCCTGCACCTTTCATGGTAATCCCTGTGAACGTGTTGCTGTGTTCTTACGGTTTGGGGAGCTGTGTGGTGTCTTCGTTTATCTTACTGGAGACATCAGAGCGTGTGATGTTTGGAGCCATCTTACAAAATCTGTTACTCTCTTGGGAGTGCATCCCCCATTCACTCCATCTCATGCCCAAAGAGTTTCTGACCAGGCCTGTGCCTGGTTTTGTTCTTCCTTGCTGTATTCCTATCCTGGGCTACCTCAAGCATATCTCGGCAGCTCCACCAGGAGTGCTGGAAATCATTGACACAGGTGGGGATTTCTCCTTGAAAAACTAATCCGTCACAGGACCTGGAACAAAGCAAGAGGTAACTTCTTCATTAGGTTCTTACTACATGAAGTGTTTTGGATTATTGTGGGAAAGGTTGCATTTTATGACAAGTCAAACTTCCCAGCCTCCGTGCAAGCCACTGTTTTTAAACCAGCAGTTCTGTGCAAAGCACTGAATTGCAGTCTTCTCCACTCGTGCTCTCTCTCTTTTGCTGTGTGTGAGAACTCCTTACTTCAGGGCAGTCCAGTGATCAGAGACAAAGTACGAGTGGTATCACTGAGAGCTCGCAGATAAGGAACACCAGACTGGTCCTACTATTTTGAAGGTAACACAAATGAAATGGAAAGTATTGATATATAAAAACCTCCACTTCAGTTTTTTTATTACAAATACTGAAATGATTGTTTCTGGAGCAGTAAGTGGCATAAAGCAGTTGAAGATACTTGAAAGCATAGACCTGGTCCCTGATTAGCTGCTTTCCCTGGGACTCTGGGAATGCTGGCATTTTTGAGAAGGACTGTAACCATGTGATGATATTATTAACTATCTCCAAGTAGACAGTAGCTGTTACAAAGATACTTTTGCTTGTGGGGTTTTTTTTTCCTTGGGTTTATTAATACTGCATTTGGGAGGAAGAAAACCACCCCAAAATGCCAGAAAAAAATTCCCTTCTGTTTGAGGCTGGTAGTCAAAGTGTAAATTGTACATGGGATTAAAAAATAAATCCGTAGGTGTTGGGTATAAGCAAGTATTTCCAAATTGACCACCAGTTACTGGTCAAAGTAAGGGGTGCTTTTTCTAATAAGAGAGGAGAGGGTATGTTGTGAGTAGGAAGCAGGCACAGACCAGGGTTTGGTTTTGTTTGTGGCTTAAGTAGCGGCATGAAGAGCATTAACGTGGCCCAGCTCTGTGGGTTGGAATGTTGCTGTGGATGTTGCTCACAGGGCCGTAAGAAAGAGAAAGGAAGAAAGCATGTGGAAGATGAGTAAGGGGCTAGGTTTTGACCTTCTGAAATTGAAGTAGATGGAAAGCAGTCTGTGAGGAAGGCTGAAGCTGGGAACAGGACCAAGGAGAGGCTAGAAGTGGATCAGGAGGTTCAGGCGAGAATTGCCATTGAGTGGAAGAGTTGCCATAAAGGGCAAAGTCAACAATTTGAGAGATCAAAAGGATTTGGAGATGGAGGAGAAACTCTGAAACCTGACCAGAAGAGTTGTGTGCCTGTTGCAGAAGGCTTGTGTTCAAATGAAAAGGAGGAGGAATGTGCAGGCAACTTCTGGGAAGATGGATTGGAAACTTCTGAAAATAAGGACATAATTTAATCTTGGTGAATCATCTTATTCTGCAGAAATGTTCTTGGGCTGAATGACGTTCTGACAGAAAATAAGGGAATGCCTTTTTTGATCTCTGCTTTCTTGACTGATGAGTGAACCAGAGGTAGAACTATAATTATGAGTAGTTGAGGGCGGACTGAAGGGTCTCTCCAATACCTAAGGCGTTCTGAGAAGCATATTGCTCTTTTAGAGAAACAAGCAGACTGATTAGCCCCAGGCAGGACGGAGGAAAAAAAAGGCAGGCAAGAAGGCTCAGTGTTTTAAGCAGATGCTGAACTAGAGCAATCCTTTGAGGATGCTACAGGGTACATTCAGATAGCATTCTGTAATACAGAATGTTTTAAGATGCCTTGTAGTATGTTGGATAGAAGAGCTGGAGATGCTTAAAGCTGTTAAGAAAAAATGTCCAATATTAAAATGGCTCCAGACACTTGGCTCTTCTCCTTCATGAAGTCCTTTGTATCTCAAGTTGTTCATGTGAGATTGGTACAGATGGCTTGATTTGTTTGTTTCTGTGTCATCAGGTGAGTTACTTGTCAGGAGTTTAGAAAATGTGAGTTACCCATGTTCCCTTTCTGTAAGTGAAAAGCCGTGCATGTCATATTTCATCATCATCAACCCAAAGTACCACAGGAACCTCAGAAGGTTTTTCTAAGCAGAGAAAAATGATTTATGTGTCTTCTAAATATTCATTGTAACAATATGACATAAAAGGGACACTGACCCTCTAGTTCATCTTACTCCCAGAATTCAGCTTATTTTTCTGGGACAGGGCAATGTTGTGCTTTGCATGAGACAATTCAAGAGCCAGTGATGGTTTCTGAGGTCTACAACTTGTCACAGAGCATTGGAGCAGTGTTCCAATGAACATGGTTCTTCTGTAAAGTACTTCCCTTTGCGAAGGTAGCTCACAAACCAAACCATTTCTTGCTTTTACCACGAGTTTTCACAAGAGTCATGCGCTGCTGCAGGGACACTGGGTCTGTTCTTCCACGTACCAGTGGGAGGCCACTGCAGTCACCTCACCCGCAGGAGACCATGGACATAAAATGGTAACTGGTTTGTTGGCTACTGCTTTCCCAAATTCTTCTTTCACATGTGTTTCTCTCCTTCTTCAGAGAACACAGATGTGGGTGGTTGCTTGCACCACAGAGGAGGTGACATCTCCAGAGCAGTGGTGGGGACAGGCAGCTGGGAAGAGTTTTCTGTTTGCAAGAAGTCCACATCAGGAGCTTGCCTAGTCCTACCCCTCTGCTGGGGTTTCCTACCTGCTTGTCCTGTCCAAATGGCAAATCAGTTGTGTGACCATGCTCCTGGTAACATGCAAAAGACTGCTATGGATATGGGAATGATTGACTTTTCCCAAGATTTTTTTTTTTTTTTTTCTTTTCAAATATTGACAAGAGTAGAGAGTGTCCTTGTTAGGGAGTTTGACTGCATTGTTAGAGGGACAGTCAGGAGGAAGCTTAGTGCAGGTGTGACATGAAGCACATTTTTTATCTCTAGGAACTCTAGGTCTAGTGGTAGGTTCTAGGGGCTGTTTACAAAGACAGATTTTTGGACATTTGCTAACAAGAAGATGGAGTTACGTGGAAATTTGCTCAGGTGCTCAGTCTCAGGTTGCTCACCAGCCCTATGCCTTGAGAGGACACGGCTGCCTGCTGGCACTGGGGTGGTGAAGGGGACCTGTACTTGCTGTTTCCCCAGCAGTGACTCACCTGCATGGCTCTTCTTGGGCTCCCTTCCCTGACCTGCTCGCTTCCCAGCTCACAGCCACAAATGGGGAAGCTCTGCTCTCTCACATCCCAAGAGCCGCATCCACCAGGACAGAGGTGTGAAGGGAATTGGGGCTGGTCTCAGCCCTGCCATTGAGGAGGGTATCTTGGCATAGCTGTGTTCTGGGATTTTTGGTTTTGTGCCAGCCATGCATTGAGAGCAGCCCAGGATCCAGAATCCCCGTGCTTCTTTAGCTGGAGAGGTGTTCAGGTCTTCCTGGGGGACCCTGTGTGTGAACAACTGAGGGTCTGGGCAGTGACTTCTGGAAAGGTTCATTGCAACTCTCTGTTCATCTCCTGCAAGTTCATCCTCTCCTTCCTTGCATTTGGCCAGAGGTCATCCCTGGTGGAATGAGAACCGCAGGAACTTACTGAGCTAGGTTGAGTACAAGTTCTAGAGTTAAATCCTGGCAGACCTAAGTGAAATTCCAGAGGGAAGGACAGGCAGTAAGCAAGTGTCAAAAACGACATGGGCCCTTTACTTGCTGCTGGCGTGGCTGATTTACTTCACAGCACTATTTCCTACACTACCCCTTAAAGTTCTAGTGCTTTCAGGGTTAGAAACACACGTAATTCCCTACAAAGTTACAGAAGTTATTTTCATTTTGTGTCCTCTGGCAGCATATGATATCAGAAATTCTATGGCCTTTAAGATGAGGCAGGTAGAAGGGAAATAGGCCAAGTGGCAGCAGTGTTACTCTCCTAAACTGCTACTTTTGCAGACTGTGACATTAAAGTATTTGGTAACTTGAGTTAATTCTCCTTTGCATTGATTCTGTTGAATAAACAGTGACTTTAAAATGAGGCACAGCTGGAGGCACCATTAAACCCACCTGAATTTTGCTTCTCAAGCTGTGCTTTCTGAGTATTTTGCAGGAAATGGGTCTTTGAGAGTTTTTAGAAAAAAATAAACAAGCTCCTAAGTTTAGAGAAATCATTTTGACTGTAGCCAGAATTACAATGCTTCAGGAAGCTGAACTTGCAAGAAACAGGTGAGTGGCTGAGGTGGCACAGAGAGAAACATCAAAGCTGTAAACCTAGCTAGATGGTGTTGTTACTGAGGCTAGTTTGGTAAATGTGAGTCCAGGTGCCTTGTAGGGCCTCTTCTGATAATTTATCATGTGACTTTTGGCAGAATAATTTGTAAGATTACAATTTCCTCCATTATATAAAGGGCCTGTTAGGTAGGTGTCCATGTGTGCTGGGCACTGCATGGTAAGAGACATTCCCTGATTCTAAAGCTGCGTGTGGGCTGCTGTGCGGAAGTGATGCTGCACCAGCCTCGGGGGCAAATTCCCCCTCTGACCACGGCACTTACCTGCTTGAATGCCTTTAAGCTGCCTGTGAGGCAAACGAGTTGCGGCTTGGAGAGGCGAGGTGCAGTGCAGGGGGCACACCGGCACTCCCGGATTCGGCTGATCTGCCCGAACCTCTGCTCTTACTGCAGCCAAGAGATGGAACAAATAGTGGTGTGGGTGCTGGACGCTGCCTGGCACAAGGGCAGGTGCCATGTGTTGGCAGCCTGGCCGTAGACTGAGCCCAGGCTGCCTAGCAGGGCAAGCTAGATGAGATGAGGGCAAGGTTTCGCTGCTCAGATAAAGGCACAGGTGCAGGGGGAGCTGCGGAGGAGCCTCGCCTTGCAGGGCTCCGTGCACAGCACAGTGTGCTGAGCCACACAGCAGGGACTGCGTGAAGGCTGTGGTGACAATCTCTCTGCGGGGCTGACACAGAGGCAGAGTAGCTGCTCACTGCCCTACAGCCATCTGTAAAGGAAGATGTGTCCTTTTTAGGGTTCCAAAGAATGCTCTAATGGGAGGACATTGAGCTGAGGGTCTGTGGGGACACAAGAACTTGACATTCTTAACTTGCCCACCTAATGATGAGGAAAAGTTGATGCTTGGCTGTTTCTTGGAGCATTTAATTGTTTCTAATTATTCTGCCTGTCTGTGCGCCTGTGTCATTTTTGTACCATTGGAAGGAGGCAATCTGTTTCTTAGAGGAGACTGAAAACCACTGAAGTTCTCTGTATCCATCATGAACATGGAAAATAGGCAAACTATCTTCTCCTTCCCACCTGCATGTATATGAAGGAACTGCATTAACATCTCTGGGATTTTTGCATGGATGCATGGCTGACTGTAAGGAGTCCAGTCTCCAGTTGGAGATGCACAGGAACATGATATTTGCCTGTTTACAGTTACTTTACACAGGGAAGGGGTTAGAACACGGCAAAAAAAGTTAAGATGGTAAAATGGTTCTGCTCCATACTTGCATCTGGGGAAACTGCGGCACTAGTCCTAAAGCCAAGCTCTACTTAAATCAAGAGATGAATGTGAAGCTGATGCCATACATTAGTGCTTAACATTTAAACTGAAGTTTCTTCTTTTGGCAAGAAACCCACTTCAAAAAAACCCCCAACAAAACCCACCAAAAAACTTGCAATAAAGTAGTCTCAGAAGAGGTAAACAGATGTAGTTGTCCTAGTGAATCAATTGCGAATAAGCAATGAAAATGATACTTAATGCACTTTAAAGGATTTGGCTTTAGTATGGAAATGATACCAGCTGAAGTGAAAGCAATACTATCTATGTGGGAAAGTGGCGTTGAAATATTCTTTCTTTCTGCTGCCTTTTGTCAATAAGAGAGGCTTGAATTATGCATTAGAAAGCTATAGAGTTATGAAAGATAATACAGCAAGGTTATGAACCCAGAACAAAAGAAGGGGAATCTAGGTTCAACTCAGTAATATATCACTTGGAACATATATAAATGGTTATAATGCTTTGCACATTATAAAGAGAGTAGTCACATATTTAAATGAGAACAGAGCCATTGCTTCAAGATTTTCTTCAAATATTAATTTGGGCATTGTAATTAGTTCTTCTTGGGAAGCCTTGCAATGTTCAGTATGTTTAGAGTTTTGTGGAATATTCTAGAAAATGACTCTAGCAGATGTACTTTAGATGTAGGATTTTTCATAAATATCAATTTGTATTCACATAAACGAAATTCTGAATCTCTGGCTGTGAACAGTCATCTTTTGAAATGGGAGCGATCTTTGGACAAAGATGGTCAAAGCAATACTAATTCTAAATATCTGGAGGAGAAACCATAAGTGAAGAATTATTCACAGCATTTTTTTTCATTATTAATATTTTTATAACGTGCTTCTCTCCCTAAATTGACAAAAAGAAAGGGCAGCAAAATCCATCGGCTGCTCTATTTGCTGTCTGCTGACGGTTCTGAAATGGCTCGTTCCTGCAAAGCCTTTTTCCTGAGTGACATCCCAGTGCTGTCACCTGCTGGGTGCTGGTGCTTCTGCTGACCTTGGTGTCCACCCCAGCCCACCAGGCTGTGTCCACCCTGTGAGTGCAGCAGGGGGAAAAAGCCCACACCTAAGCCTGACCTTAGCAGCTCCAGGGTTATTTGAATTGCTTTGTACCTGTACAGGAGGGGTCCTGTCCCCACATCGGTTTTGTTTGGAGCTGGAGCATTCCCTGGTTCTCAAAGATGGAG
The DNA here is from genome assembly GCA_013390045.1 of Picathartes gymnocephalus. NCBI lineage: Eukaryota > Metazoa > Chordata > Aves > Passeriformes > Picathartidae > Picathartes > Picathartes gymnocephalus. Next base: position 169,985 of record WEKY01060128.1, on the reverse strand, counting down.
CAGCACAGGGTGGGGATTGTATCATGGGACAGAGCTGTTGTTGAAACATCGTGTTTCCCAGTGATCAGTGGGATGATTCAGCTGGTACCTGTCTGGCCCCAGGGGCACAGGATGACCCTGGTAGTTGCTGCCCTGTTGGCTATGAGGTCCTTGGCTGCCCCTCCAGTTTTTACTTGGGCAAGTGTTGGAGCCACTCAAGTTGTCCTTTGCAGATTTGCTCCGCAGCCAATGTGGAGCCCAGAGGCTGCACAAGCCTGCTGAGATACAATCTCTCCTTTCTTTGCTCAGCTCTGGAGGCAGCCTGGCTCCTTTGGTCCTCCTTGCTGGGCTGTGGACACCAGCAGCTCTTGCTGTGCTGCTGCCCACACGTGGTCACTTCCTGCTCCCAGAGCTTGTGTTCCCTCCTTCTGCAGTGTCAGGGAAAAGATTCCGTGTTTTTGTTGCTCTTGCAAATAGTGATGCTGAGATTTAATTTTTTTTTTTTTCTAATAGGATTTTGGGCGGTGATCAAGTAGAGGAAAGTTAACTACAACAGTTTGGGATTTTTTTGTTTCTGGAAGGGAATTATGGACTTTAAAAACAAGGTCTTCTGATGACTGAAGCTGTTTACTAAATCAATGAGGCATCTGAGGTGCACTTGCAGTTCCCTGAGCTGTATCATTAAACAAGTGTAAGTTAACCAACCTTCAGACCACTGTTATTTGCTTTTAATCACAGCAAGAAAACTCTTGGGAAAAGCAAACCATTTCTTGAAGAGAGAAATAGGGAGTCCAAGGTAAGCATTTACCAGTTGCCAAGAATCTTTAGATCCATTTAGTGTCTCATTATTTGGTGAATAAACCACCTGGCATTGCTTAGAAAAACACCAGTATAATTTCTTTCCAAGACAGACCTAATTGTATAGCAGTATGTGGCCATTATTTTCTTGCACTCCCAATGTGAGACTGGGAGTACATGCCATGTAGTTTCATTCTCTTTTCATTTCAAAACCAGTGTCCTTAAAAAATGAATAACTGTGGAGAAAGGGTGCTGTGTTGCACTACTCATGCTAACTGCCTTGCTTAAGAAAGGTGCCAGCTGAACCCTTACAAAAGAAGTGAAAATACACACACTTGGCCCAGCATTATTGTGCTCTGCAGTGAATGGTTATGATAAGGGAAACAGAAGAGACTTTGAGGTTGTCCTTTGTGTGGTTACTCTTTGGGCTCAAAGATGAGGCCTCATTGTCTTGAATCAGCCATCAGAAGCCTCTCATTTTCTTCCTCCCCATTACATAGTTCCAGGCTCCTGTGCATGTAATTACAGAGATTGCGGCTTTTGGTTATGAGAGGAGAGGTAATTCCTGATGTCTGGTCGTTCTCATTACTTGTAAATTTTGAAAACTGATTCTGACAAGTGTTCAGTGGGAATGGGTTAGGATGTTGCAGGGATATATGTACAGCTCTCCTTAACTTTATTTAGCCACTCCTTCATTTTATTTAGTCAAGGGACTGCTACATATTGCACGAGGCATGGAGGATTTTGAGTTTCACTCCTGAGCACATGGTGCACTGCCTGTGATTAAGACTGACAGTCCTGGATGCACAGATCACTTAGAGTGGGCGATTGCCACTTGGAAGAAACAACATCTCAGGGCCACCTAGGGGAAGAGGTAAATGCAAAGTAATTACCTGTGTTGTTTAGCCAATACAAGTAAAAAGCTTGGCAGGGCTGAGTTCTCAGGTACTGATGTCCTCCTGCAGGTGTGAAGGCTGTACCTTCACCCAGCTGTTTGTTTCTGCTTGTTCTTGTCTCCTTATCACTGAGGTCTACTCCCACCAGTAGCCTTTTAGTGGCAGGCTCTGGGAGAATTGGGGAAGTGGGACCTCTGGAGGGTTGATGGGATTTTCCTGACTTTTGTTAGCTGCTGTGGTATGCAATGGCTGGAGCTCAGAATGGATGTGGAGTAGAAAAAATATGAAAATATAGAGCCCGTGGAACGTCAGGGTGAACTGTCTTTGGTGCCAATGTCCATCCAGTGCTGATTTTGTTGCTACACAGCCCAAATCATTTTACGCTTTTCATAAGATTTTTAGAATTTTCCAACTCTTGGAAATTTAACAGAAGTAATGTTTGGTTCATAAAATATAACATAGCTTTATAGAAAAAAAAAAAAAAGGGCAGTGAGGATACAGGCAGTTTCTGGGTAGGAAGTAATTCACAGCTTGGGTGGTTTCAGGTCAGTTTTGGGTCTCATGCAGGCTGAGAAAAAGAGCTGCTGCTGCTGCTTTCCATAAAAATAAGAGCCTGTCCTTGCTCTTCATTTCCAATACTTATTATTTTTACCACATTCATATATTTATATTTTGCTTTTGGAAGACACAGGGACAGAATGATACTCCTTTGCCCCTGATCTCACTGTGATTATCTAACATAAATCTCCCTTTATAATCTCATCACTAGGCAATTCAGTTATTCTAAATATGAGCCTTCTTGCCCACTAATCAGTTCATCTTCAGGTTTTTAAAAGCCCTATTTCATAATTCTGCACATTCCAATTGCTTCTGAGTGTCCAACCCAGCTCTGCCGTCACTTACCCCTTCTCCTTCCTTTCTGACAAGGCAGGCTCTTTCTCCCGCTCACAGTCTTTGCATTGCTTCCAAGTTGATGCACATAGTCATTTGTAATCAAGGCTGTAAATTGTATTTAAAGCTGTACTGCACTATCCACGGATATTTGAATCATAAATGAGAGTATTGTCCTGCCTGTACTCTCACTTATTCTTTCAGCCGTAATAGATCCTTTCATTTGTGCTCAATTAGCTTTTCCACTCCCGCATTCAGACCCTGAAAGTTTCCACTCTTTTCTTCAGGTCTTGAATGCTGATGGTGTGGCCATGTCTGCCTCTACCCCATAATTTGTTTAGCTCTTTTGTACCACAGATTTCCCTGAATATGGTTTGTTTGTTTTGACAAGTCCAAACACCACGACTATATTGTGCCATAATACAAAAATGTTCCCTTTATTTATTGCTGGGCTCTGGGATGGACCTCTTGGGTGTTGCGGCTTTTATCTCCAGGTTGAACGTAAACAGAATTTTTCTAGAAGATTGATTTTGATATTTTTTTTAAATTTGTTTTGTTTGATTATTTATTGGGTTTTGGGGGGTTATTTTGTTTTTTTATTCTGATAGAGCAGCGAGCCAAATCACAGGAATCATGTGTCAGCAAGAGTCATTTTTAGAACAGCACCCCGCAGCGTGCAAGCACACAGAGTCCCCTTACTTTTGCTGCAGGGCCCTGATGCTGGGAGGGTCGATCCAGCCCGGTGCCAGCCCCAGCCCCTTCCAGCGTCCGCTCTGCCCTCCTGGCTCCGGGCACAAAAACCTTGGGGGAGCTGCCAGCTGCGCCTGCTTGGGTGTCACAGCTCCCTTGGGACTTCAGCCTGCTGCCAAATACCTGGCTCCTCACGTTCGTAATGACTTGTCCTGCTGCCAGCACAGCTTTTTATGTTTGCTGACATCTCCAAAGGTGGAATTAGGGAGAACCATCTTGTGAGCAAGTGTTTCCTTTTCCCTGCGCGTTTTTGACCCCACTTTTTATTTACTTTTTTTTGTGTGTCTTTCTCTTCTGAGAAAAAAAACAAAACTCAGAGAAAATTAGCTATAACTTCACTTCCTTTCTTTGTACTACAAAATGTGCACATGCTTCTGCCATGTGGTCAGAAAGGTTTTATTTCTCTTCTTGTTTCATAAATGTGGGCTGATTTTTATTATATTTTTTTATTTTTTTTTTTATTGATGTTCGTTTCTGTTTTGAAAGTATTTTTAGGGGAGTTTTCTTTCACTTTGAACACAGCTGGCATGTTTAAATAAATGTTTCTCTTCTGTACTGAGCCCTGGGATAATGTTGCAGGCAGGGAGATTGATGTCTGTTTGAAACTAACATCTCAGAAATTATTTTGTGATCCTCTTCCAAAAGGAAGATGGTCATGACCTTTCTTTCCAGGACTGTCTGTGGATGGAGGGACAATCTAGTTGAGTTCTGTTTTGGGTGAATGTTGTCCTTTATATTTTTGAAGGTTTTAGTAGGCTTTCTCTTGCTATAGAGAGCCATCCCTATACATTTTCCAGTCCTGTGATACTCTAGAATTAAAAAATAAATTTGAAAATAATATATATCTCTGACAGACTAAAATGAAGAATGTTTCACTTTGTGTGTAAATGCACACAAAGAAGGAGAGGGACAAAGACAGTGCAAGTGTTAGGATATTCGTAAGACCTTTTTCGACCTGTATTTTGTGGGGATGAATTGGGAAATGAACTCTGTCCCTAAATCTCACCAGTAAGAGATGACAAATATAAGCAATAAAGTGTCATGCTTGGGGCTCCATATCAGGGACACCTGAGCTTGTTCTTGGACAGAATTTTCTAGAGCAGCCAACACTAACATTAACCCATTAATGAACATCAAATGTAGCTAGACTGTCTTTTCATACTTAGTGATATCCAAATAAGTCTTCCTTCCTTCCTTCCTTCCTTCCTTCCTTCCTTCCTTCCTCCCTTCCTCCCTTCCTCCCTTCCTCCCTTCCTCTTGAAAACTCCTCCAAACCTCTTTTATTTGACAGCTTTGAATTGTTTTGATCTTTGTGGATCATGAAAGAGCCCTATATAACTAACAAAAACATGGCACAAGCCTTTATATATGTCTGTATAAAATCACAGTTGCCATTCTTTTCTGTGGGCACTTTTCCCAATCTATACAAAACCCCAATTTGAAACCCTATAATTTTCTTCTGAAAGAAGGGTCAATGTGAGCCTCTGCTGATACAGATTTTTCCACCTACACTGACCTTGTGCAGCATTTCTAGTTAGTGAATTAAAATCAGTGGAGAGAGCCAGCTGTGTGTGAGTCTCAGTGGCATCATTTTATTATATGCAGTTTAAGGATAGACTGTTAAGGAAGAACATTGCTTGGGTGATTCAGACAAAGCACAATGGAACTGCTGGGTTAGTATCCTGATCTGGATATTTCCATGGTTTAAAGTCCTGTGCTATCCTCCCTCTTTGTACATCTGTACCCTCACATATTATATGTCATTTCCATAGCTGCTGCTGTACTACAGTCATAACATCTAATATTTCTACCAAGATTTTGTTTGTTTGTTTGTTCATTTTGTTTTGGTTTCGGTTTTGGTTTTGTTTTTGCTGTTTTGGGTTTTTTTTTTTTTTTTTTTTTTGGATTTGGACACTGTCTGAATTTCAGACTCCTGGCAAGAGGGAATTATTCCCTTTTCCCAGTCCAGAAAGTTGCCTTTTTACCATGACAGATATGTACCAATGTTACAAATGGTGACATCCTGCCACATTCTGGCAAGGTAGCTCACTTGAAACACAGATTGGAATTTCTATGTGTTTTTTATTTCTTTATATCCCAAGTTCTCCACAGTTTAAGGACAGACTGAGACGGAGGCAGATGGAGGTCAGGGGAAGAGAAGATTGGAAGGAAAATGTGATGGAGATCAACAAGCATCGCAAGCAGCAGCATGCCAGGGGTGCATTAGAGGGACTTGGACGTAAGGAAGTTTGAGTCTGGCTGGTGATATGGAAGAGAGAACCTCTGTTTTGGGGAGTGGTCAAACAGGAGGAAAAACAAAATCATCCATTCCTGGCTGCTGCTGTACTGTTTGAAAGCATGCTCATGCCTGTCCCCTTTGGTGTATGTCCTTTGGGCACCTACCAAACTGGGATTTCCTGGAAGCAAAGCAGAATTTGTCAGGATATAAAAATGTCCCTGCTCTGCATTTTCAAACAAAAACTGCCAGAAGTCTGTAAGTGCTGTCTGTCCATGCCCCTGTGCACAGAGCTTTGGTGGCACATACTGCACTGCACTGCTTCCTGACCAGAGACCTCCAGGACGTCTTGAACAAGAGAAGAGACAATAAAGACAGATTTTCTTCTCCAAGGAGAAGTGAGACTTACTATTATTTTATCATAGTGTTTTGGTATTTAATATACAAGGACTCGATAAAGTACTACTGTATAACATTCTAATAATGCCCATTTTGTCCCATAAAATTATTATATCCAGTCTTAAAATATTAAATATGTCACTATTAGGGTAAGTATCATAAAACTCAGTTTATAATATTAAAATTCAAAACTGACACAATGTTATCAATTACATTCCTTGGTAATATTCAACTTTTTTCATTCTTCTTTAATTTTGCATTTTAGTATAACAAATTGAGATTAAAGCCGTAGCCTCCAGTTCAAGGTCTCTTGACGGTGAATGGCAGTCAAGTTACAAGTAAAGTGATAAGAAAACAAATCACAGTGAAATCTAATATTTAATAACATTTCAGACAGATTACAGAGATTTAAGGCCCTGTGCTGCAATCAGCATTGGATCAGAGCAGATATGCTAGTAATTGCAGAGGGAAATGCTCTCATCTTCTTGAAATAAATGCAGATCATCAGTAGAAGACTAAATATACTGAATACCCAGTATAAAACAGAAATTTCTTTCTGGTATGATTAAAAAAAAAAAAAATTCCATTGTATTCCCAGAAGCCACAAATCTGTGTTACATTGTTTGCTTTTAGCCGAGGAAATGGTATATTCCCCATTCCCTTAAATTCCTGATGACCTCTCCAGTTGGTGCTGGTATTGCACATATTTCATCTGAACTTTCACATTTCTTGAACAAATGTAAGGAAAACTTCCCTAAAAATGGAAAAAGGCCACAAAAGAGGTTTTAAATGCTATGATGCATTCCTATATATTTTCTACTTAAAAAAAAATATATATATTTATCTTGTATTCAATTTTTAGAATACCAGAATGTAACAAAATTTTTATTCAGATCATAAGGGACTAAATCTCCTTTTGAAAATTTGTTCAACTGACAATGAGCCAATGGCCAAGTTAGGCAATAATGCAAGAAAAAAAAGAAAGAAAGTTACACATGAGTTAGCGGGGCTTTCTTTGCACGTAATGTACATATCAATTACTTAGTGATGCATTATATAGTATAATCTAATTCAGCATGTCAAACTTTTCAACCCAATTTATAAATTCAGCTGCATCAGCCTCTGCATCATTTACACTGGGTAATTTTTAGCTTCTCTTGAAATCAGCTCCTATGGAAAAAAAAGGTTCAATTTATTGTGTGTGTTATACTCTGGGACCTAGTTTTCTCAGTGAGCAAAATGAATGCAGTGAGTTTCACACAGTAGAAGTAGATATTGTGTATTGTGTTTTGTATGCTGAGCCTTTTTCTTTCTTTTCTCTCTCTTGCTTTCTCCTTTTTTTTTTTCCCCTCCAATAGAGCTATCCAGTCTTGAATATGTCAGTGTGCCTTGAATGTGCAGTCACATTCTGAGGTATGTCTTTGAACTCTTCAATGGTGCTTTGCATTTCTTTGAGACCTTTTATGAGAAGGAAATAGAGAAATGTGGACTAAAATGCTGTGCGGTTGTCTCATTATTTCTCTTCCATTAAAAAAAAAAAAAGGAGAAGGAGTTAGTTTTTGTTAGACAGGGACACCACCGTTATATTGGATATTCAGCATCTACTGTGCATGGCTCCACACTGATGCTTTCAGACAGCATGGGGTATGGCATAGCAATTTAGGAGGCCAAGACAATAGTTCTGTATCTGCTCTGAACAAAGAAATTATCATCCCCAGCTAGCAATTACTTTGACAAGAGGAAATTGATTTTCAATATATAACTCATTCTTGGCCATTTAAAAAAAAAATTTTTTTTTTTTAAAAAGCAAAGAAACCCCAAAGCATCCCCCCTCCAAAAAAACCCCAAAAAAGGACAAACCAACAAAACCCCAAAACCCAAGCCCTAGAGAAAGATGAAGACTAATGGTTAGTAATCAGAAGATATTAAAGTGTGACCAGAAAAATTAGAAGCTCCCCTGCAGCTCCAATTAAGACAGTAGGAAACTAGAAACATTAGAAACCTGTGGAAGGATGGCAGAATGGGACCTGTAAATACACAGTGTTCTTTAGGTCAGGATTCTGTCACCCTTCCTCAAAGTAACTTTTTGGTACCTAAATGGTCACGAGCCGCAGGCAGTGGGTTTGGGGTCACAGGACAGCATTTGGCAAGTTTCAGCTGGAAAAGCTTGTGCCACACACTGCATGCACAGTGTGTAGGGTACAGCCTGCTGCCTCTGTACTGCAGGGATGTTAAGTGTGAGTGTCACCAGCCAGAGAGATATAAATTAAATATATTTGAGGGGAAATTTCACAAAGGATTATTCTGGCACATAAAAAGGGAAGCCAATAAAAGCTGGGTATGGAGGAGTACTCCTAGAGATTGTATTAATATATTTTATGAGGTTTCTTTTAATTAAATTTACAACTTAACAGGTTTAATTTCTACATGTGTCAGGCATGAAAAGGGAAGAGGACAGTTTGAGACAGTTTTTCTAGAACTGAGGCAATTTTTTTTTCTCATAGCTACAAATATATCCCTTGCTTAGTGACTGTGTTTATCTTTTAAGTGGTGGGGAGTATGGGTTTACTATCTCAGTTCATTCTCCGCTCTAACACCCATGAAGTGCAATGCATTAAACAAGTTTAATTTTTAGAATCTATTTTGCACGTGCCCTTTTGACAGAGACATTCCACCAGCAGATAGCTTTTAATACTGTACTTGGGGCACAGTGCCTGACAGAGATTACTGTATAACCTGAAGTAAAAGTATTAGTGTAAAATACAAGACTGTGTACATGGGATTTCATCCAGAGCACTCAGCCAAAAGAAATACTGAACCGCTGCTAAATCATCCTAATGAGTTAAGTATTGTGTGTGGTTTTGTTATTTTAAGCAAATGCACTCATATTTGTTTCTGGAACTATAAGGGATCAGTCAAGCAAATGTTTCCGTGAAAGGAAGAAAAAATATATGTTCATAAAACTTACACTGCCTTACTTCTTGGTGGCAAAGTATTTAAAATAATTGTTCAATGAAAGACTAAACATTTTCTTGGAAAACTCATTTAACTCAAGAATTAGCCATATGAGGTGTCCACTCCACTGAGTAAAATAATAAACTTTGTTCTTTCTTTTTCTGTTTTACCTTTAATACATAACCACCTTTATAAAATCCATATGTTACATGTAACTAGGCATTTTCATTTGAAAAAAAACCCAACGCAAATTACCAACTCAAACCTACAAAGAATTAGACTTGCAGGCCTAAGGAAAATATTCTACAGGTTTCCAGTTTGAACTGGGAGTGAGAGAGTGGAGAGAGGAGCGAGGTAAGGAGGAAATGGTGCTGGGCTGCCAAAACAGGGGCTGGCAGTAGGAACAAGCAGAACTGCCTCAGTCTTTATGCTCTCCTACGGTTCTCCGTGGGTGTAGAGATTAAGTTACTACTGCCATTCACACACCAGCGATTTCCCTCCCAGGTGTGAAACATCTTCCAGATAGATCAGCTGGGAGTTTTGGAAACAGTTGGTTCTCTTCTCTTCTCTTCTCTTCTCTTCTCTTCTCTTCTCTTCTCTTCTCTTCTCTTCTCTTCTCTTCTCTTCTCTTCTCTTCTCTTCTCTCTTCTTCTCTCTTCTTCTCTCTTCCTTGCCTCCTGGTTATCCCCACTGTGATGCATATAATAATGAGAAAACAAAAGGGGTAATTCCTAGATATTATCACTGGTAGCTTTTGAATAGAAGTTAAACTATTCCTCTACATGCATTGCACTTGCCCTTGTCGGTTGTGGAACAAGGAGGAATAAATGTAGGACAGTGTTTATGGGGGGTAATTCTGGTGGGTAGCACACCCTGAAAACAATTCTGGCTGGCAAGGGAATTCCAGCCCTAAGGCCATTTGACACAGCCTGGGGCAGGGGGCTGCACAGCACTGGCCACTTCATTGTATTTTTTGAGGTCCCCCAAATCTTAGCCCACTGTGAGTGAGAGTTTGTTACTGCTATAATTTAGTCACAAGTGTGATCCAGTTATCCAGGGGGTTCTCTCATCAGCCCCGTGTTGCTGGAGTCCCTCAAGCTGGGACTGTGCCACAGCCTGATTTTAAAATGCCACCTGCTACCTCAGCTGTCTGTTTGTCTTTCTGATAAAGCCTTCAGATGGTCATTAGGGCAATGCCCAAGACTCCCAGGAATAGACAGAGAGGAATCTTCCCTACTCCAGGCTACAGCCCATTCTTTAGTCTTCACCAGGCAGTCTCAGTCCTAGCTCACTGTGGTTTGATCACGCACAGTACATAAATATATTGTTCTGGCTAGATTTGCTGGGTATGCACCTCTCCTCTCCAAAAAAATCCTCAACCTGACCACTTCAGGATATATTTCACTGAGCAGCACCTACAACTAAAACATTTCAAGGTATTTCCCCCTATGATACAGAAAGAAAAAACCTGTATAGAAATGTCTTTTTGTTTTTCTTTATAAATCTCTAATACTTAAAGATCATAAAAATACACCATTCTTTTAATGAAATTTGTTAAAAATAATCCTTCTCACCTTTTTGCAATAAAATATGTTTCACCTAAGTGTCTTATTGGTGCCTTTTCCCAGTTGTAGTCGAAAAAGACCTACTTCAGCATAGATGTCACAAATTCAAAAGAGTGGAGGACTATAAAACACAGAGAGTGTGGTTTCAGTTTTATCATTACAGGCTAAGGAACAGTGTGTCCATTACCAACAGCTGGAAAATGAGACAATGACTGAAAGTGGCATCATTGCGTTTCCTGGATGGTTTACTGGCAAAGTTCAGTGAGGTGAAGACACTTGTGATCGAGATAGCTCAATAGGGATTTTTCACTTTGTGTCACAAGGTAGTTTAAAAAAAAAAAAAATCTGCTAAGAGATGTCAGAGGTGAACTGAACAGCTTGAGTCTAGTACAAAAATCAATGCACACAAATTGTTTAGGTCCCAGTTTTGCTCTACAGTGTGTGTGTATGCCTACAAATTATAAATATGGCTGTCTAGGAAATCATGCCTTTGCTGTTTGTCACCTACTTTATCTCTGCCACGTGTTTCAGTGAGGTCAGTAGATGTTTGCATAGCTACTGCAACCTCCTCTTTGCAGGAGGGGACAGCAGAGTCCTGGCTGGGCACAGGGTGTTGCAGGCTCGTTTAGGAGATGGTGATTTCCTCCCCCTTCATTTCCATTTGTTCACCTGTATTCTGCTGAGCAGCTTCACTCTCAGTCATCTGCTGAGTAAGGATATTTCTACACAACACCTTTTCCAGGCAGAAGCACCCATGCTGCCCACATGCTGGGCTGACAAAAAGCCCTGTGGCCCCCATGACCCTAAGCCCACCACCCCTTCTCTTATGACAGCAAACAAGTCAGGCCTTGGCAGCTCAGATGGAAGGCAGAAAATGCTTGTGTAAGCCAGGGAAATGTCTCAAGTGCTGTATCTCAACTCTGCTGCAGTTTCCACACTCAGATGACTTCTTTAGTGTTATTGTTTTAAGTGAAATCTTACCTTATTATTATGTGGCAGGGCCCTATTATGTTATTTGACTGTCGGGTACTAAATGCATTAGCAGTGCAGTATTTGATTATGAAATGTTAACAGCATTTGTGGTACTGCCATAACAGCCACAGACCCCAGCTACTAACAAGGGCTTACTGTGCCAGTTGTTTTACAAATCTGGAGCAAAAGACAGGCCTTGTCTCTGAGACCAAGAAGTTTAGAGAGAAACATGTTTGAGCATTGAACTTAAGCACAGAGGAACTCAGTAACTTGCCTGAAGTCTTAATAGCCAGTCACTAGGAGAGCTGGAGGGAAAAAACACGTTCCCTGAGCTCTGGTTGTGCTGTGCTCTCCTGATCACTTTGCTTTTACATAAATCCGGTGTTTAAAGTGCTGTTTATGGCTATTGTTCCAAGGGAAGTTGATAAGGTCAGTGCACAAGCCCCTAAGACAGAGGAGAGTTATATTTGGAGGTGCTGCAGTGCACAGGCAGTGCAAACATGGGCAGCTGTGGGGAGTTTTGAAGAATGGTGGAGTAATGAAATGAGTTAACCTGTGAAGTGGGAAAATGATCAGACCTTCTTGTCTGAGCACGTGTCAGGATGTGTGCGAGTATGGAAGCAGAGGAGGGAGAAGCAGAGGGGAGAACATACGGATGTGTCTTTTCTTGCAGTCACAGTCTCCTATGCAGGGGAAGGTTGCAATGTCCTTAAACACAGCAAATGTGCTGCAGCTGTAAGGCAGACAATCGGAATAATCCACTAAAAATTGTAAGCATCTATGGACATTTAAGCATCGGTATATACAAACACAAAACTTTCGCTTGTGGTAGAGGGTTGACCAAAATTGTATTTAACTATATTTCCTTATTTAGTTGAGAATATGTGATTCACATTCAAGGTCCAACAGAAGCTAATCCCATCTAATTTAACTAAACCACAGTGGGTGTCTGGTACATCAAAAGTGCATGAGTAACTGATGGGACATGGCAGGGATCTGGTGACAACTCTTCTCAGTGCTAACCTCAACAGCAGCTCCTCCTGTTGAGTTAGCAGGGACAGATCAACACTTGAATTTATTCATCATCTCCAGTTTAAACATTAGCAGTATTTCAAATATTTTCCAGAATATTGTACTTTCATATAATCAGGCTTTGAGGAAAACAAAGAATAGAGGATTTATTTGAGGGAAAATGGTATTTATCTTAATGAAATGATTTCTAAATTAAAGTCATTTTTTAAAATACAATTGTAACCATGCAACATGGAATTCAGTCTTCTCTCACTGCAGGTGGCCACAAAGCATTCCCTGACTTCTATGTAAACAATGGTTTTCTTGGATTTCATTCTAGTAAAACATTTGTGTTCCATCTTAACTAAAGGTGGGCTAGAGTCCTGTTAAACAGCCTAAAAGTTGGTATCAAAGCTTTGATGAATGAAGATTAACTGCTTAAATAGTAGAAGAAAGCAAATTCTCTTACAAATTGCTGGAGCTGGTCACCATTTCTTTCACTGTTGAACAGAGGTTTCCAGTTTTTCTTTCTTCATATTACCAGAAAAATCTATGTTTTACAGTGCTACTTTAACCATTTTAACTTTGAATAGAAGTGCATGCCACAGGAAGGCAGGAGTGGCTGGGCTCAGAGGTATCTGCAGGCTTGCCTTCTCACTTGCGCTGACAAGCAGCTCTGGTAAGTTAAGGGGTCTCCATGTGACACCTGTTCTTTTCAACTGACCATGTGAGAAATGTTGCTTTTAAAATGATTTTACTGGTTTGATCCCATTCCTCCATGTCTTTTACTGCTTCTTTCTTTCCATTCTCTATTACATTTCATTGTTTCCCGTTATTAATCCTTCCTTACCCTGGATGTGTCCCCCAGGGCTCTTATTCTGTGGGTGGAGAGCACTGTCCCATGCATGAAGTTTCTTTTGTCATTGGGGGCTGTCTGATGAGATTTTTCTGAAATCCCATGAAAGCTCAGAAAACCATCTTTCATGTGTGTCTTTCATGTGTGTAGAACAACTGTGACACCTACCAATGAACTTTTATCTGTGTTGTTTAGGTATTAATGTGCACTGGGGAAGTGGCACACCTAGGTAAGAGTGGCAGAGAGCTTTTCCTGTGCATTTCAGGCTCACTCTGTGTGGATCAGGTGTATCAGATGTCCTGTTGATCTGGCAGTGTCGTGTCTCCTACAATTTCTGAGTACAGTGTTGGAGAATCAGTAGCATTTCAGGCTTTCAAAAAATGAACAGAAGACATGGCTGCACCCTTGATGTTATTTTCAGTGTGTCTTGGGGTTGATCATTCTCCACCTCACATTACCACAGGAAATGTCCTCAGCTTTGCTCATAAGCTCATGTAATTGTAGCCTCTGTGTCATCCTCTTTTCTGATGCTGCAGAATGGAAAATTGCACTCTGCCTTTCCTCTGGTTCTGCTTGGAAATATGAAAGGTGAAATAAGATGGGCACACATGATTCCACCCTGAAGAGCTGGTAACCTTGAGGAGTTATAAAGCCTGATCAGTGAAGATACCCACACCAGAACCTGATGTTGCAGGAAAAATGACATTTTCTAGGTAAGTATTTTAGCCTTCTGTCTGTCACAGACAGACCTTTAGATGTCTCTTACAATTGAAAAGGTATTGCCTCTCTGTGGTAAGAAAGAGACAAAGGGTCAGGTTTTCTTCTTGGGCTGTGTCTAGATCTGTGCTCTCTGATTCAGCCTGTGTGCCTTGAAATACTTTCTTGAGTGGAAAAAGTCAAGTTTACTATAATCACCTGAGATGCAGCTCACAGGTTCAGTCTTTCCCCATTGGTGCCAATTTAAAGGTGAGCTTGTGTCCTGCTCCCCTGGGGGGTGGGTTGGCTCCAAGCCAGTGCAGCAAATCACCCAAATGTGGGGTCTCTCTGCCTCTTGTCACTGAGTTTAATTTAAACCAGGAGATATGTTTAAATACCTGGCCTCACTCCTCCAGAGATGCAGCCTCTCAATGAAGCAATGCACAGATGTGACCTCAAAAGTCAAATTTCATACTCAGAGGCCAGGCCATTCTGACATTCTCCACTTGCAGGCAAGTCAAAGAGTAGCTACAGAACTGGACAGTCATTTGGATGTTGACATGTGATAGATATGCGGATGTCCTAGGCTGACTGCATGATGCTTTTATCCCCATTTCGTCTGTTTAGCCCAGAAATAAGTTTTGCACCTTTAAGACTGGATCTGAGAGCAAAGGGGGTAGAGAGAGAGACAAGCAGTGGAACATCTGAGACAGTTGTTTTCAAAACATAGAGATAACACCTTCAACATTCCTGTTCCTGGACTCAGGGTTGTCTGCACAGACAGCGGAGAGCTCTCCTTTGGTTTTTTTTCCCTCTTTTGCTTTTTGACTAGTTTTTATTTTTAATTAGCTGAGGACAAAGGGTTTTTTTTTTTGAACTGTTCTGCTGTTGTTCGATCCCGGGACACCAGGACCATCTCCCGGAGGGGTGGCTCCCCCCAAGCGGCACTGCAGCCGGGACGCCGAGCCCGAGCCTCGGAGAGAGAGAGAGACTGAGAGAAAAACCGAGGACGTACCCATGGAAAAGGTTCTTCTGAATTTGCCGTCTCTTCAGAACGGCAAGAGGTTTTATTGAGTAGTATTGTTCATTCTTTATGCTTGCGGGTGTTTTGCTTGTTAAATAAATAGTTTTTTCCACTTTTCTCCACGGAAATCTATTTCCCAAACCAGCTGGGGGGAGGGGCGGCTTGGATCTGCTTTTCCAGAGGGACTCCCTTTGGAGGTTTCCTCCCAGATTTGCCCTAAATCAGGACAGCAGAGGTGATATCCTCTTTGCTGACCACGGATCAGTCTGCCAAAGCTCCATCCATGCAGGGAGCATCCCTTCAGACTGTATCTCCCATTGGTATTTGCAGGACATCAAGGAGTTCCTCTCACATCTGAGTGTATGAAACACCAAGATGTGCAGAAATAAGGATGGATTTGGCAGAGAGGTGACTAAGGTTGCTCTTTCAACAAAGAATTTTGAGACTGACTTGTAAGTGTCACCTCTCAGTTAGACTGTAATTTGAAAGGAAGTGGGGGCCAGAAATGTCCACCAGCCTGTATTCATGGTCATGTATTCATTTGGTGCAAGGAGGTGTTAATAATATTTATAAATAATATTTATTCTGATAAATTTATGGTGAAAATATCTCCAGTTTTACCTAGAGCAGACATATAATCACACACAGTCATAATGTATATATAAAAAACAGTCCTGGCAAGTATTCTGTTTGCTGTGCTCTCACTGGCACTCACTGACATCTGAATTAACTTTCCCAGGAGGAAGACCACAGGCTAAATGATCTTCAGGCTGGAATTTCATTTGACTCAAAGGCTGGAATGTCCAGGTGAAGCTCTGTGATGGTATAGAGAACCCACTGCATGGGGTACCACTTTTGTTATCACTATTAGGATTCACATCCAGGCCAAGAGGGTCATAACCAACCTGAATAAAACATACATAGTCTCTCACTGTGTATGACTTAGAAAACTTCAGTTCAGCTGAGGTCCTCTCAAATGCACAGATGACTGATTCCAGTCATGAGCTGTGAATGTTATACCCTTTAAAAATGTCTTTCTCGAAATACATGAGAATGTAGAAGAGCACCCCAAGTGCTCAAATATTTGGGAAACTAGCTTAGTACTGTTTGACAAATCCTCTCCGCTGAGTTAATCAGCCAATTAGTCATGCTAATGCTTGTTAATGGCATTTCTGTTGGAAGAACAGTGTAGTTTGGCTCTATTTCTAAATTCTAGCAACAAAAAAACCCAACATGTATTGATCCTATATTGCAAATGAATGGTGTTTCTCTGCTACCGAAACTCAAAAATGCATGATTGGTTATACCTTGCTACCACCTGCCAAGGCAGCAACTCAGTAGTACTTTCACACCTTCCAGTAAAATTTCATTATATGGATCCCAGCAGAGACCATTAAATCAAACTTTGTACAGGCATGGCTGCTTCTCTGAGAAAAACAGAACAGGCCTAAAGAAGCACCAACTTGTGTGATCTGAACCTATTAATTGCACTGGCGTCCACCTCCTCTTTGTGCTCAATTATGAGCCCATTTTGAAAGGACAGTTTGTCTTTAATGGGTTAACGGAGGACAGGACGCCACATTAACAGAGGAGCTACAACACGATAAACAAATATAGTTTAATGCACCCTACTTTGAATGCAGAGTTCATATGTATTCCAGACAAAAGGCCAAACAAATTTACAACACTTCA
Source organism: Picathartes gymnocephalus (assembly GCA_013390045.1). Taxonomy (NCBI): domain Eukaryota; kingdom Metazoa; phylum Chordata; class Aves; order Passeriformes; family Picathartidae; genus Picathartes; species Picathartes gymnocephalus. Next base: position 153,265 of record WEKY01060128.1, on the reverse strand, counting down.
TGCATTTCTATAGCTGAGCACTTTTTACTGAAGGATATGTAAATCCTGCACTAATCAGAGGTTCTGGGATTCCAAATGCCACTAAAGGTTATGACCTGAAGCCCTGCTAATAGATGACTGAGGGCGTAGACTAAGTAGTTCTGAATGACAGCAACCACAGGGTGTTTTGCATGAAAAGTAACCTCTAATAAATGACCTCTGCTTTTTTCCTTTCAAAGCTATGACAGTAATGAATATGAAAGGGGGAGCTTTGTACACACCGGGTGTTATTTACACCTAAACACTGCAAGAGTGTGGATGTATGTGAGGGTGTCAGTTCGGCTGAAAAAAGGAGGAATGGGTGTTTTTGCTGCCTTAGCAAACACTGCTGCACTTCTGCTGGCTTCATTAAAAATCCTTTTCTTAAACAGTGGTACAAAACAACAAGGTCATGCTAAAAAGGGAGTATTTCTTCCTTCAGTGTGTGTATGTGTGTGTATATAAATATCCATATATATGTATGTATGTAGATATGTTTACTGGATGGATTACAGGCTTCATGTGAAATCCCCTGGATTGCTAGAAGCATTGATAGAAGCATTCAAATTTCTGCAGTTTTGTGACCTTTAGTTAGGCAGAACACTGTGTCTTTGGTGGTATGAACAAAGAAAGGATGGTTTTAATGGCAGAGTCTCTTCTCATGGATGATATTTACACTTGGACTTCTTGCAGTAAAACAATTCTAAGATTTTTTTCTTACATGCAAGCAGAACCAGAGCTCTGAGAATTATTTTTTTTTCCTTTGAATCGTGCTGATCAATTGCTGAAACCTTTCACACCTTGATGGAGATCCTGGAAGGGGAATAGAGCAATGATGACTGGACTGTATTGTCCGTGCTCCTACCAGCTCAGATGAACACATTGCTTTTCCTTAGCCATTCTCCGTGTAAATCACTTACAATGCATTGCTTTGGGGGCTCCCCTCCTCTCCCTTCCCAGTTTCAGTGTGTAAGGGCAGACCAGGATAGGGCAAGGCAGGCAGGCAACAGCATGCCAGTCCCTCTGCGCAGTTGGGAACTGAGCCGTGCAGGTCTCCATACTGCAGTGCCAACAGAGGGATTGTGTGGGGACAAAGGAAACCACAAAAACTGGGGTCACATCAGAGGTGCCTGAGCTGACGTGCTGAGGCACAGGCTGTATGTTTGAGACACGGGGTGCAGATGTGCCTGCCTGGGACCCAGCACCCTACAGCCAGCCCAGACAGTGCCAGAGGGCACTGATTAGTTCTCCACTTCCTTCTGCCAGCTTCCATTTTGGGGGACTGTGTGCTTAAATCCCATTGCAGGCTTTTTTGACAGTCCTGCAGGAGTGATGTTGAGAGCCTGGCATCTTCTGGGTGCTCAGGTGCCAGTATTGCTGCTGAACAGCTCAGTCCTGTACGGTGCCACCGCTACATGCTGCTGTGTAGCACAGACTGCCTCCAGACACGTCACATGTGGCACTAGGGTGGCTGTGACACTCCACTTGCCCCTGAACCCTGTTAACTTCCCTGTATAAAGTCTGTTTATTTAGGACTCAAGCATGTCAGCAAGCAGCATGTGGCCTACAGCATCTTGATAGCCCAATGCACTTCATACCCCAGGAAGCTTTTGTCTGATGCACAAGTTTTTTGCTTTTCTTAATATTATCCAAATATTTTTTCATTAGTTAATTTTTAATACAGGTGCAGAACACAGTTATGTTTGTTCAGGTATGACTGCCATTTTGTTAGGTGGCAATTTTGCCTGAGTAAGACCAAAGCAGGGCTTTAAAATGCAGCCCTCATAAAAAATTAAAGAGCTATTCTTTATTTACATATTTACACAACACTCAATCCATCGTGTAAAGCCTTCTCTGCCTTAAACCCAAATCTCCAGGGTGTACTCTGTGCCTGGGGAAATTGGATGGCTCAGAAAAATGATAAAGAGGTATCTGTCCATTCACCTATCTATCATTTTTTACACCATACTCATTACCATGGTCTCTGAGCTCCTATTACATGTATGGAACCTTTCCCATTTCGGTACAGGGCTGGTCAGCAGAGACAGCAAAGCCATCATTATTTTCTGAAGAGTGCGAGCCTGGGGAAGGACCGGCTGCTCACTCTGCAGTGGCCGTTCGGCAGCAGCCAGTTTGTACAGAAGACAAATCCCTTTTATTAGCTGCCTGGGAAGTCCGGTTTGGCTTCTGGAAGATGCAGTTCAAATGGACTATGTGCAGAGAATTAGCCTTAGGTATCAACATTGCTGCTCCCACATTCACTTCATGTCACCTTGAGAGAGAGGCTACCTCTTCTCTGCCTTGCGGACAGCTGCTTACCAGGAGGCGGACTTCAACTCTGAAAAGGCATCAAAAGACCTGGCAACTTTAACTCAGATAGACTGTCCGAGAGACTCTTCAAATTAACAGAAATAGCAGCATTTCTCATTCTCTTGCATGTAACTGGCCACTTTCAGGCCATGTCATGACACATTTGTCTCATTGTTACCCTGGGGTCCACCTGTTTCTTTGCAGAATTCACTTATTGTCTTTTGACTTGTGCTTCAATTTCAAGCTCTGGAGGACAGCAGCTTTTTATTAGGTTGCAGTCAGGGCCAGCCATTGTGGGGGCCTGATCCTTGACAAAGACCTGTGGGCAATCAGCAGACAAATATTATTTAACAATGATCATTACAAAGAATAAAGTAACATCACCACTCTGCAGCTTGCTTCAAGGCTGACTCTATAACAGCTGCTATTGCCAGTGATTGTACCAGCACCATTAGCCACCCTGTTGCCCATTTGTTTTAGTCTTTTTCCCTCCTATGCCAGGAGGAGAAGTTTCAAATCCATCTTAGTTTGCCTACGAACTCTGTCAGACATACAGCAGCAGCCAGGAGTCCCCTGTTCTCCCAGGGAGGCTCTTCCTGGGATGTAGCAGAGTGGCCAGAGCATGTCGCAGTGCGGCTCGGGCAGGCTCAGTACTGTGACTTTCCGTAAGAGTCTCCCAAAGGACAGAGAGGCACTAAGGTTGGGGTGGAGGAGCCCACCACTCTTGCATGCACAGCCGATGGAAATAAGGCTACGAAGGCCGGGAGGGGTTCTTCATGTTTATTCCCAACTAGGTTCTACCCCACGCTGGAAGGGATAGAGCTAAGAACTAAAGAACAAAGGCAGGACATTAGATTTTACCACAGGATAGCAAGGGGCGGAGAGAACACCAGGATCCAATGATCTGAGGGTCTGGGGGTGGCACACAGGAGGGGCCAGGGGCATGAGGGCCTATGGGAGGATAGGCAAGGCGTGGCTAGGTGACGGGATCAAGGGGGATTTTAACCAATGGAGTTACAGAACTTGGAACTTAGCCATGTAAGGCAAACAGAAAGTGAAACTGGAATAGACTGACTTGATTCTCATGGGAGGAGCCAGCACCTATGGGCTGTCCTTTCAAGGCATCTACAAGGGCATAACACTGGGGTGTGGGTTCCAGGATGTGCCAAACAAATGCATTCTTCTCTCTCCCTGCTTCGTGTGCCATAAACCAGCAGAAGAGCAGGGAGAGTGGTAGTTTTGTTCCTCTTTTATTGGTAAAGGGCAAAGTGGCCTGTCCTAAATCAACAGCCCAAGAAGAAACACAGAGTCTAAATGTCTGACTTGTCCCTTCTCTACTGCAACCATCCCTCTCATTCAAGCATCTCTGTCATCCTAGCCTGACTCAGGCATGCTGTAGTCTGCTCCTGGCTTTATTTTAGAAAGAGAAGCAGACTTCATCAGTCATCAGGAGTGGCAGACGGCCTTCAGTTCATGAAGTGAGTCCAAGACTAAAAGAGAAGACTGTGTTTTTGAAATAAATGTAGGGGAAATAATTATAAATGGTAAAGGAAGAGCTGGAACACCCTTCAGGCCAGACTCTGACAGGACTTCGCAGATCATCTTTATCTAAAATTGGATGGGTTTGATTCAGGCTTTCCTGTTCTTCTCTTAACAGAAGCTTTCTGGCAAAACTACAGGCCCCCTGAGTAGACCCAGGACAAAACTCAAAAAGGTATGATTGGTTTAAGTTGAAATGCTTAATGGAAATGTTCCAAGATTGACAGATTTGTGGTGGAAGTCTGCCTTTTTTTCCTGGTCAGTTGTCAGGACCCTGGGCTTCTGGCCATGACTTCGAGATTCCTGCATACCTGGAATCCTTTGCAGCCTTGGAGAACCTTATTTTGGGACTGATGACTGACTGGTCCTCCAAAAAGAGTCCATGGGACATAGTACAGTACTTAAAACATTTTATTTTCCCTCTCTTTCTTACTGTTATCTCATAGAGGCAACAAAAATTAATTTTCTAATAATGTGCAGTAGAAATGCATTTTCTTTTAAAGATTGCAGACCAGATTTTCATCTCTTCCCAACCAGCCTAACTCAATTGATACCTTTGATTTATGCCAGCCTAAGGAAGAAATTGGGCAATTTGAATTTTAACTTCCTCTCTCAGGAACAATTCTTTCATCCCTGAAATCTGCAGATGAAGAATGAAACTCTAAAAAACCTGCTCAGCCTGGCCACAGCTTGACTGCAGGACTCTGACAGCAATAGTCTTGCACTGCGGTAAAGAGGCGATTAAAAGTTTTACTATCCATTTTATCATCTCAGTTTTTACAATAAAGAGACCTGTCATTGTTTTAGGATTATTTTACTTATGTCTATTCATTTTGTTTCATTGTCTTTACAAGTCTCACTCCCATTTTGTGCTGCTTTTGGTTCTGCCCTTTTCAACTCCTCACGGATGAGTGGGGAAGGAAGAGCAGACTGGCCAAAAAATTGGGTAAGGAGAGAGTGTGGAAACTGAGCTTCCATGACAACTTCTTACTTCATTTGGGAGGAATGAGAACAGCACTTCTGGTTTTTTTTCCCTCTCTATTTTTACAGTGCCTTTGCATCTTACAGGTACACTAGAGCATTGTTGCTTACATGATCAAGCTGTGCAGCAATATCCCTCACGGACTGTTTTGAATGGTCTTGGGAATCAAGGCAAAGGTATGGTCAGTGTGCTGAGACCTAGGTGGGGAAAGCAGAGGGGAACTGTTTTTGGTCTGGCATTTGGACAAAAGTAAGGGAACAAGGGTTGGCTACAGAGACAATGGGACAAGAGAAGACAGGACATGGAAAGGCAGGAAGCAGAGGTACAAGCAGATAACAGCATTTTTAAACACAGTTTCATACAATCGTGGAATTGCTAAGGTTGAAAAAGATTTCTAAGATCAGTGTGATAAATCTCTAACCCAGCACCACCATGTTCACTGCTAAACTATGTCCCCCACTGACACATCCACATACTTTTGGGGTGTTTTAAGCAGCTTTAGTAGTTTTGAACATTTCAGTAAACAAATATTTGTACCATTAGATGCCTGAATTATTTCAAAGTTCAATGTATTTAAACTCTATGCCTAAAAATTAGGGATAATCATGCATGCACTTAGGGGCTTTTCCTTGCACAGACAAGAACATTTCCTGAAATACTCAGTTTGTGGAGAGAGGGAGGATGGTATGTTTTCCAGGTGTCATGCAAGTTCAGAAGTCTTGCAATTTAAAAACACAGCTAAATACTGAAAATTTGTTCTGGAAATTTTCATTCCAATTTATTAAAGAATTGGGGTCCAGCTGTACTACTTTCGACAACGGTTTGCTTTTGGGACATTTTTCATTTGCTTTTCCAGCAGTTTCTGTATCAGAAACATTGTTTTAAATGTCACAGTTGTCAAATCAGTGAACTAGAACAGTATCACATGGCTTAATTTGAACAAGTAATGCACTTGGAATTTCAGATTTGGAACAACAGGCTTCCTGATCTGTTCACTGTCCCTCAGCAGATGAAAACAGAGAAATTAGAGTAAGATTAGGCTATGCCCTATTCTGCAGGGCTGCACAGAAGAATGAGGAGGGGAAGACATCTGTATATGTGTTTACGCTGGAAGTACCCATCTATTCAAATCACAGAAAAAAACCCTATTTTGTCTATAACTGTCTATCTATCTATCTATCTATCTATCTATCTATCTATCTATCTATCTTTAATTCTGTCACTGAAGGTTTTACCCAAAGTCCATCTAACTTTCCATGGACTTTGATTTGAGTTTAATGAAGTTCCTATTACTGCCCATAGGAAAAAAAAAACCCAAAAAACCCCAAACTACAGGAAAAACTCTCACTGGTATCAAGAGGAATGTTCTTTGCTTTAGGCTGACAATCTGACAACACTATAGACAGAGCCTTTACACACAGTTTATTTATTTAGGACACTAAGAAGCAGCTCAAAATGGACATACACAGCTGAGGTACCCATAACCATGTCTACATCTGAAATCTAAGTAACCAGAGCTTGAGCCATGGCTGAGGGTTGTAGAGCAGTCTTTCTGTCTCCAATTTCCCCCCACCTAATCCAGTGGCTTGTTGTTCTCTGCCTTTTCTTCTTTCCCTGTTTTGTTCACAGCCCTCCTGCCCCCCAACACTTAGTGTTAGTACAGCCCTAAAGAGCATGGGAGAACTCTGAATAGCACCAAAACTTACCAAGTCCCTCTCTGAGCTGCTTTATTCTCCTTACTGAGCATGGCGTGAACCCACCAAGGGGAACTCAATCCGTAAGGAATTATGGGATGCTGAGATTGATGGGATGCTTTCGAAAAGGAATTTTTCTTCAGGATTTTCTTCTGTGCTACAGAGTATGGATTAAATAGGAAAAAAAAGTATAAATACCTGGAAAAGCAGACTATTGGATAGGATATGTTTTTTGATTAAAGAACCACCTTTACCCATCCCTCTTGTTTAACCTTAACCCATAAGGGCAATATCAGCAAAAGAATTGTCTGGCTTCATAAGAAATACCTACTTTGTAGCCTGGCAGGTTTGGGGTTCTTTTCCTGGTCAGTATCAAACAAAAATAATGGACTGTCTAAGTGTGTTTACACAGAAGAATAGTTTTAAAAGAATGATTTGAATTAAGATGATAAGGAAGAGATTACAGAACTGGTTTTACAATTGCAAAGATTTGGATTTATTTTACTTACCTGTGGGCATCGTAATATTGTGTGTTCATGCTTTCACGCTTTAGCATGTAGTCATTACAATTAGAAATTTACGTTCAAAAAATAACATGTCTGCCAGACATCCTGGCAGATATTTGCAACTGGAAGTTTAAAAAAAGGTAGTGACACAATATGAGTATTGCTTAATTATGAGATGTTGCTTGAAGAAGTTCTTTCAGTAAGGAAATGTTGGGAGCACATATTTTATTACCAGTAATAAGCATACTCGTCACGAAGTTTCTCTGCCTCACACTACTCACAGCTCAAGCTCATCCATTGAAGAATCAAATTTGTATTTCATGATATGAAATAACTGAATAAAGCCATCCATCATATCAAACTGCATATTATCATTTTACCAAATTTTCCAACTCTTGTCACCTACTTGCCCTACAGTAGTTACTTAGTTATCATCATTAATCCCTTAGCAGGAACAGGGAAACATTCAGGCCGGTGTAACACTACTATAGAAAGTATCTTGTGAGCAAAAATGGTGTGGTGTACCAGGACTTTGTTCTACTGATACAGCTCCACTGCACAGGGGTTGGGAGCTGCTTGAGAGTTCACTGAACTCACAGGAGAAACAACCAAACCATTAAAAAGTGGGTTTGATACAGAATATGGTGATAAAGCCGCGTTCTTAATTCGATGTAAAACTCCTGAAGTTTGGCCATCAATGGAGAGAAAACACCTTTATTTGAATTGTATTTAGGTTCTGACTTAAATCTGTAAACATAAAATCATACCAAAGTGAGGGTCTGGCCAAAATTGAGTTTTTCTGTTTCTCTCTATGTCTGCAGTTTAAACATGCCTTTAGTTTACAAAAACGTTTCTGCAAACTCTTCTATTTTAAGCAAGCTGTGCAATTTAGGTTTGAAAGGTGGCTAATGTTCAGTTAACTTTTTTATATATATGCCTTTGGAGAATGGATCATCTTACCAAACTGGGAACTGTTCTGAATGTGTGTTTGTGCATTGTGCATTCTTAGCCTGTCTCAAGGTAAAAGTCTTGAAAGGATTTTATATTTTCTAATATGTGCCTAGTGATTAGATCACAATAAATCTGAAAGGATCATAATATGCCTATTATAAATTATTATGTTTCAAAGGAATTATTTTTGTTAGTGGGTAAATATGCACCAGTGCCTTAGGGAATGACAGAAATTAGACCATGAAATGTATATAACCTTGAAGGTCTGAGAAAAATCCAAAACACCAACAAAGAAGGCTGAATATTTGGTCTGACACCATCTTTATGTAGCACTATGCTTCCTTTACATGCCAAAGTTTCTGAAATGTGTGTGATTTAGTTTGTTACAATATAAGGGCAGCCTTTTTTTTGGGATTACGACAACATGTGTTGAAGGACAAAATGTCAGCCAGATTGGATTTTCAGCTTTGAACACACTTGAGGTTATGGTTTTAAGTCAGGGCTTAGCTGTCAATCTGACAAAGGGCTATTTTTTTTCTGTTGGCATGTTCAATTACATGAAACCAAATGCTCAGATGAGGGAGAAGAACTGGTAAAACTTTTCTCAGCCCCAGAACTAGGGCTGCCTTTATACCCTGCTAAATTCCAGGCTGGACCTAACCCACAAGGCAGTGGCTATGATCAAGAATAATGATTTCATTTGTATCTGGCAAACACAGTGCATACAACTTTTCCTTCCTGAGATGGCACAATTGTTCGTGTTGTTGACACTTTTGGAATACATGGTATTTGAGTTTGCAAAGAAAGCTCAAATCAGCACAGAGTACTAAGGGTCTTAAACCATGTGTTCATAGTCTTGTTGTCTGAGCTGGGATCCAGTTAGTCTTCAGCTGGAGTCAATATCCTGGTTTCCACTGATCCAGATCTCAGTAGCTGAGGGGCTTACTTAGCTAAGTAAGCTGCTTAGCTAAGTAAGCTTACTTAAAAAGGAGTAAGATCTTCCTTATGTGAAAACAGCTATGGTGTACATTTGGGATTAGCAGTGGAGGTGCCACAGCTCCTCAGGAAGGGGAGACAAGTCTGGACTTGGAAGGTTTCTGGAAGGGTCCTTTTTCTGTAACATTTTTTCTGCTTTGGCTTTCTAGGTTCTGATTTTACTAATCTGGAACTCCCTTCCCATGCTGTTGTGGGTTGAAAAGTGATTTTTTCCCTGCAAAGACCCTGAGAGCTTCCTTCAGGTATGAAAGAACCAATTAGCTGGCTAGTTCTGAGATGGACACTCTGTTTAGCCACTTAAGAAGCTGAGTATGTCTCTGTGATTCACATTTAAGAAAAGAGAAGCCCGAGAATCTCTCTCTTGCTTCTGGCTTCTGAACAGGTAACAGAGGGCCCGTGTGGCACAGCGGGGCCGGGCTGGGTCTGGCCCTGCTGGCTCTGCAGGGCTGGGCTGGGCTGGGCAAGGCCCACTTGACCGGGCCGGGTGCGGCTGAGATCTCTCAGTACAGAGATGAAACTTACAGACGTAAATCCTCTCTTGAGTAAGAGAAAAAGGAAGGAGTGAAGACACGTAATGAAACCAACATGGAGACCCTGAGGTCAGTGAAGAAGGAGCCAAAGCCCAGAGGGAGGAGAAAGAGGAGATGCTTTAAGCTGAAATTCTTTTGTAAGGCCATGGTGATGGACTATGATATATTAGACTATTCCTTGTAACTCATGAATGCAGCTGGGGGGATGCAGTGTTCTAATTGCAGCCTGAGCAAAAGTGCCTGTGCTGAAGCAAGCAGATGTTGACGTAGCTGTGGTCTAATGAGAAGATGGGGAACCATGCCAAAGAGATGAGAGAGATGAGAACCTTTGCCCCAGGGATAGGAGAAGGGAATTTTTGCTCCCAGAGATAGAAGAGAACCCTTACTCCAAGGACAGGAGAAACCTTGCTTCCAGAGAGACGAGAAGACCCTTTGCTTTTCTACTAGAACAGCTCATCCTTAAAATAGTACCCCATGAGACAGAGATGAGCCCTCAAAAACAGTTGCAGGAAGAACTGTATGTTGAAGGAAGGGACTTTCACACTGCGAACAGATTTCCTTTTCCGGGTGGCTGATTCACTGTGATATTGGAACCACGAGAGAACTGTTTTCTTGTGGAAAAGTCTCCATGGCATGGCAGGAGAGACTCCTCTCCCTATGGGAACTGAAGAAAGACTATTTTAGAGGTGGTAAACTGACTGAAAGTCTCTAAGTTTTGTCTCTTTACATTGTTAGTGGGAAAGAGAAAATGAGGTGGGAGGAGGAGAAGTGTCTGAAGGTTTATTCTGGTTTTTATTATTTTCCTTTTAGTTCTGTTAATAAAACTGTCTTTATACCTTTTAAAGTTTTGAGCCTGCTTTGCATTTCTCCTAATCCTTATCTCACAGCAGAAAATGAGTAAATAAATTTAGTGGGTGCACTGGTGTTCACCCAGAGTGCTCAACCCATTGCATTAAATTGGTGCCGCGTGAGGATGGCGAATTAAAACTACTACATATGCTTACATAGGAAGACCGCTCCTTTGATGGGTTTCTAGATGTTTCTTAGCAATGGGATTGAAAGAGCAGTGTAAGCCATTCAGTTATCTAGCCACATTGTAATGATAACTCTGGACATTATGAACTGTCTGCTTTGAGACAGAGACAGAAGGGAAGAGCAAATATCAAGGAGTTCCTTCACCACAAATCTATCAACAGGAGGCTGATTTCATTGTTCAGACTGCCTGAAAGCTCTCATGCACAATGACATTATTTCAAACCCAGAACATAAATTCAGGCAGGCTAAGAGTTAGGGGAAGACCAATTACTGAGATGAAAGGGTTGCTCCAGCCCTCAGCAGGCACTGACCTCTGGGCCCTCAACCAATTCCTCTGAGACCTTGCAGGTGAGCCAAAAAAAACCCACTTGTGTGAACGCTGCATTCAGTGGCCTTTTGCCCCACATTAGCCATTGAAATGGAGAGTAACATGGAGGAGGTAAGATACTAATACCACAATTCATCATGATATCATGATTGATCAGTAACATCATGATTGATCAGTAATGTCATGATTCTGTCTACAGTATCAAAGGCTGTTGAGTGCTGATACTACATCAGTATTTGTAGTACTGGGATTTTTTTTGTCCTGGCCTTCATCAATCTCTCTCCAAAGAGCTGGGACAATCATATCTCTGTGACGTTTCTGCTTTGACAGAGAGGATAAAAATGAATGGACAATACTATTGTCTTCCTCCAGTTGGCCACACTTGTCCCTCTACGCAGGAGCACATCAAAGTAGACCAGTCTGGCACGGAGTCAGTGTCAGTGGGGTCAAGAAAGGGAGTGTGAGAAGTCCTGTGGCAGGAGTACCAACACTTTCCCAGGCCACCAGCACAAGCTACTGGTGTTTGTCCAGCAGAACCGGAGTCTTCCTGCAAGAATTCCAACACCTGAGTTACCAGAGTGCTGCAAAGCACCACACGGAAGAGGCAGGTGTGGTTTTGATGGATCCACATGCACCAATGCAAAAATCAGTGGTTCTGTGGTACTTTTAGATGCTGACATTTGCTTCTCTTTCACATCATGGCATAAACTGAAGGAATCTGTTGTTGTGCCAGTCAGTAGAGCAATCACCAGTCAGGGAAGGCAGTTTAAACTCAACTATAATAATATAAATTACTATATTAGTCTTTTATTATAATACTGTATTATATAACATCATAACTGCGTTTCTTAAGAGGCTACTTTGATAGCTTCTTTACACTGATCTGAAGATGACATGGCTTTCCTATTATACACCTAGACATTGGGTGTTAAGAGAAGAGCTCTGCTCTGAAAAGCCATACCTACAAATACTCTTAATTATTTTTCTGTTTTGTGACCTTGTTTCCAATTTTTTGATCATCTCAACATACGTTTTGATGGAGTGAAAACACATTTTGCTGAAATGCAAGTAATTTCCTTTCTCTAATTAAAGTTAGTCTGGCAACAGAGAGGATTTGGATGGACAGTGGGTACTTTGTTTGACCTGGTCACAGCTGGAGGTGGAAAGTCTTCTGGTGTCTGTCTACAGCTTGAAATGGCGTTTTGATGACCAGGAAGTGAGTCTGTTCCTTCCACCAAACCAATAAGGTCATTTTAGGGATTATGGAAACAAGACAAAAACCTGTGGAGAAGACTTTTCCATTGCAGGCAAAATCCATGCTGAAGTCTTGGAGCGTGAGCAAAGAGGGCTCAACTTTCCTAATTCAAATACTACCCGAATCTTGGTGATCTTCTTCACGTGTTCTTTTCTGCTGTGTGCTGGAGATGTTCAAAAGACCCCAGATTATCTTGAGTGTCTGTATCTAAGAGAAGAAAAGTTGGGTACATGGGTGTGATAAAGTTGCCTAAACGTCCGTTTCTAGTGTCATTTTAGATGTTAGGCTCTGAGGACACCCTACAGCAGCCGTCCAGTACCTAAGGTGGACATACAAGACAGCTGGAGTGGGATTTTTTACAAGGGCATGGAGTGACAGCACAAGGGGAAATGGCTTTAAACTGAAAGAAGGGATATTTAGGTTAGATATTAGGAAAAAAATCTTCATTGTGAAGGTGGTGAGGCACTGGAACAGGTTGCCCAGAGAAGCCGTGAATTCTCCATCCCTGGAAGTGTTCAAGGCCAGGTTGGATGGGGTTCTGAGGAACCTGGTCTAATGGAAAGTGTCCCTACCCATGGCAGGGGGGGTAGAATAGATGATCTGTAAGGTCCCTTCCAAATCATCCTGTGATTCTATGCTCTTGACCACTTACCTGGCAATTGGCCACTTCTCTGGAAAGATATGGATCTTCTGCAACTCTTTCAGGTCATGAAGATATATTGGAAATGCCACAGCATGTAAAATAGTGATAGAAATCTATGTTCAGTAACCTCAGACTTTCTTATGGTGTTTAATAGGGGGCAAGGCTAATGGGAGCTAATGTTATGCACAAAACACTTATGTACCTTACCTTTAATGTCCTCAGCATCCTGAGATGGATGAAGCATTTAGTCCCCTTTTTCTACCTGTGAGAACTGGTACATTACAAAACTTTTTAGTACTTTATTTAATACCTCTGGGGAGAGCAGTTGGCAGTACTGAACAGCTTCACAAGCAAGAAGTCCATTAGCAGAGGTCATGACTCCACAGCACGCCCTTTTCACCACTGGCCTTTCTCTGTCAGCAGGTCAAAGTTTACAGGCATTTTGAGGGCCAAGGAAAAGCATGATTGTTTTTTTCTTCACTGTCTCTCCTCGCAGGGGCCTGCTGAAAGCTCATTTCTGACGGCAATTACAACTCCTTTGGCTTTTTTGGCACTGGGATGTGCTGTCAGACGAGGCCTGGAGTTTGGATTCTCATGCCTGTTCCTGGAAGAACAAAAACATGAGTGAAGACACTCTATCTGAAAGACTTGGGGAAGCACCAAAACAAACAAAAATAATTGAGGACAGACTCACAAAGGCCCAAACCACATGCATTGTAATTCTGCTGGCCCAGCACACGATATCTCATCACCACCTACTCTGTCTAAATAAAGCCATTTCCCCGCGAGAATGTCTGACCCAGAAATGCGCGGGCACAGGCTGGGGTGTGCTGTGCTCGTCTCCTTCCTCTGGCACGTCGGGTCCAAAAGAGGCTGCTGTGAGGAGCCAGGGCTGAGGAAGGAGAACCCTTCCCTCTCCCCAGGCTGCTGACACAGGGAGGAGCAGCATTCCTGCAGCTCTCCAGCCGGTCTCCCCTGCCCGCAGCCGCGTGAAGGCAGATGTCTCCCCCGGCAGCACCCAGAGTTAGTTACAGGCAAGTTCTGTCGCCCGCACTCATTTAACTTCAGGAAGAAGAGGAGGGCTCCTCTCCCGGGGCATTCGGAGAGCCCGGGTGTGGCTGTGCCCAGAGGGGCGGCCGAGGGGCGGCAGAGGCCGAGTCCCCGGGCGGGCGCGGGCAGGGGCGGTCGGGCGGGGACAGTCCCGGCGGCGGCCACACGGTGTCACCCGCGCCGCTCGCAGCGCCCGCCGGAGCCCGCCGC
>WEKY01060128.1:121280-138662 GCA_013390045.1 Picathartes gymnocephalus | reverse complement strand
CTTTCCTTTCCTTTCCTTTCCTTTCCTTTCCTTTCCTTTCCTTTCCTTTCCTTTCCTTTCCTTTCCTTTCCTTTCCTTTCCTTTCCTTTCCTTTCCTTCTTTCATTTTTTGTAATATTTTAGTCGATTTTTTCATGTGGTTTGTTTGTTAGTTTTCGGGGTGGGATTTTTTGGGGTTTTTTTTGTTTGTTTCTTTTTGGGGGAGGAGGTGTTTTGTTAATGGTTTTTTGGTTTTTTGTTTGGTTTTTTTTTGCCTCAGCCCCAGTATGTCTCAGTCACTGCCAGAGCTTTCAGGGCTGGAAAGGTAAACCCCCCCCAGGAAAGGTAAACCAGAGGACAAACACAGGGTCTTTGGTGCCTGTGGGACAGTCACAAGGGGGAGAAGGCACAGGTTCCTGCTGGTTAATAAAGTTTATTCACAACCTTAATTCTGGTTTATTAACTTCAGGTATAACAAGTTGTGCAGTAATTGTGGTTGTTAAGGGAGCACCAGGCAGTTTTTTCCTAGAGGGTATCAAATTCTGTGTTATTATTATACATGCACTAAATCTCCATTAAAAGCCTTTCTGTAAATGCTTCAAGGCTATGCCAGATAGAAGGGTACTTCATCTTAGTTTCCAAACGGGGTATTATCTATTTTTAAAACCTTGCAATGACAATTACCTTATTTGTCTCCCATCAAAAAAATACAGTGGTTTACAAACGCTTTGTTTTTTGGGGAAAAGAAAGATATAAATTGAACTGCCGTGACTGCTGTATCCGTCATTGGTAAATCTGGGTTCAAATGTGCACTCTCTATAGAGCCTGGCCACGGTCTTTCACAGCCTAGCAAAATAAGGAAACTACAGGATGGAAACTCAGTGGGCCTAACTATTCTGCTTCCTTTTATTTTTTTCTCCCTTTCAAATAAATCACACTCTTTTGAAGCTGCTGCTTTTCTTTTGCGGGCACAAACCCCTCATCTTTTAAAGTCTGTCTTTCAAGCTAATTGTTTCAACAGGCCAAGCAACTGGCAAAAGGCAGCTCCAGCCTATCTCTACATTGTCTCCCCAGGACTGTTTATAAGAGAAATACACATTTATACAATAGATGCCACAGTTTAAAGGCCGGCTAGTGAAGGAGTATTTTTAACGAGATTAGTTAATGGGTTTGGTCGGTGCTGGCAGGGCAAAGTTGCTGTGGTGGGTCCCAAAGCCAGCGGCAGGTATTGGATGGGCTCCCAAGGATTTCAGTGGTCTTTGAATGAAGGACTCAGCGACAGATAGAAGAAGTTGAAAAGTGCAAGCGGCAGCGCGGTGGAATAAAATGGAGAGCTGCAGGACAGATGCAAGCGAAGAGTAGTGATGTGTGAGCCTCCGGAGGTGCTATTTATGTTTGTGAAGAAGGGCCGTGCTATTAAGTTTCAATTTGACAGTGTGTTTTAACAAACGTTTTAGAGGAATGTGTTTGCAGGAAAGATTAGAGATACCCAGATCTCTGACTGCAGTGAAGCATCAAGTGAAGCTCAGCATCTTAAGGGAGACCTGGAAAACTTGAAATTAGGAAGAAAAAAAAGATTGAGCAAGGTTTTATCCTGTTCTTGCAAGGGCAGTAGGGTGAATGGTGTTCCTGTGGGGTTTCAGATCTATCTGAAACTGAATCTACCTGAGTCTCATGTATGTTTTTCAACCTGCTTTTTGCATCCCAGGAATTCTCAATCCTTTAAAAAAAAAAAAAAATCATTTTTTCATTTTTTTATTTTTAGTGATATCCAACTAGACGTTTTAGGATCCAACTCCATCACTCTCTTGGCAATGGTTTTCACTCCTGTTGTTGAGGCCAAAGTTCTGCTTGTGCTCTCAAAGCCTATAGCATTATTCACCCAAGTAGGACCTAAATATGTGAATCAGCATGGTAGAATGTGTCCCGGATTCTGTAAATGGAAAACGTTTGCTCCAATAGGCAGCGCTCTGTGTCTGGTTTAGCTCTCAGCTCCATTAATATGTCCATTACTTAAATTAGTGAGATAGCAGCCCTGCCCTAGAGTAACAACTTCCCTGCTATCCCATTACAGGAGGCCTCAATGTTTTGGTTTTTTCCCCCCATTCAGCAGCCTGTGCAAAGTGGGATAATGCTGCTGGTGATACGGCTACGACTTATTTCCAAGGAGCAGGATTTTCTAAATGTGTCCACTAGATAGCACAATAAACTTCCTTCTTTTCCTGTTGAAAAACTTTCTCTCCCACCCAAAGAGCCATTAGCCCTTCAGTCTCAGAGCAATGGTGCTTCAGAAGGAGATCAAAGTTTCTCTGATAAGTGTTCCTTTACACAATGTTACCGACACTCCACTTTGTAAACAGGCTTCTTTTTTATGGTTAAGAAGGACATATAAACATGCCAAGTGAGATGGATAGACTGCCACTTTTTCTTTTTCTCTTTGTATTTGCCTGTGTGTTAAGTGTTCAGTGAGTATCATGGTTGGGTTGCACTGATACCGTTGAATGTGGTCTGTCTTTTGTGTAAACAGAGAGAGAAAAGAGAACAGCAGGAAGGAATCCCAAGTTTAGATTTCTTACTGGAGTTGCTGCAGCTCCAGTCCCACTTTCTGCCACCATTGATGAGAAAACAGTCGTGTGTCCTTCTGAAAGATGATGGAGACATTAACATTCAAATCCATGTACCTGTATACCTGCTTGTTCGGTCATGTTAGGCCCAGGTTCTGCTTTAGGACCTAAGATGAGTAGTGTAAAACCTAAAAATGAGGTTTCTGCCTCAGTTAAGGTATCCAGACTGCCTCAAGTCCCCTTTAGCTTGAAACAAAGAAAAGCATAAGTCCCCTCTAAAGGCGTTTGAGAAAGCTTGTCTCCCATAATGGACCTAATAGAGAGAATGGTCCCTGCTGTAGGGCAAGTCAGCGTGTCTCCACACTCAAGGGAGGGCCAGCTAGAAACAGGTGGTAGAAAACCCAGGAGGTGGATGGGAATATTCCAGGTGAAGCAGTGTGAATACCTCCTGTAAAAGGCATTGTGCAAGACATCTTTTATTCAGTGACAAAACCTGAATACAAGTTTTCATTTTGACTCTATTTAAAATTAAGTGAAATCTGCAACTGAGATGCCCCCGTTCTTGCTCCTTAGGGCAATAGGAACCTGCAGATTCAGCTTTTTCAGCTGGACAAAAGCATGTACTGTGGCCCCTGCTCATGTCTTGTCTTCTAGGAAAGTAATCAGTACCCTCTCTTGTAGCCTGGTTAGCTGTTATGCTTCGGATCACAACTAACCAAGATGTATGTTCTCTGTCATGTATTGCCAAATGCCATATATAAGGTATTAAAAGAAGAAAATTAAAAAAAAAAAAAACCCACAACTGGCAGGCTTCTTTGAAACCTCCCAGTGAAATTTCTGCCTTTCTACCCAAACTGCAAGCTCCTTAGGGCAAGGACCAGCACTGTGTGGCAGCCACAAGCAGTGTGGTTCCCCAGCACACACATGGAAGGTGCAAAGCATCTGCTTGCACCTCCCCTTTCAAACGAGGGGACTGAGATTTCTGGATCCCTGACTTAAGAAGGTGATGACAAGGCCCATCTTGTCTCTCACATTTCAGAGCTAACTATAGGAGTGTAACACACGCCTTTTAAAACAGGTGACACAAGGGATTTTCCATGACAATCTTTCAAACTAAAGAAAAAGCCCTCTGTACGTGGATTGAAAACACTCTTAATCACGGTGCACAGACTCCCTCTGACATGAACCTGCTCCAGCTCTCTGATTAGACATCCCTGAGGGTTATTGTTACAGTGGTGACATCTAGAAACCACAGCTATGGGTTTGGGCCTCAGCCTTTTCTCCATTTCAGAAATACTGGCAAAACCAAACCAAACCAAACCAAAAGATGAGAAAGAAACAGTGAATATAAGCAGACCTTTTACCTTGCCATATTTTGGGGAGCCCAAGATGAAAGTGAGACGGCAGTGGGCAGGGGGCTTGGCTCAGTGGAGGCTTAGTCACTGCTCTGGTCTTGTAACAATCCCAGTGCAGAGTGCTTCAGAGAGATGTGAAGGAGAGCTCCGCAGCAATTTGCAGGTAACTGTGGAGAAATCTACCCTGAAGAGCCCTGTGGGTGTTATTTCAGATGCCTGTTTATAAAACAACATTTCTTACTTTTCCGTATTCTTTAAGGAAAAGATTTGCCTATTTTCTTTAAGCTGGAAGAACAATGGTACTACCAACTCAGCCAAAAGCCTCCTACAAACCTGTTTTCTTATTTTCTTTTTCCTACCCTTTTGTACCCACAGGCAAGACTGCCTCAGATCTCATCTTTTGAGTTCTACAACCGATCTATTAAATGTCTTCTCATGGACATTTTTTTCAGCTCCAAGGTGTAGAGTTGCTGAGTGAGAAAGGCATGAGCTGGGCTCTTGCTGCTGGGACTTCCTCCAGACCAGCTTGCAGTCCTAAGAAAAATGAGTTGGATGGTCTCAGCTCTGTCCCCAATGAGCAGCAGCAGTAGATCACTTTGCAAAAATGAGCCACGCGTAATTTGGCACCATTGACAGAAGACTCACTCGCAGCAGCTCAGGGCCTTGCAGGCTTGAGATAATGTGCTGCTAAAATCACCTCTTGACCCCAACCCAGGAGGTTCCTCCAGGTCACAAGGGAAGAGGGGGGTAGCAGGCCACTGTGAGATACCTTGATAAATGTACAAGCCCCTACAAGTCAGCCTGGCATGCCTGCACCAGTGTGAGCTGCTCTGTTTATCACAGGAAGAATATGTTTCCTGGGTTGTATTAGAGGACTCCAGACGTCGTTTCGGCCACCTCCTCCTTTTTCCCCTCCAGTGCAGCGAGCTCACTGAAGTGAACTGGTGGCCCTGACAGAGTGCAGAAGCAGGCTGCATGCATCTCCTTGTGTTGGAACTGGCAGAGAAAATCGGACACTGGGACAAACAACCATAAATCAGGACTGTCCTGATTAAATCAGGCATGGCTGGCAAGTAAGTTATTAGCCGCCTGTGAAACTAATTGTGATACTGATACACTCAATTTTGCTGTGTCTTTCAAACACTGGTTGTGATGGGAAACAGCTGTTAGAACCTCCTCCCTCCCCCCCCCAAAAAAAAAAAGGGAGAGAAAGGAAAAACAAAAAGAGAGCAGGCTTATGATTCAGAATCATAATAAAGTCTGTCTTCTCTATTCCCTTGCACAAAAGCTCTTATATTCTTTTATTCTCCTCTAGACAATTACTCCCGGCAGGCGGGGTCACTTAGGATGAGCACTATTGCATTTAAAGTTCATCTACCGAAAAGGGGAAAAAGGCAGAGAAATAAGAAAAAGAAGAAAAAAACTTCCTTCCCATTAATGTGTG
The DNA here is from genome assembly GCA_013390045.1 of Picathartes gymnocephalus. Classification (NCBI taxonomy): domain Eukaryota; kingdom Metazoa; phylum Chordata; class Aves; order Passeriformes; family Picathartidae; genus Picathartes; species Picathartes gymnocephalus. The sequence continues at coordinate 133,321 of WEKY01060128.1, read as the reverse complement.
AAAAAATGGCAGGTTTAAAACAGATTAGAAATTCAGGTTAAAGCAAAAAAAAAATTGTCACATGACATCAGTAGGCGAAAAGATTTTATTCAGTGGTATTGTTTGACTGAAAACTTCCTTCACAATAACACCAGTGCCAGGATAAAAAAAGCAATGTTTGTTTGATACCTGGATGGGGCAACTGTTATGAACAGTTAGCACAGAAATAAAGGGATGTTTTGAAATATGCCAGAAAGAGAAAGGGCCTAATCCTGCTTTGGTGGAAGCTGGTGGTGAGCCCTCCACCAACTCCCATGTTGACTGGCAGGCCATGCTGCACTGGACACAGAGGGCTGGGCATTCACTGGACATGTAGGGCTGGTCAGGACCTGGCAGTGTGAGCCCCTGTGCAGGCTGCAGTGAGAAAAGTGTGTGGTTTGGCCAGCTAAAATCTGTTGCTGTCAGGAGTTTGCTCAGTCACTGAAGCCTGGGGCAGGTAGCTTATAGTGCTGTTGTAGTTGTAATGGCTTAAGGAGAGGAGCCGAGCAGGGTTTGTGGAGAGGTGGTTACTGGGCTGAGAATCATAGCTCAGAAACCAGACAGGATTTTGAGTGTACAGACCTTTCTTCAGGTCTGAAAAGGAATCAGCAAAACCTAGCTTGAAGTCTGTTGCTTGGCTTAGCCTCAATGAAGATTTTTGAGACCCAAACTCTGAGTATTTTTCCAGAAATACTTAGGCTAGTATAAAGTATTACCTCTCTTTTTACCCTTCTAACTGCCATGATGACTACTCAGGTCTCAAAAACACCTACCATAAGGCAGAACATACCTGCATATGCAATATGTAGAATTTGAAGATGCTCCCCTCATCAGAATATTAATTCTTGGTGATTTTGTGCCTTGGCTGAAGCCACTGCAATGGGCCACTGTTGGAGATTAGACTCTTCCAGCACTTGGTTTGAATCCCTATACTTTATACCTATTTAACTATTTAACTTTTTGCCACTTTTCCTTCTCGTCTTGTATCTATCTAGTCTGTCTTTCTATTGCTGTTCATTTTTTCCCCCAAGCTATATTTTAGCTATAACAGTGGAGAGAAAATGACATGCATTAGCTAATAACAATATGACTGCACCATGAGTTTGGGGGACATGGAAGGAAAAAACAAATCACTCACATTTCAAGAATCTAACCCCATCCTCTCAGCTTCCACAGTAATATCTCTGGCTTCCTGTTTGCAAACCAGAAATGTTTATTTACAATGTCTTTCTAGACAGCTTTTCAATGTATAATGCTCATGTCATTACATAATGGGTCATAAATGATGTTGGTTGTCATAGAAAAATACAAAGTCATCAAATATTTTCTTGGTTTTTTGTTTGCCTTTTGTGGCAGGATTCAGAGTTGTCTGCAGTTGGGAAAAAGGTAAATCATCATCTTTCCAGTAATTCCAGCCCTGGTGTATTCAGCCTGTCAAGAGTTTATGAGTGAGGTGATCCTGATGCTGAACATTCTGGTTGTATTTTTTCTCAGTGGCTCTGCTGTTTTAGGCAGCTTATCAGCTGTGTGCCCTGAGAAAGCCAGGTAAAGGCTTGCTTGTCCATGGTTTTGTGAGCAGAATTGGAACACTACAATAGAAATACGAAATACAAAACTCCCAAGCATTTTTTTTTCAAATATAAGGCTATGTACTGAATCAGATCCTGGTAGTTCCTACTATAACCCACGACAATGGTTGCTGAAGGTGTTTGTGCATTTTTGTGGTCTGAACTGTAAGGACATTATATGAGTGCAAATTTTTTTTTTCAGAGTTGAGATGAAGCTGCCTGGTCTAGTTTCCCTTACTCATAGCTGTCATGGGGACCAGAGAGATGTACATAATATGCCCAGAGGATGCAGTCCTTATTCTTGAGTTAAACTAAGACCTGGCTCCCTCACAGACTTTGAGCTCTGCTGGATCTCCATGGCCTCTCTTTGCAGGAGTTTCATTTGGCAGTATTTCAAATTGTTCCTTGTCTCAGAAACCTGTGAGGAGAAGGAAAGGAGCCCTTAACCCAGGATACCGGGTTGGAATTTTGCCTGTGCTTACAACAGTGTGTATTGGATATAACTCCCCTGAACCTGGTGGTGAAGCTGCTATTCTTCCCTCTGAACAAATCAATTCCTATCTCTAAAAATAAGTGAATTAGAAAAGAAGTAAAGCTACCATTTATGAAATAAATGTGTTTATTTGGTAAACACTGTATCCTGTGAACTTTATCGATACCAGCTCTACCTAAATTCTTCTTGATCTTATTAAGGAAAAGGCGAAAAGATTTTGCATACTTTGGCTAAATCAAGAGTCCTTTTTATTCTCTTTGCCACAATAATGGCAAATAAACCACTCCCAGAATAAAAGGCATTGACAAAAATATGTCCATACAAAAGACACACAAAACTTTCCACATTTCACTTTTTTTTTATTATTTGGAAGGGCACTATGATTTAGTTATTTCTGAACTGCCTGAAATAGATGAGCCTCCTGGATCAGAAATGCAGCTCCATTAATGTCAGAGAATCTCCATCTTTTGTACATGCCACCTAGAGAGCTTATGGGTACCTATGCCGGAAGAAGAGGGTTTCATGACTAATTCTTATCAACACCAGAGGTTATTTGCTGTGGTCCTCTGCATCAATGCACAGTAGGGCCTTGGTGAGCACCCGATAAAATTTCCAGCCACACACAAGGAAATGCTGAACTAATAAAATGTTCTTTTAGTGAATTGCAGAGACCAAAGGCTTTATCTTCCCCTCTGAGGAAATATACAGCTGTCACAAGTAATATTGCTGAAAAAGTTTTCAGTTACTATGCAAGGTCAGATTACCTGCATCTTTTGTTATCGAGGTGGGTGATAACAAGCTGTTGAGATCTATCAAAGTGAGGCCTCAATTCAGGAAGGTGGCTAAGCAGGTAGCTGGCTTTGCTGGGTGTCTCTGCCTGCATTCAGCCAATGATGTGTTTTAGCAGGCTGCTGAATTTGAAACCAAATTACAAGTAAAATTCTTGAATGCTGTCTTGGAAATTAGGTACCCACACTTGCAACCAGAAATTGTAAATTATATCAATATTATACACAAGAGTGGGGTATGTGTGTGTTGGTGTGAAAGGAGAAAAACAATGTGTGTAGAAGAGTGGTAGGAGCAAACACTCCTCTGCAACACTATGTGCACATGTACACTGCATTTGTGTACTGTCTGAAGAAGCCTTCAGAGATGTACTTTGCGTGAAACCACTACCCATCCTCTATGCTGAATTTTTAGTACATAACTCCCACTGTGCTAGGAAACAAACCCAAATAAATCTAAAGGTACCAACACTGCTGTGAGTTCCAAACAGAGTTCTCATTTCAGGATCCTGGCATGCACTTGTAAAACATTTAAATACCTATTGGTGGATAAGAAAATCAATATACTTGTGAGGTGACTAAGTAACAAAATATATTAGAATTGATGTTACAATTAGGAAAAAAAGAAATAAATTGTTTTTCTGCTCATTAATATTTGGATAAATATTTATGAATGTATAAGACAAGCAAGCACTGCCAACACTAGATCTTTATTATGTCAGGCATGGGAATAATTCAAGCATTTAGGCAGCTGCAGGTTGATCTTAACCCCATTGGGTGTTCAGCTGAATTTGAACTGGCCCCAGGAAGGCATTGTTTTGGAGGTAGCTCAGGCTGTGTGGTTTCTGTGCGGTTTTTGTTTGGAAGAAAAGGAATGAGACAGTCTGCAGGTAACAGGCTCCTGACAGTGAGCTGTGTTTGCCTTGGGAGATGTGTGCTGGGCAGAGAGATGCTCAGGGTGGAGTTGTCCCTAATGGAGGGGTCAGCCAGATAGGAAGGATTTGCAGGAGTTTTGTTTGCAGTGTTGGCCAAGGAGTTATTTCCTGCCTGGAAGCAGCGGTAGGCACTCCCTTAGGACAGGTTTTCTACCCGGGTCTCGTTTTTTGTCTCTTCTGTTTCTCATTAAAGCCGTCAGATCCAGACCCCTCTGTGCACATGGTACTTATGAACCCTTTTGCCCAGGGCTATGTGCAAGCGTGCTCACTCCTTGTGCAGGGTGGTCATCTTTTTGCAGAGGGTGAACCCTGCTCGTCTTCCCCCTGCACAGGCAAGCTGGACCCTGTCCTGTCCAGCGAGGTGGCTTTTGTGGACTATTAGGGGAGGAAAGGACATTTCCTCTATACAGTGCTGTCCTATATATGTGGGAGAGGAGAAGGGGTCATGGAGAAGAGCTTGGGTGATCTGACCACCGATAGCCGTTTCTCTTTTCTTCCTGGTGAGTGAGAGCCTGATGTTCACCTTTTTTTTTTAAGAAAAAAAAAGGAAAAAAGAGTGATGTCTTCATTATGTTCAGGCGATTTTTGTAGCCCTTGTCTCCAGTTCAGGATGCGAACCAGAACAATAGGTGTTTTGGAACCTGAGATAAAAAACAGCTGGATGACGTGGCTCAAAATGCAATTTTGTAGGGGCACGCATCAATAATGCGACTCGGACGCTGTACGGATATTACGCAGGCAGCCCTAATACGCTCGCATGGCATCCGGATTGACAAGACAGACCATGATGGCTCCAAAGGGTCAATAAAACATGCGCCATGAAGGACTTGCACAATAGACAGTAATGGCTTCTTTGGAGCTGTTACGGTCTATTGGGTCAATAATAATCCACTTTTTAAAGAGTGCCAAAATATGAATTTACACAACAGGCCATAATGGCTCCTGATCTATCAGATAAATGATATGAATTATCAGCATTAGAGCCCACTCTGCAACCCACGTTTACCTATTAGAGTGGATAGAATAAATATTATATGCTTCAAAATATATTTTCATATTCAAAGGTCTGATTTCCTAAAAATACCAGTGGGGATAAAAAAAGAGAAAAGCCCAAACTCCAATCATTATACCTGTAAAATAAATAGCATAGATCAGGAAATTTAAACCTGAGACTGTCTCTAGAAGGTTATTGTAAGTTTTCACTCTATGTTATTTTTAATTAAATATTGCAACAACCTTTGCCATGTATATTTAAATTTTTAGTTATTTGTTTTTCTGCTCAGGTTTGTCTGTGAACATTTTCCCATACTGATAACCTTTTCTATGCAATTGCATTTTTTCTCCTGTATTAAGAGCTAGTTACCTGAGTGATGGTTTGCAGGATCCAGACTGCATCTTATACAAACAGGCTTGGTCTGAATATATGCATTCAAGACCAAAAATCTGTTTAAATAACATATGTTCTGTTTGTGGCCACCTATCTGTTTCTATCAAGGAAGATAAAAGTCCTTGTCTACACTGTTTTAGCTGCGCAATCAAGACAGAAACCCTCAACTGATGTTTGCCAGCAGGTGGTGACACACAGCAACAAGCTCCAATGGCAGCAACATTTCCCTGCAAATCTTGGAGAAAATCCAGGCTTCAGGAAAATGAAATATGCCTTCAGTTTGGGAAGAAATAATGATGAATGTCCATCAGCAACACATGTGATGATTTAGTCTCGTTGCATGGCAAGAAGAAGTATGTTCAGTCCACAGCAGGTCAAAAGTTTTCCTTGCTGTTTCTCTGCATTTCCTTCTTGTTATTATGAAACATTTGGCTTGGCTGTGAAATATACTTTTAATTAAAAGATAGGAAAATCATAGTAAGACAGCAGCAGCAGAGAGCTCCTCGAAAGCCTGCTGTCTTAGCTCTCATAATAAACATAACGCGAAGGATAGGTGCACACAAAGTCTGAAGGGTTGTGGTGAGAATATGTATGCAGCGACTTGTCCAAGTCCTTCCAAAAGACAAGTGTAAATAGTGTTTTCTGCTTGTCTGTGATTTCCCCATGCTTTTTAAAACTTCTTTTGTTTTCCTTTCTGGTCTCACACCCAGGTAAACTTGTTTGAAATACCTGCTACTTATACTGAACACCACCACTCGGTTTGTAGTAGCTTAGCAAGCAAATTAATTCTTCTGTAATAGACAAGATAAAAAATTAGTAGAGAATTGTGGCTGGATCTGTCACCTTTGATTTCTATCATGCTGTAGTTTCCAGGCATTTAGAATTCCCTGGATTTCATACATACATTTTGTACCCATGTTATTCTACCTTAAAAAACACACTCTTGAAAAGAAATTGGGGTGCTCACAGCATTTGAAGTGCAATAACTTAACAGAGAAAAATACAAGTCTCATCCTGCTTAGCAGGGTGCTGAGAACAGGATGAAAATATAAAAATACTGAGAATTTTTCCCCATTTGCAGTGTCTGTTTCCTGGAAGTATCTACCATCTGCAATATTGACTGGTTTATCAGGCAGCAGGTATCTCTATCAGTCTATCTTGAATTGTCATCCAACAGGAGATTAAACACTGCCTGCCTCCTTCTTGTGATTTTCAGTCTTCACATCGCAAAGTTTTCAATCAAATTTCAGCGGTGTACATTTAGCTTAGAGAACTCGTGGTACTTATCTTCCCAAAGCAGGTGATTTAGACCATGTTTACCTTGTACAGATATCTCTCTGCAAACCTGTCCACATCTCAGGCCTTGAAATGATTCCTAAGTTAGGGTTTTTTCCCTGCTTTTCTCTGTTTCCCTTTGTCCCTCCACAGGCAGGCTACCGGCCAAACAACACAATAACAGCAGAGGTCCTGAAGAACAGACACATGCCAATTTTCGGAAGAGTTATATCAATGTGGCAACTTCCTGTTGTTAGACTTTTTAAAACAAAAGCAATTTGATGACTTACAGCCTTTTTCTGAGAAGCTTCCTCCTTCGTAATCTTTTCAGTGCACTTATCACAGTGTGGTTTCACCCCACTAATCAGCTCGAGCCCAGGAGGATGTCAGCTGGGTTCTCATCTTGGTTTGCATCAGATACCTGAGGAAGTTGTGGGCTGGGAGGTATCCTGTAAAATAAACTACAGCTCCATTTGTAAGGAATCCAGTGCGAGCAAGCTGACACTGAAAAAGGGCTTCTCTGCCAATTAGCATATTTTCCACATAGGATTTTGATAAACAGACTAACTAGAATTTGAATAAGCATAAACTTGAGACTAAAAAGTGCTGGAAAGGCAATTCAAAACAATCACAAATGCCAGACTGGATTTTTGTGGTTTATTCTTAATGCAAAATAGTTAGAATATAGCATAACTAAGGTGCTGCTAAGGTGATGGAATGAAGGAATTGGAAATTATAGTTAGAGCCCTAATTGGTCTCTCACCAGCTAATACTTTGAACAACCTGGCATTCTGCAGTCAGGGCAAGGTCTGGAAGCAAGATCCGTCCACCTATTCTGGCCACTTAAAACTGCATGAAAGTACTGTAGAGGGATAAAATGGTCCACAGACCAGTATAGAGCATATTTCTGTCTGCAAAAGCAACTGAGAGTGCAAGTATAGTTCCCGAAGGTCAGAGGTTGCCTTTCAAGGACTTTCTGCTTGGAGTGAGAGGAACACGTTCACGTTTTTGGGTATGGGGCTGTTCAGCTAGGTGCTCCTGGACACCCAGGCAGCACTGTGAGCCATGGCTGGCATTTGGGATGGACAAATCTCCACAGCATGACACGGCCTGGCTCCATCTGAGCACTCACTCTAGGGCTGGGAGGAATAGGAGAAATACACTTGGGGACACAGTCTTTCGAACAGGGCGGGATTTTAAGCCTGAACTACTTATTCTAGAAGATCCGAGAGGCTGTTACAGTAATTTGATGCCAGCTGGGAAGAGGCAAACACCTCCCAAGTCAGTGCTTTGGCCAACAGCCTGATGACAACAGAGGGTTCCCATCAGGCAAGAGAAATATTCCAGAGGGTGATACCCACTAGAGTTCATCTGCTTCATGCTGTCAGGGCAGCGTGAAAGAGAGTGAAGTGACAGGCGAGTTGGCCCAGCTGCTTCTTCATGAATATCTGAGATTCTTGCCTAGTGTAAGTGGAAACTGTATGAACACATCAAAGAGGAAAAGACACTGAAAATTGAAAGGCAGTGCCTAGATGATTTTTAAAAGAGTGAATTTGGCTCATTCTAATTCACCTCCTCCATATGCGAAATAGAGTAGATTAAGGTGGTAGGAGTGAAACAAAATTGCTTTGTTGTTGAATGTGGAAATTATTTTTTTTTAACCTTTTCCCTGCATTTTGTGCTTCTTCCTTCCCTTTCCACAAGTACAAGCAAGCAAAAGTGCCTGGGGCCAGACTGCAGGGAGAGGATTATGGCACAGTCCCACTCAAGCATCAGCTTGGCTGAACTCTGTTCAGGGGTACCTTGTTGGCAGGGGTCTATGGATGGGGTGAATGAGTGTTAAATACTGATGTTTATGGTCCCATCAGCTCAAAAGAGAGCACAAGGTGTGAACTGACACACAAGATGTAGATTACCACCACTTTTAGAAGTACTGCCTTCCCCTTATCTGAAAGCTTCTCCTTACTGGACCAAAATACTGCCGGCAGGATTGTAATCTCAGAGTTTGGGAAGTGGTGCAGATGTTTTTGGTTCCAAAAGCCCAAAATACATGATTGTGGCAAAATAAAACCCATTTTTTGTCATCTGGTGCTCTCACCTGATAATGTCACAGATGCAGAAACCAGGGCAGTAGAGATGCTTTCTCCATCAGATGGGATGGATGAGTTGTGCAAGACAGAGGCGAGGGAAGCAATGGGGCACTGGGAAGGGCTGGGGAGGAGAAATGAGGAGAGAGCAGATTCTGTGAGTTGGGAAAGAACTGCTGTGGAATGGCACAAAGAAAAAGGTGACATATTAAGAGTGGGTGATATGCATGAGAGAGGCAAATTTGGACATTTTTGAGTGCGCAACCTTGACTTATTTTAATATCTGTGTATATGTATGAATGGGATAAAGAGGAAGTAAAATTGTTATGTAGATTGATATTCTAGCACTTAGCCTATCATTGGGATAGAGGAATATTGGATATGTGACCCCTTTAATATGCTTAGACCAGAAGATGGGTGGGATTTCTATTGTTAGGATGTGTCTGAGAGCAAAAAGTTTAAGAAGTCTGTGATTTGGGCTACTGTTTTTTTTTTCCTTTCCTGTTTGTTCTCTATGTTAAAGTAAACAGGATGTTTCTCATATAAACAGAGATTTAGCTCTCAATGGTAGCATTATTTCCAAAGTCCTCAAGATCAAGCCATGGAAATCCCAAGATGATTTCCATTTCAAGTGCTGGAATGCTAACTGCAAAGTTCAAAATGCTAATAGCAAAGTTTCCCAGCACCCACTGCCCTGAGCACACTAGGCAGCTGAGCAACACAGGGATTGCACTGATTCCTTGGAACTACAAACCCTCAGCTCAGTTGCAAGCACCAAAGATAAACGCTAAGAGAGGGAGGAAGAGAGGGAGGGAAGAAGGGCATGAGCCCTAATGTGCAGAGCCAGCAGTAAGGACCAACAGCTTGTAGCAGCTTTCCTAAATTTTGAATGAAAGGAACATATTTAACAGGCTATGTTTTATTCGTGTTGAATCCTGCGCTTGAGTGTACTGGTGCTTCGGAATATGCATTTGAAGGTGGCTGAGGTATTTCAGTTTGACAAATAAACTAAGCTGTGGCTACTTTCTCAGTATGTTTTGTGTCATGGTGCTAATTTCCCATTCACTTGATTGGGATGCAATGATTTCACGACAATGTCAGTGCAGGTCTATGGAAAAGACATTATGGTGTCAAAATGAAATGAAACAATGTTAATTTGTCTATGGAAACGGTGTTTCACTGCCAAATTGAAACATAACCCTCAGCTCAGCCACCTTGAGACTTGGCACTCCTGTGCTATCGAAGGACCCCGCCACACTGGGTGATTTTACAGCGGTGCACTGGGAAACTACAAATCTGGATTAAATATTAGAGGGGGTAAGACTATTTGTTTTGTTCTGTGAAATCACAACTGTATAGCATTTCCTGGTATTGCAAGGGCCTTCCACATGTGCTGCAGTACCTAAAGCCCAGGGAGAGGGTGGGAATTGAGGGGGAAAAAAAGCACTTTGGCAACATTTACTCAGATTTCTTTTGGCTTCCATTGGGTCTCAGCACATCTCCTTCCTAGTGGTATATTAATGGGTCTTTTTTAGGTGAAAAATATTTTTAGATTTTACAGTGTTCACAGCACCTAAACAAAATCTGAGACACCGGAGCTCATATTAAGCAGTACTCTAAATCCAATTTGGGTTTTAATTCCACTAGGATGCTGCATTTCTAGTAAAACAAAAATTTGAATGTAAACCAGAATCCAAAGTGTAAGGAATACAATAATGAAAAAGAATAATAAGCAAGCTGAAATCAAAAGACGGGCTGAGAGAGGAAAGAAGCCTTATGTAGAGGGATATAGAAAATATAAATAAATATTTTCTCTGTTGTTAGGGGTCTATGGAGTGATAGAATCTACTTATCAATCACAGTTTGTCTTTTGTTTTATGTTCCTGGACAGCATGACCACCTTTGAAAAAGGGTGATCTTTGCTCTCCTGCCCTGGGGCGAGGACCAGCAGATGTTCTTTTGTTCTTCTCTCCATATTCAGTGTCCCTCATCTCCTAAAGCTGAAGTGTGCTCCCCAAAACTGACAGGTGTTTCTCTGTTTGATTGCAAAAAGATGGATTTAGGCTAAATGTGACCTGAAACTTTCAAAGTGGAAGGCCCTCCCAGCATGCTTGCAAACTGGTGGGAGGGAAGGCTGTTGTAACATCTGCACTTCTGAGAAAATTAACAAATCACACACAGATGTCAAGAAGAAATAGGCCTGGCCAGGCTGTTAGGAGGGACTCTAGCACCGTCTTTCATCCTGGGTGAATTTCTGGGATGATTCTGTCTCCTGAGCTTCTCAGTGATTTTTTTTTCCTTATTTGTGAGATGGGTGTAATGGCGCTTCCCTGCCTTTTAGGGACGTTAGGGGGAAGAAATAAATTACAGATTTTGCGGTGTCTGAGCAGTACTATAAGACAGTCATGTGAGTACATATAGCATCATGAGCTGGGTTGGGTGGAAAGGCTAATCACATGAGCACTATATCTTAAGCAAGCCAATCCTTTCTTTACCTGTGACTCAGCTGGCATAAAAACCTGACACTGGCTAATGAAAGCAATAAAGCTATCCAATCTTATTGATGGCTATGGAGATTTCTTGGGCATGAGGAGCCTTGTGTTTTACTCTTGTATATTGATAAAGTTGTCTTTGGGCTGTGCACAGCATTTCTAGATGTTCACTGAGTTGCCAGAGCTACAGGCCCTCCTGAGAGTCCAATTACTGCTTCAGTCTTAGTGAGTGGTGCACGTCCCTTTTTTGCATAAAGCTCCTTCCACCTTTCATCCTTCCTCAGGTAGGAAGCATGATTTTGCTGAATTGGGTGGATGTGATCATACTGGTCATTTCCTGTAAGATGCCAGGTGGTCTCCTCAACTTTAAGAGGCGGACCAAGCATGAGCATTAATGTACACATGAATGTTTATGCTCAGTTGTCTTGCACAGGCTTTCATGCACCAAAGTATGACTGATATTGCTGCCCCAGGACAGGATAGCATGAGAATCTTCCCCCATCCCACATCCACCAGACCCCCTTCTCTCTACAAGTGGTATCCATCAAATCACTGTTGAGAACTTGCTGTAACTTCTCCATGAATTGCATGCTGCTCCAGTCACAGTTTTTCACAGAGATTCCTAAGCCATCTGAATGCCTAAGAGGAAGCTTTTGGCTCTTCAGGCACCATTTACACATTGTTTTGAAGTAGTTCATACTGCACTAGTTATAATTGTTAAGATGTGTAACCCACAGCTGCAATGTGCAATCCAACTTCAACTTTATTGGGAAGAACTACAACATGAAATACTGCAGACCTCCCAGCTTGTTTCAAACAGCTAAGAACAGTCATGGACATTTCTTGCTCTACAGGTTGGGATTAAAATACAAGAATCATTTGTGCTAAATGAGGAAGGCAAATTCATCATATTTTAAGCATGCTTTATTCAATATGATGTACACCCTCTTTTTTTTTTTTTTTTTTTTTTTTTTTTAAAATGACGAGGGTGTTTTTTCTTT
>WEKY01060128.1:68736-121077 GCA_013390045.1 Picathartes gymnocephalus | reverse complement strand
CAACATCATTGTTTGAATATGTTCTTTGGAGGTTGACATTTGGGGAATCTGATATCCTCCAATAAGTGAGACCATTCCAACACTTATGTGCATTGTGTAAACCGCAGATTAATTGCACAAATTATATGAATTATCCTAAAATTTTTGGGTAATGTTTGCCCTGTCAACACTGTAATTGAGATGACTGGGCACGTGGAAGGCCTGCATGTGGCAAGCAGCAATCTATGATGCGGATGGGGAAGCAATTTGCATCTACCTCTGCTTAGATTAAGTCCTGCAAGGACTGCAAGTAGAATAGGTAATGTGAGACTTTGATCCAAGGAAAAAAAGCAATGGATATAGTCTTCCACAATACTATGTAAAAAAAGGAAAAGATTTTAGTGTTTCAGTAAATAAATCTCCTCTTTGCTTGTGAAATTAGACACAGTAGTAAGGGGAAAAAAACCCCCACATTTTAACTAATTTGTGTCCACATCAGCTGAGCTCTATTATCTGTGGTTTGGACCAAGTGGTGATGCCTCACAGGGTGTATCCCACAGGTCATGTTAAACCTGTGTTGTCATTTTGAAGAGGTGTTAGTGCAATATCTGGATTTGTGATAGAAGAGATCAGATCAATGACCCAGAGTATTCTTTACATCAACAAACAGAAGCAAAATATCTGTAACAGTGGAGTAATGTCTTAGAGGTTATGTTTAAAGTGCTGAGAACTACAAACATTTAGGATTCGCAGGCAATCACATCCTTTCTCCTTTCAGTGAAATGGAAACCAGAACAGAGAATGGTGAAGGCTGACACCCATTGCAGCTCGGAGGCTTCAGAGGAAGCAGCAGTTCTCACTTCACATAAGCATGGTGTGGCATTGTGTTAGCAATCCCTACTTGCTTTGAAGTAAGGGCAAATCCAGACATTAAGGCTGATTTAACCATCAAACGTGCTGTTGTTATTTCATTTTTTACTTTTTTCCTTCTCAAAGACCCCTAAATACTCTAGTGTTTGCAGCAAGACTTAAATATGGACAAGAGGATTTTAACACGGGTTTATTTCTGGACCTCCCAAAAATTTAATTCAGGCTTTTCCAAATCTGTATAAATGCTCAGAGTCACTGGAATGGGCTTATTACCAAAGGTAGAGGAGTGTCGATAGTTATTCAGTGCAATTTGTATAAATTAGGTGCTTGGGGAATGAGTACAGTCTCTGATTTAGGGCAAGAATTCCCTTCTGTGAGATACTTGAGTAGTGAAGGAACTCAGGCTTGGAGCTCTGGAAGACATGGAGCAGAGTGCAGGATAGGAAAGGAGTGTGAATGTCTAAACCAGACAAGATTTTTTTCCAAAGGAGAAATTCCAGTGCGCCTCCACATGCTTTTAAAGTGAGGGGCAAGTGAAAACTTGATTTTGTTACAGTGAAAAGAAAAATTCCCATTGTGTTCAACAGGGCTGGGATTTCATCCAAGACCTCCACATCATTCTAAGACACTCATGTAGCTCACATTTAATCTTTTAGAAAGAGTATTCTGTTTCCAGAAATTATCAGTGTTTTCTAATTTTCTGACTTCATCATCTGCAATGCCCCTGTCATGATTTCTTTTTATACAAGACATTTTTGTTCTTTATTTTTTCTTTCAATCTTGCACATATCATTGTTATGCCCCCAAAGATTTCATAGCATAAGGTAAAAATAACTACTTGCAAATAATAGATACATCCTTTTTAATAAACTTTTAGTACTTAATAAAGTAAAATACCTGGATAAAATCTGGAAGATGAAGAAATGCCAGATATGTTCTTGATTTGACTTGGGACAGGATTTCACCCCATATTTTTATGAGGAATATTTAGCACACAGACATTCCATCCCCTTGTATCTCCACCCCCATATATTTCAAAGCAAGAACAGAAGGCAACGCAAAAGTAGCTGCCACCATCCACAAGATAATTCTTTCAAACATCTCTCAGCATTCTAAACCATAATCTAAACTTATGTCCACATAACAAATAACAGCCCTTTGAAATGAACTGAGAAACTGTAAAGCCATTAAGAAAATGTGCCATTAAGAAAAGGATTTCAGCATTTCCTATGAAAAAGGTTCCCAATGCATGTATTTCCACATGTTCAGAGAAATGATTAAAGTGTTTATAGCTTTTGTAATTGGTCTCTCTCAATTTAAAAATATAGGCTTTTTTTAGCGTTACATTTCTCTGCTGCTCTTTGTCTAGAATAACATTAATGAAGTCCCATTTTCTAAGTTGCCGAAGGTAGGAAATAGGGAAGTGATGTGTTTAAGAGAAGATGTTCTCGAAGCACGCCGTCTGTGCCCACATTCCAGCAAGCACGGCCTCCCGTTAATGTGTCCATTAGCTGCAGCGCACTCCTGCGGGCTCTGGGGCTGCCGTGATTCTTGTGGTGCTGGAGTGCATATGGCGCCAGAGAAATGGGGCTCATCCTCTCTTTCAGAGCACCCTCTGCATGCCCAACACAGTACAGTGTGTTTGGAGGAAGACATGTAATGTATTTTCCTTGTTTGGGTCCAGTTGAGGGTGGTCAGCTCAGTGGAAAGCCAAACCCCATCACCAAATCCCCAAAAGCAGCGAAAGGGAGGGCACTGCTAAAGCAGTCCCTTTCCGAAGCATATCCAGCCCTTTCTATAAGAGCTTTTGCTCTGCTCTGGTAAATGCTATAAACATACTGGCTTCACTGATAGAAACCACATGTATGGCCTTGCGTTCAATGAGTGAGTGAATCAGTAACAGCTCGGTCCTGGAGGCCAAAGCCACTTTCCTCACCTACAGATCATGGCTTTTGGAGATGATTGTGGCTCCTCTAGGTCAGTCCAGAAGAGAAAGAGAAAGATTTTTACCCAAATTCCAGATGAATACATTTGTTTTATAGATAAGAATATATGCATAGATATAAAAGTGGTTTTTTGGTAGCAACTGTCAATCAGGTCACATGTAAATTTTTTTTCATTCTATAATTTTCTTTTATACTATTAATATAAAGCTTTAGGTTTTGTTCCATTTGTAAAAGCATATATCAAATGTTTCGTTATTTCTTTTCATAATACCCCAGGAGAGGGTGTTTTACCTTTCCTTTTGTAAATTATCTTAAGTAGAAATTGTCAATCTGGAATTGACAGGTATTTGTTATGGAAAACAAGGCATTGTTCCCACTTTGCTTCTTCCACCAACACAGGTGCTGCTGTCATATGTCACAACAATGGGGAAACTTATTAAACAATGAAGAGCAATAATACTATAATATAAAGATATGAGGGTGAAAAAGTCTTAGGCTGTGTTTGCTGGCTGGACGTATGAAATCTTATCCTTCATGTAGCTGATCTGACAGTGCTCTGGCATTCCCACACATCTCTTCTTTCCTGGCTTCTTCTTCCAGGAATGCCCTTATAACTATTGATATTCCTCCTCTCCCCCTCCCCAAAGCTATCAAATAACAGTAGGACAGAGACATAACTCAATCAGTGAGGTCATTCCTCACCTGTTGAGTTGCTGAAGGAGAAAGGACATGGATTTTGTGGGAACCAGGATTAGTCTGGTCTAATTACAGAAAGTCTGGACCAGTTGCTGGATTATATTGTGGAATGTGTTGTGACCGATGCAAATATCCACAGGCAATTCTTCTGTCAAAGGCTGGCCTAGATACAGGGAAATTCCTAAGTAACTTGCTAAAGAGTCCCTGTTTTGTGAGCCTGTCAAAGGAGGCGACAGTGGTCTTTGCTGGGCTGGTGGTGCTACCCACCCTGGGCTGTGGCACTGCTGGCTAGAGGGAATTTTAGTCTAGAAAAGGCCTGAGCTGCAGAATCTGGGACAGGATTCAACTGACATCACCCGAGTTTGAGGTTGAATGTGATCAAATTAGAGCATTTCCAACCTCTGACTGGCAGCAAATCAAATGAGTTCTTTGGGCTTTTTTCCTTCACCACAAAGAATAACAACAGCAACAAATGCTGGGAGAGGAGAGAAAGAAGTGACATCATCTGCAGAAAAGTTTTCCTTTTTTTTTTTTTTCTGCCTGAAGGACTTTTGATTTCCAACTGCATCTCAGGTAAGAATGAAACATGATATTAGATTGAATGCACCAGCTGAGTGTAAATGGAAACCCTTGCAGTTGAGGAGAGGAAGAGACAACACTATGCTACTTTTTTTGATATCTTTCTGATATTTGCAGGGACCAAGAAACTCCTGACCTAGCTTCAAATAGCTGAAACATTGGTCAAGTAATTTTAATTGTCTCAGTTTCAATGGGATCATGGCAGTGGCTGGGGTTCTATGGAATACTCTGTAAGCTTCCACTACCCCACCCCTCTGTACTCTAGTCCTTCCCTTAAACCCCATCTTTCCTTTTCTGTGGTATGGGAGAGCTGGTGATTTGGAGCTAGCTGCATATGCTTTATGTTTCCTGAAGATTATAACCCATGTGTAATACTCCGTAGTCTGTCAACAGCCAGCTTGGGAAAGAGACCAAGGACTAGAAAGCCAAAACCAGACTGTTAGATCAATCATGGCCAAGACGTGCTTCTCACTTATAAAAGCTAAAAGAAAACCAGCCAGGCAAGAAGTTTGTCCTTTGCAATGTTGGAAGACTGCTGCCCCCCATCCCGTGTCTGATTCTCTGTATGTCAGACTATACACAAATCTGCAAGAGAAGATATTGTGTGTGTATTTAAAATACTTCTGCCATCAGACAGCGAGAAGACTGCTGTCTACAGTAAGTATCCAGGCTTGGGATAAGTAGCCAATGATTTGTGTTCCTTTTGCTTTTTGCTTTTTTCTCTTTTTTTTTTTTTCTTTTCCTTGAGGTAGTATTAATAGTAGTCTGAAACTATCTGCTTGTACAGAACTGAACAAAGTGGTATGTGTTCCCAAACACTAAAACCAAGTTGTCAAGACACATCCTCAGAGACAGAGGGTCTTTTTTGTTGTTGCCCAAGAATGACTTATTTAAAATGGCATTCCTTGTAAAGATGCAATTNTTAATGTACCAGTACTGAGAATAAAGCAAGCAAAAGAAGAAATTAAAACAGTGGCAAGGGAAAGAGGTCTGGCAAGTTGGCTTTCAACCAAATGACCTCTTGACAGATCAGCTGGGAACCAGGAATGCATGAGATTACCATGGGCTAGAAAGATTTATAGTTCTTTGTTTGGTCTCTTGGTAAGTTTTCACGTATAGTCAGCTATATGATGGGCAGTGATAGGGGAAAATGGTGGGCAAAAGCAATCTGGAACCCCAAATACTTATTGTGATTCCACAAACAAACATGAAAGGAGCTATTTAAAGATTTAGAGTATTTGTTTATTTCAATTAACAACAAACACTTATTAAGGAAAAACTTTGCATAGCCCCCCAAATCTAGGTCTCCCAAGAGAAGCTATTGGCAGGCTGTAAATTTAGCTCCAATTGCATTAGGCATGTACAAGTAACACAAGAAACTCTCTGTCGTGGGAATGGTTGTCTGGGTTTCTGTAGTCACTACAAAACCTTTCCTGAGCTGTTCACCTGCAGAGGGAGCATCCCTCTGTGGGAATGCACGGTGGGCTGCACTAGCTAAACACATCCTCAGGTTGTGACAGAGCTTCTCAGAAACTTGCAACTCTTGCAATTTCATCTCCAGAAGTTTGAATGAATATTTCTATTTTCTCATCATCCAGGTGATCAGGAACATCTGAGCATTTGCAGTTTATGTTATCCAGATTAAAAACTAATATTATGGTGCATTAGATGCCAAGGACATTAAAATGTAAAAGCAAACAGATTAAAAACTCTAATTTATGAAGCAAGAGATTAATAGGTAATGATATCCGGTGGTTGTTATGTTCTGGTTGTTATACTCAAGTGTATCCTGAAAGTCCGACCAGAAGAGTGAATCCAGGAAGATGGAGTGACCTCAGATATGTAAACATTGTTAAATAGCAAAGCACACAATTTTACATTGGGTTGCAAATCCTAGAATTTTGAAACAAAAAAAACCTTTAAGTACAAGTAACAAGGAGACCTTTAGACAAAATAAAGATTTTAGCAACACTTTGGTTTTAAAATGCAATTATTTGCTTCTTTTCCCTATGCAGTGTATATGCCATATGGGCATGTGGTATGTTCACTACATTAGTCCATTATTATTATTACTTATATATTTCTTTTTAACTAATGAAGTTGTGTCCTTGTCTCTTTTCTAGGCAAAAATATATAAATAACCTTATGCCCCATGAAAATATCATGTCAGCACCACAATGATGGTGTCTGTAATGTATAATTTACTAGTGTCTTTACATGCTAACTTATTCTCCTTTTCTGTTAAACCAATGAATTATATTCTCTTAGTAATTTATTCACTTGTCAAAACAGAATGTTAAGAAACTTGGAGGTTTGCCTTAAACTTATAATAGAATTTAAAGGGCAAGTATTCAAAATTCAGTTTCAAGGTGTGGACCTTTTGCACAACCTTACAAGTGCTTCCTGAGTGTTATCATTTTGTCAGTACAATTCTGACCTGATTTGTATTCTTCACATTTCTCTCTTTAGCAGGCTGGAGTTTGCACATTTAAGTTGCAAGTTACTACAGGCAACAGTTGATTTGAAGATACCTTGCAAATGCAAAATAGACACCTTCTGCTGAACGTTCAGCTTGGAAACAAGAGGAAGACCAAAAAGACAGAAAGGCTTTGCAAACAGAAATGTCATGACCTATGGCTTGGGGAAAAAAATTCAAAAAAATACCACTCATTTCTGCTATTGTTGGTTTCTTCACAGATTTCTGGAGAATTCTGGGTAGCTTGAAGGAAACCATCCATTTCTAAGGAATTTGGAAATATAAGACTTTAGAAGTTTAGAGAATAGTGAAGGCTTTCCCACTCATGAGAGTGCAGTCATAAATATTTGGGAATATGAAGCTCATTTTAAAGCTTATTACATAATTCCAAGCCAGAAAGAAAACTAACTTCTGTATTTTTAGTCTGATACTGTGTACAACCACATACTGTATTTTTATCTAGCAAGAAGGAGTCCATCAAATACAAATGTAACATGTACAATGATCCTTCATTCTAGCTCTAACACAGATGGTTATCCCTATAACAAATAAATAGGAAGGCTCAGAATTGAGAAAGGATAAGAAAAATTATAACCAAGAGAAAAAAAGGCCCAGTGCAGATGATCTTGTGAGACACTGCTTGATCCAACTCCCCTTAAGACCTCATATCTCAAAATCACAGTGGGATAGCAGAGCCTTGGAGCACTTACTGGGGAATACAAAAATGGATAACGGCAACTCCAAACTACCTGTTAAACACAGTCATATAATATTCTGTCAGGCAGATTCAGGGCAGTTTGGAGTGTTTTGCTCTGCAATATACTACATTTCCTCTGGAGCCCTCCAAGTCCATCTCTTCCAGTTCCTTGGAAACCTAGGCACTCTTGAGCATCTTTTTTTTTTTTTTTTTAATAATATATTTACTCTTTATGGTAACATTTGTGTTAGGAATAAAAGTAAGCAAAGAAGAACAACTTCCCCAATTTTATGAACTTGGACATTTTATTGTTAATTTTCCTTCTGCATTGAAACATTTCCGCGAGGTAGTTTAACCTGCGAGGTAGTTGGACCTGCCAATGCTGGCAAGCCTGTGCTGTTGGTGCAGCATGGAGAATACAGAGGTTAAAGTCTACAGCCTCTCACTGTACCTTCATGTGCCTGTAATTTTTCTTCCCCATTCATTCCATAACTTCCTAGTGTTCTCATCACCAGAATCATTAGTATTTATTCCTACTGGTCCACAAATGTTGTAAGAAAAAATGAGATGAAGATATTACCATCTTTTTGGATTGTGTTGGGAGAATCAGACAAATGTGAAGGAATGCTGCATGAGAAGTCCTTTCTTTTAAGCCAGGCCTGTAAGCTCACAGATTCACCACAATCCCTTCCTCGACTCCAAAGTATTTAAGGCAAACCCAGAAACGTTGTCAGCTCCTACAGATTATCACAGTGGGCTACAAAAGCGGTGCATAGTTAAAGCATTTACTGAGCTTCTGGACAAGCCAGTCCTGTCCTTTGTTGCCAACTTGTGGGGTGCCCTTACACAGGTTATTTAAAAGATGCTTTTCAAAGGCTTGCCTGGAAACAAGGTGACAGAGAAAGGTATTCATCCGGGAATGCTTAGAATAAGTCAACTGGAGTCAGGATTATTAAATTCTCCTGCTGTCAGTGGCTTGCAATGCATAACTTGCACTGATTTGAGTAAGCCGCTCTGTTGTGCTCTCTGTTTATATTCTGAACCTTTAAGACTTTTATTATGCAAGTTTCATAACATTTAAAAGGTAAATTAGTGATAAATATGTCCACACTTAATAACACTGAAGTAATATCTTCAACCAAGCTGCAAAGATTGCAGGGATAATTCAATCTATGGATTTACAAATAATTTATTCAGTTTTTATTTTAACTAGTTTTGCTGTATGAATGAATTAAACAGCTGGCAGCTTGCCTGTCTGTTCATTGCTCTGCTCCTTTCTCTCCCATTTCTAATGTTTTGTTTTTGCCCTAGCTGCAAATATGGAATCCTTTTTACTTCACAAACATCCTCTCCAAACAAGTTAGACAAGGGAGATGCTGGAGTGTGAGGTGATGTTTCAGGGCAATTCAAAGACATGCTTTCTTATATGATTTACTAAGTGTTCTGAGAAATATTGTTTCATTTCTTAACATATCCAGTTGGGTTGTTTTTTGGGGGTTGGTTTTTTGTTTTGTTTTTTTTTTTGGCAATCTTCTTCCCTAGTACAGTGGAGCAGATTTCTGAATGAGGCTGATGAGATTTGTAATATACCCCAAGTTAATTTAGACAGCAGATTAGCCCCTCAACAAAACTGTGGCCCATATACAAGTCAAATCTGCTTTTTTCCTTGGGCAATGATTTATTTCCCTCTTAAATTGGCTGGACCAGTTAGTTTTTTATTTTTATTAAGTCACACTATTCTTAAATGAAACTATTGATTTAAAGTCAGCTTAGTGAGGATTTAATTTGTTTTCAGGGGATTAGAGCAGGTAACATGGGATAATTTTACAATAAAGTGGAATAGAAGCATTCCTTCACATTACCCTCACCTTTTTTTCTTGCCAGGCTGCACAGACATTACAAATTTTCAAGTGAATTGTGGAAATACATTCATAAATCAGGCCTAATTCCTCTGCCTGCTTAAAGGCTATTCTAAAGAATATTTTCCTTTGACCTTGTCCATGTTTGTCCTTCCATGGGCTGGTGCATCTGATAATTCCACACAAACACAGATTCACACAAAATATTTTTGTGTCCACAGTAGGAAATGTAAACAGGGACATTTTTTGAGAAATACAAGACCAGACATGTCTTTTAAGGCAGTGGCTACAGAGTGTTTTAAAACACCACTGTATCGCTCACAAACAGGGATAGTTGTTGTTGGTATTCCTTGATAGGGTATATTCTGGGTATGCTGGGTTTTTTTAAATATAATAGAGTGATTTTAATCTCTGCTCCATTTAACTTCATGAAACCTCTTCCTTCTTTGTCATTTTGTCTTTTAAGCACATCTAATACATGATCTAACAATTTCTGGGATTTCACCTGGTGATGTGCCATGTGCTTTTGCTGCTTTGCACTCAGTGACTCGAGTAGGGGCAGGTTCTACTGCTCTGAGTAGCATTAGCCCAGGATCAGATATCCCCCTTTTGTATGTTTGTTCTTTTCGGTGGCCTTGCTCATTTTTCTTAGTAGTCCTCTGCTTCTGGCAACACATCCTTGCTAGGAAATATTTCAAAGTTGTTTTACATAGCACGTTTCCCACTGCTCACACACATGGACCACATTCCTCCCATCACTTTTTTTTAAAATTATGTGCAGCACATACATGCTCCACCAAGTTGTAAGAAAAAACAAAACCAGCCCTCTAGCACTGAATAACATTTCCCTACCTGGCCTCTGTCACTTGCATTCTGCCTCAGCTTCCCAACCCCTGGGAAGCTGAAGGCAGCAGAATGATAACCCTGTTGACTGCACATCTTTCTCTTCCATGCTTTTCTGTGGTCCCTGTCTCCCCATCTCTGTCTTGTGAGGCATGAGGACTATTCCTCTCTGCTGCTACTGAGTGTAGTGTGGGAAAAAGGCTCAAATTTTGTTATTATGTCCTTACTGAATGGAAACTGTCCCACCATTACTTGGGTCCTGGGAACAGAGATAATTTTTTTTCTTCTCCCTGGAAATCCCTAGATTCCTGGTAGACAGATGTAGATGGACGTACCTCAAATATTTATAAGGGCAAAAGAGAACAAAAAGGAGAATTGGAAGAGCCAGCACAAACACCTAGTTACAAAAGGGCAGCCATCCTTCCCTTCCCGGAGGCAAGACAGGCCCAGCGAGAACAGGAAGCACCTGACGTGATGATGGCATGATGTGGTTTCCAGGTCTTTGAGGGGTTTTTTTTAAGAGTGGGAGAACTCTCTTTCTCTCATCTCCCTCTCCTGTCCTGTCNCCTGCAAAGGAAGGCTTCTTTTGCTCTATTCCTCTTACAACGCCTGGCTTTTTCGGTTGTTTTTCAGTCTCTGTTAACACAGTTGGCTTCTGATTAGATTTTCTATTGTAGGTGTTGCTGATAAAATTTCAACAGGCACACAGACTCAGCTCTACATATACATTAAACCAGATGCAGCTCACTGGCTGTTTTTTGGTCGATGATTTGGTTTTTTCTCCTTGCTGTATAAATGTGAGGTCATAAGTAGTAGAGAAAGAAGATGGAGGTATTTCTTGGAAGACAGAGGAGAAAAAAGCATATGCTCTCCTTTGCACTGCTCACAAGGACTGTGCTGTATTAGCATTTATTTAATGGGGGGAAGAAAAGGAAAAAAAAAAAAAAAGGCTTTGCACACAACACACTCTACAATTTTATGAGATCCACATCTGGAATCCAGAGCATCTCAGGAATCAATCTATCAGACCCTAGTCAATTGTAATAATGCACCTGGGGTGAAATTCTGGCTCCATTAAAGTCAGCTGGAACTTTGCCATTGCAATGCAAGAAGTGATGGCTGATGTAGGCTAGCTACTCCACATTAACTCTTGGGCAGAGCAAGATGGCCTGTAAGTTGCCAATATTTCCAGATTTGGCTTAGCATTCAGGAAAAGAACACCGTCAATCCCATGTCTCTGTACAGAGAGAAAAAGTAAGAGTTATAATGAGGTCATAGTGCTTGTACATTTGGCTGTTACTAAAATAAATAGTCTAAGTGCTCATGAACTTTTTTTCATAGGTAGAGGCTTTTAGGATTAAACAGAAATATTGTTTGTTGTGCCTCAAGGTCAACATATATATTTCTGTGTGTGTGTATGTAAGCCATCCAAAATCCTGCTTATAAATATCTATTTTGTTGTGCTTTTTCACATCCTTCCACTAGAAATGCATTTCCAACTGTAAATAGTATGTTCCCATTACCTACCCATCACTCAAATCAACTCATTTCTGAAATTCAATTAAAAGGATCTCATTGCCATAAATCGAAAAGGATATTTTATTGTTACTTTGTAATTTGGAAGAATGAAAATTAAAACAGTAGCTCTGATGGAAAGAAATGGCTACTAAATCATAATGATATTTTGCAGTTTATCTGCTCATTGCTATTTTATTTCAGCTATTTCAGAATGGAAGGACGATGAAGTGACTTGCACACTCTATACCAGTTTTATTTATTTTTTTGGCTACTCCAAGCACTTGTCTAAATCATTTTTATGCTTGTTTATCTAAGTTTCTCCCAAATGTTTCATCAATTGCTATCCCTGTTCTTTTATTCCATATGTTAACTGCTTCCTGTGTATAAAAGACAGTTTGCTTAAATTCCTTTGGCTCTTGACCTATTCTTACCCTTGGCAGAGACGCTCTGTAATTTTGGGAGGTTTTTTTTATGCTGAGCGTCAATTGAATTGTCTTAGTGTCAGATGAAATGAACAGAAAGGCCACACATGTGTCATTTAACTTGTGAATTTGGCTACAGATACAGTAGATTTCATGAAATGGGTGCAAGGTGGTGGACAACCAGAGGTTGAAATTGAAGTTCCCATGCTCTGACTACCAATGAACATTGAAAAGAATAAGCATGTCAAGTGGCATTTATAATCAGCCACAATGACTAGTAGTAAATAATGAAAATACTGTTGCTTTGAGGAATATGCAATGCCAAACCTGTGAACCCTCTTTAAGATTTAGCAGGAGTTTTACTAGCTGGGGAAAAAAAGAGATCAGTTTCAGTTCTGTGTTGCTTCAGCGTAGATATTATGAGGGGCCAAACTCATTCTGTCCCACTCTCCTATTCCAACCCCATTCAAAAACCATAATGCTGAACCTTTTACTTCAGCTGGACTGTTACGCATTCTGCCTAGAAAGATCTGTGGAAAAAGAAGAAGAAAAGAACCATTGGAAACATGGAGTAGAAATGAATTTAGCAGCTGGCAAAGTTAAAAATCACACATACCAAGGAGATTTTGTGCAAGGAGAAGAGATGAGAGCAGGGCATATTTATTAAAACAGAGAGAAAAGAAAAAGAAATGAAACCACATATGTGTCATATACAGTATATGTATATGAAAGGCCTCAACCCATTCAGTAGATGTTAACCAGAATACTATAAGTAATTAAGTTTTCATTTGAGTTGAATACAAATATTTGCAAGCATACACATATGTATAACATCTCTAGGCAATGAAAATCCGGTTTTAAATTTACCCTGCAAGAAATATTTATGCAGTCATTTCTCATTGGTAAAAACTGGTGCAGAACCACATGAAAACCACCATAAAATTTGGTTATGTCTAGATACCACACCTCTTGAGAGCAAGATCTTTGGCAGTATAGCAGAGCCTGAGACATCTCTCTGTTTGGCTCCATACACAAGGACAATTTCTGTTGATTTTAATGGAAGTTGTGCCTAAATTAGGGCTATTGCACAACCCCTAATGAGGAGAGTGCTGTAACTTGGGTCACTTGCAGTGATTGGCACCACAGCTGAAGTCTGTGAGTCCTTTCCCTTCCCTAGCCTTCAAGAATCCCCACAGCAGGTGAGGCTTTTCCCTTCCTTTCCTCTGAAGATTAAGCACAACAAAGGATGTTTTCTGTAAAGCGAAGTACACAGCGCAGTTTTGCCTTCTCTCTAGTTGATGTTCTAATGTGTAACTGTAGGGTTTAATTTTACTTTACATTAATCAAAGAACAATAAAGGCCATAAAAACCCACTAAGAAGCATTTCAAGTTAAGATCCAAAGCTAAATGCCATGGGATTTTGCCTATTGTCTTGTTTAGTCCTTCTGTAAAAAGAGCTAGATAGCAGGAGAAAGAAAGAAAAATTGAGCCCATGTTTTTTGCATAGAGATGGAGAAAACACATAATAAATTAGGGGGAGAGAGGAGTGAAATAAAGGCCAGAGGTAAACGGCGTTTAATTGTGTGAGCTGCTCTTCCTCTTGTGGTCCCTGCCAGCTGCTGCTGCTATTGCTACCTTCCTGTTTTAAGATGAAAGCAATGATGGTAGACACGTGCAGACACACAAAAGAACCTATTTGGACTGGTGTGTCAGCTCATCTTTATCAAATGTTGCACAGGTATATTTTGTTGCCATGCTTCATTACCCCAGAATGGCGTGCCTGAAATGTTTGTCTCTTCTATAAACCCAATAGCTTTCCCAGCGAGTCACATTTGACAGAGCAATAGACAGGTATTCGCTTGCTGGCATCCGTTTGTAAAGCCCGGGCAATTATGTATGTGTTATCCATATATATATGTATATATATACACACACACATACATACACGCAGGCAAACACCCACACACATATCTATACGTATATAAACATGCATACATACATATCTACATATGTCTATAAACACAAAGAACATGAGAGGGAGATGTACTGTTATATTATTGGTACATAGAGGGAGACTAGACATCTATATATGCAATATAAAACGGACGCTCAGTACGAAAATACGTGCATGCTTGTACTGAAATGATCGTATGCACTTGGACAAAATTAATAAGAGAAAACAGGAGTTTTGATACAAAATTTCTTTTTCAAATACAGACAAAACTTTGGTGGAGAATACAATATTGGAAAAATAGGTGGAGGGTCTCTTATGAATATTTTATTTCTAGGGTTTTCCACTAAGGGGAAAAAAATCTCAATGAAATATGAGACACATCACTTTAGCCTGGAACTAGTGTTAGCAGTAACTCTGTTCAAGAGAAGGAGGAAATGAGAGTAAAAGGAAGAATAAAACGAAGCTGAGTTTTCTGTTGTTGTTGATGGTGTATTGGGTGGGGATTTTTTTTATTTAATTGTGGGGTTTTTTGTGGTTTTGTTTTTTTTTTTCCCCTGGGGAAAAGGCATTATTTGGAGGAAAACGCTCTCAAGGGAGAAATCAGCTCCAGTATGTGCCCTGGAGCCCTTCTGCACAAACAGCCAGCCACGGAGGGTTTGCAGGCACATCTGCAGAGTGAGAGGAAGATTCAATAACAGCGTGGCCACCTTCATTAGTTTTAAACTAATTCACATGCTAGTGCTGGGTGTATTGCTTAAATGTGTCTGATTGTTCACCTGTAACATAATATTTTCTCCTTCATAGGAGGGTGAAGCTAAGGACTCATGAGCTTCTCCCTGACAGCTCCTGCTCCAGCTGTGCTGTAGATGTGCACACACCAAAATGCACGTGTGCTTACAGCCGAGGAGGGAGGACTAACTACACTGCCAAATACTCTTTTAGATGTAAAGAAAGGTGCAAGCCTGAGAATTTCAAGACGGGTGTTGCTTGCCCTGCCATCCAGAACAGAGGGCTAATGGCATGGGGGCAGATGGAGTCCAGGTGTAACCACGTAGGATTTGCACGATAGCTGCATCTCAGGGTGGTAACAGCATTGAAATTACTTGATGGATACTATTTTCATTATTATTACTTTTATGCACCATTGTGGACACGGTCCTGTACCGTAAAAGAGTAACGCAAGCAAAACATGGGCCTTATATATACAATTACACCCACTGCAGCTCAAAAGAAGACAATTAGTGGAGTGCATTCCCCAGAAAGCCATCCACGGAGGTCAGAGTTCGGGAGTAACATTTCCTTTCTCATCTCTCCCCACAGAAAACTAGACATTATCAGCATCAAATCATCCACAGAGCACTCTAACTAAAAGGAGAACATTATGGGTAAGTAGCAGGCACTGTAATTGCTTAAACAAACAGAGTTTAGACAGAAAACCTGTAATTACAGTGTTTCTAACACGTGGTTCTGTTTGGGGGGGTTTTTTTGGTTGACTGGTTGGTTGTGCATTTTTTGTCTGTTTTGTTGCATTTTTTGGTAAGTTTTGGGTTGGGTTTTTGTGTTGTTTCTTTTTCTGTATCTAATGCTAATAAATAGCATAATGCAGAAAATGCTGCTTTAATTTATTGCCAAAATTAAAATATGAAACTGCACCTTTTAGTAAAATTACACTTCATGCCTGCTAACAAGGAAGTGAGAAATAAAAATGATCTGGACTCCCACATTTGAGATGAGTCTCTTATTTTGAGTACTGAAAGCATTTATGGTGCTATTTTCCCCCCCATTTCATCATGTGCTAGCAATGCCCAGCTGGAACTGGAAGTGGCTCAGCCAGCCTGTGAGATGTTGTCCTTCCTGCAGGAGTGGAAAGGGGGCCAGAAATCCCAGCGCTTCTGTATCTCTCCTAAATTTCCAGTTCATTTGAGCAGACAGACATAGTTGTGATGGGTTTGGCTCAGTGTTTTTGGGGCACTCGAAGTCAGTGATTACCCCCTCCTCTCCAGCTGCCATATTGCAGAGCTCCTCCAGGACCACGTGGAGGAAGCACTACCTGTTACTAATGACTGCTAAGCAGCTGCTGCCTTTTACTTCTTGGTCTGTTCACCAAGGGCTGGCTTGTGTGAGGAAGGTGGCTTGTCCACACCTGGGTTTGGTACAGGAGACCCCAAATAGCTGGGGATATATCTCCTTTTTATGAGCACATCCTGCAAAAGGACATTGTGGCTCTCACGTAATGTTGGCAGCAAAAGCGTTGCTTGCTGTGCTTGGAAGTTCCCTCCATCATTTTTTTTCTCCTGTCCGTTTTCATTGCAAGATTTTCAGGAGGCAGAGTCAACCCCAGCCAGCTTATTCCCAACACCAAGGCTTCTCATTCTGGCTGGTGCTCAGGCATTTTTGTACTTTATATGATTATAATAGTTTAATAAGCCTGAGAAACTTGAAACCTCCCTCGACCATTGTGGTGTTCGGTCTCATTTCAGGAGCTGCCTCACACGAGTTCTAGGTTTGAAAGGGGTGTTACAGCATCCACCACAAATAATACAACGCCCCTTAGGACTCCTGCCCTGTGTGCTCCTCCTCATATAAACTGCACAAAATCAACAGCAGGAAGGGTACAGGAATAAAGGGGAGAAGATCATGGGCTGAGGGGCCAGGGGGAGATGCTGAAAAGCAGCAGCAGATTATGTGGAGCTGAAAGCTGGGTAGGTCCTTTGGGTAAAATAGTAGTACCCACTGTGTTTATATCAAATGCCATGGGAATTTTCTTTAATGAAAGGCCACATAGGTCCCCATTTTCTTGTTTGAGGGGATTTTAAAGAGTGCAGTAACTGAAGTACAAGACTCAAATGCAGGGGAGCAAGAAATAGATCTGTAGGTGACTTGCAGTTTTTTGGTTCAGTGTATAATACTGAAAGCAACTGTATATTACCTTCCCTTTAATGATACGTCCTGCGGTCAGATTTTTTGGGGAGCAAATGCCAATTTCCATTTGTGATGGAAATTGGTGCAAACCATTTCCTAGGCATAGAAAATGGCATAACCAAGCCTGCCTGTTTTTAGTCATCAGCCCTGTATCTGACCTCCATACGTGTGTGCATCTAATAACAAAAATATGTGTTGATAAGCAGCAATTTATGAAAGAATTATTTGCTTAATATATTATCCTGGCTTAACATCTGCATGTCGATTGGAAACTGTCAGAGCAAAACAGAGTAATTTTAAAAGGTATATGACAATATAAAGATGGTGTGAGGTAACCTGCTGGGACAGTCGTGGTGAAATCAGATTGGCAAAAATGAGGATTGACCTGTTACTTGGAAGAAAGAGGCCCATTTATAACTGTGGTATGTTACTGTGTTAAATAACTCAATTTGCTTTTATTTTAATCTGAATACTTGAAGGTCTTAGAAAATTAGTTAGGAGTCCTTTGGTCTTTCTGCTTTGTGCTAGCTTAAGATGTTTTTTGGTCTCCTTTTTTTTCTTTTTCTTTTTCTTTTTCTTTTTCTTTTTCTTTTTCTTTTTCTTTTTCTTTTTCTTTTTCTTTTTCTTTCTTTTTCTTTTTCTTTTTTTCTTTTTCTTTTTCTTTTCCTTTTTCTTTTTTCCTTTTCTTTTTTCCTTTTCTTTTTCTTCTTCTTTTTTCCTTTTCTTTTTCTTTTTTCCTTTTTCTTTTTTCCTTTCTTTTTGTTTCTTTTAAAATTTTTCTTTCTTTTTTTTTCTTTCTTTTTTTCTTTTTTCTTTTTTTGTAAGGCAATGTTGGTTGAGTATCTCCAATAAAATGAAGTACTGACAAGGGGGCAGAAAATCGTGCCTGTTATTTCATGTAGCCAGAGAAAGAAGCAACACCTTGGAGGTGAATGATAGATATTATTATAAAAGAGTTGTAGCTCAGGGCAGGTGAGCAGTGTGTTAATGAGGAGGCACCTCTTGCTTTCTGACAGATGACTGTCATTGTTCAAATGCTGCCATCAGATTGATTAATAACTGGGTCATCCTGCCCTGCAGTTGGAGTAGACTGTCTTCATTCTTTTGCTGATTTCTCTAATATGCTGACCTGGAGATGACCCAATAGAGGTGGAGCTGAGATTAGCATTTCATTTCTTGTAGAACAACAAGAAAAAAATCACAAGGAGGTGGTGGGTGCAGGGGGAACACTAACCTAAATCTCAAAGAATGTTCTTATCCCCAGAGCAACCCCCAAACTTATTCATCGTTTATGAATAGGCAGTTTTAGTATCTGATACATTTATATTTTTAATGAAGATTTAAATTAGTCAGGTTCTT
Source organism: Picathartes gymnocephalus (assembly GCA_013390045.1). NCBI lineage: Eukaryota > Metazoa > Chordata > Aves > Passeriformes > Picathartidae > Picathartes > Picathartes gymnocephalus. The sequence goes on along the minus strand of WEKY01060128.1, from coordinate 102,957 downwards.
TTCTGCAATGTCAGCTAAACCTAAATGAAAAGATGTATAAGGTCTCTTCTGAATACACAAAGAAATTTAAAGACCTGTGTACTGAGGGGCAGGGGAATGAGCTGATATAACATCAAAATTCCTGCTTTGCCTTAATGTCTCTTAATGTTCACTAAATTCACTATTAAAAGACCAAATAGTAAACAGCATGCTTTGACAAGTGAAATACAGGTGTATTATCCCAGATGACTATTATTATGTGGAAAGAATGGCAATTCTCCTTCAAGATTTGTGTAATTTTCTCTCTTTTCTTGATTTAAACTCTTCTGAAAGCAATGGCATGGTGAGTTTACCTTTTTCCTTGTCATATGTTGGCAAGGTATGATGGCTCTCATCTGCTTCGGGAGCATGGAGCACAATATAATAGTCAACTTGAGCCAGAGGGATACTTGCAACTAATTGGGATTCAATTTTCAGACTTTTTGGAACATTGCTTTGGCTAAAAGTTACATGAAAATATCCTTCAAATAGCTTGTGAAATTGGCTCATTTCTGGCACTCTTTTAAAATTACCGATCCTTCTATTACATGGACCAGCTCTGCAATTTGAGACATTTCTATTTAAATGCAACATTTGTAACATTTTGCAAGAATGCACTCTATACTTTCCATCTTCCTGGAGAGTCTTCTCCCTCCTCCTTTCTCATTACTTACAAAAGCAGCCAAGCCTGTCTATCCTGGGGCTCCACAGCAGAGCAGAACCCTCCTGTGGAATGCAGCTAACCAGGTGAACAGACCTAGAAGTGCTCCCGTTTGATCACGTGTGCTCTGTTCATGTGCACATGCCGTGCAGAGTACCTTCAGCTCAGTTAAAGCATTAGACCACTTCTGAATTAGTTGCTTGGTTTCTACAGAGGACAACCTTCCCTTTTTAAGTGATGATGCCTTAAGTTTTTTCCTTTCCTGTTCTGCTTTAGCTTGTTACTAAGTTCTCTTTACAGGGTAGTTAGACACAATTCTCTCCAGCTCAAAATTCAAGGACAATCCTTCCAAACTTCAGACCCAAAAGCATAAACAACGTAAAAAGAGGAGGGCAAGCAAGGAGGATGGAACTTCATAATTCAGAGTTATTAATTGGACAGTTAACCTCAAATATGCAAACGGACCCTAACTTGTAAAAGTGTGAAACCCCATGACCAAAGCCTCTTTTCTGCATCCATCTTGAGGCCCATCCTGGCAGGGCTGCAGCCAGGCTCTTTTGTTGCCAGGGTGTGGCCTATGAAGGCCTTTCAAAAAATGCCTACTTTATTCCTCTAATTTTGTCTAGCCTCTGTTCCAGCTCAAATTGATAAGGCATCAGTGAGGCTTATGTTTTCAGATATAAGTGGTGAGGAGGCAAAGCCAATAATTTTCAGCTTCAAAACCAACTTCAAATCTCCACACTGAATCATGATTTGTGTTTTAAACACACTCGACCTTATAGCATGTGAGATTGTTTTATGCTCACAAAATACATAACTAGAGTCTAGAAAAAAACAAAACCCAGTAGAAAAAGAAACAAGAGGTTTGTCAAAAGAAATACGTAGCCAGTCGTTAATTTTTAATACTTAATATATGTAGCACCATAGTTCAAGCCACTTCTGTACTGTGGAGACATTTTTGAACAGTTATCTCTGCCTGCAGAATGTTCCTTAAAACAAGAAAGAAAAACTTAATGTAGGTCAACCTCTACAATGATTAAGGGGTTTTGAGCATGCAAAATTCTAAATAGAAATATTAAATTAAAGTTCTCCTTTACCTATAGCTGCATGTCTGTAAAGCATTCACCACGTTCTGTGCAATGTTAAGAACCTGATTCTTCATTCAATGCTGTAAAACCCCTCCATGTCCAGACATGCAGTTTCGGTAAACTGGCATTACTTTTGAAGTAGCTTCAGCTTGGAAACATTGGATCTGCTCATTAACAACCAAATGGATGCAAAATGTGAGGCAAGCATTGCTGTCCTCTTGTGCAAAACAGTGGGTACAAATAACTTTCAATTTGTGTAAAACAACAACCAGGGCAATTATTTTGCTATTATAAGAATAGTACTTAGCATAGGCCTTCTATGGAAGTGGCCGCCCCTGGAGTCCAGGAATAAGCACATTATTAGGAGGCACATTTGAAAGGGTGCCTTGAAGTTCTGTGAGGGGAGGTGAGCTCCTGAGCCTCTTGAAGTAACTGCTGTGGAGATTCTCCATTTACCTGTAGCACACAGTTAAATCTATTCAGCTACATAGGGCTCTGTTTGAGTAACATTAAAAGTTGGCTTTAGACCCATAAAAGCTGGGAAACTCAGTGGTAAGGCTGAAAATCCTGGCTGCAGCTCTGGTTTTGGCGCAAGGCCTTATGCCAAAATAATAACAATAATGCAAAAAAAATTGCCTTAAGGCTGCAGTGGCACACTAGATTTCAGATTTCGCTATGGCCTTTATTCTTTACTGCACCCTTCCCTTCAGTCACTTTTTTTACTCTTTTTCATTACAGCAAACATTTCTCAAACGCTGCTTCAAATACCTGTGGTAACCAATACCTTTCTGTAGGTGGAAGTGGTGATATCACAATAATGTAATTGCTGTGAAATGTCAAATATCTTTTCAGCAATGCCCACTAAAAGACCTTTAAGATTCCTATCTTGGGATGTGTGTTGACAAACTGGTGTGCCATGGAATCTGAAGTGACAAACTGGTGTTCTGTTGTATCTGTAAAATGCTTTTTTATGTTCTCTAGTTTTGCTCCTTCTACTTAAACCATAATTCAGAAAGGAAAAAGATCATTTAAGAGTTCTGGAAGGCAGCAGAGAAAAACAAGTTTTCAGGGAGATAGCTGAGTTGTGGGCTGCTGGTAAATAGGAGGCTTCTTTGATTTCAGTAGTGTGAGTGGAAAGTCAACACTGGGTGAAGAGCAGAAGTGGCAAGATGTAGGCTTCAGAGGATTCAGAATAATCTTCAGTCCCATTTAGACCTAGGGCAGAATCCCTATTGACTTCATGTGGGTAAGAATTTCATCTGCAGATCGAGACGTTCCCAAACAAGACGGTCAATGTGGATTTTGTGCAAAGGCAGTCTTGTGGTCCCTCTCAGCTTGTTTTAGCTTCTCTTAGTGAAACGATTTTTATTCAAACAAATGCGGGGAAAAAATTTAACAGATGATTTTATCCTCATGTCTTCCAAGATGGTTTGTTTAACCTGACACTTTCAATATAGGCATTGCAAGCACAAGCTAAAATGGTGTAAAGGGGGACATTGTGTGGAACCTGACCGGAACATTGGAGTCTCTTGTAGTAACTAGCTAAATATTTGTTGCTGGTTTCATGAGGAAATTGATTTGGCATATTTAACGTTGTTTCTTTATTTTATAGGTAATGGACTATTCCCAGAGCTCTGTTAAAAGATAGTGTGCATATATATATATATATATCTATCTTGCAGATTTACAATTCTGCTGTTTCACTAGGGATACACTTAATGTGGCATAAGTCTCTGGATATGACAATTAAATTCATATGACCCACAGACTACCTCACAACCCAAAATTGCCCTTTGCATATTATGGGAGAATAGTGATTACCCTCTAATCACTTATTAAATCTGCTTTTCCAATGAAACTTTGTCTTTCCATGGCCTAAAAAGATGGAAGGGAAAAAAAATCTGGTGTTTGTAACAAAACCCAGTAATGTCACACTGCCCATTATCTATACTTCTGCTAAATATGCTCAAAAGAACAGTGTCGTGTTTCTTCTCCACCACAAACTTATTGAAACAATAGAACCTTTTGTTGAGAAGAATCTCATATGCATATCAGTGCTTAAGAAACTTTGCAAATGGATCATTTGGTATGGTGAATAACACTGCACTGGAATAGCATTGAATTAGCATGTTTTCTGTGTGTATTGATATCTTGTCCCAGATAAACGTGAGTCTGTGTCCCAGTGCTGATGAAAGTGATCTTTTTGGTTTTTTAAACTGTTGATAGAGCGTGGATGAACAAAAGTAATAGGGAGAATCTAAGCTCTGAATTTGCCATCACCTTGTGGAGAGATCAAGTTCTTGAGAAATTCAAAGTCCTGTTTGGTGACTGTATTGTTACAACTTTTTAATATTATTGCTATAAGCTGGAAGTGCAAGAGCATGGTCTTTTCTGCATTATGCTTAAAATGCCCAGACCCTCTAAAATGAGAGATTGAGGCTTGGCTGAGTCAACTCAACATTTCATTTTGCTGAACCAGATAAATACACTTTCATTTAATTTACTGTGGGAGAATCTTTCAAAGCTAGGTCCCATGGCACTTTCAGTGGCAGCAGATTTCTGCACATGAGTTTTTGGCCAAGGTCACTGTGTACTAGCTGTCCCCTTGACTGCCATTCTTCATCCCAGAGGTGACTGAATTTCAGTGATGGGTGAAGTGATTTTTCTGCTTTAACTTAGGACACCTTTGGACACAAAATCTAAAATAAATGTGAGATATAATTAAACACACAGTGCAGAATTCTGTATATGGGGTAAGGGATAGATAACCTGTCTGTTTCAACATAACTTATAAAGGAAATATGTTAAGCCTTGCTTTCTTTATTCATTTTTTTTTTTTCAAACAAACCCCACTATTTTTCTAAGGGACAAGTAAATAATCCCTCTCTTAGCAGATCTTAAATTAGTAGGGAAATCTCCTGATCTGGCGTGCAAATAAAACTGTTTTGTTGTCCTTCCTATCTCAAGGCCAACTATGATTGTCTCCAATTTCCCCAAACCTGTAGTTCATGACTAAATGAAGGTCATCACCTGTGTTCAGAAGTCCAGACTGACACCTGCTAACAAGGTCTGGGAGGAAGAGCACTAAATCCCTCACCAACCACCTAACTTTGTTTTCATCTTTTACCTGGCATCTAGATCAGCTCTGCAGTCTTTACAAACAGAAGTGGGAAAGAAGATTCAGTATAAATGTAAAGGCAAAAATGGAAGTTCTTGTTGGGTGAAAGTAGTGTGTTCTGCAGGCTTGTTTGGGACTGAGCCAAGGGTGTGAAATCTGAATATGGTTTTTGACCCTTCTTGTAACTGCAGGGGAGAAATGGCCTAGTAAATAAACATAAAACTCAGGAGAGCTCCTTTTCCTATTACAAACTACCTGTGTTACACTGGAATAATTCTCTATGGAAGAATGTACCAATTCCCTGCTTAGAAGGAAGGAATGAAATAGCATTTCCCTTGTCTATAGAGCTAAGGAAAACCACACTAAATACACTGCACCTTTAGACTCTGATGAGGAGGGACAAATGAAAGCCTATATTTAGAATCTTAATGCTAATGTGTCTAAGATTAACCTCTACTGGGATTTTAAATATGGATCAGCTACAGCTGCAACACCTGGATCACACTTTCACTGGAGTTCAGGGCTTAGGGGAATCAGATTCCTTTGGCTTGGGCCCCCTACTCTAGCGTGGAGGGTTTTTCTCTAAGCTGAGTCCTTTCAGGCTGGACCCTCTGTCGCGCTGATTTCATGCTGTGGCAGATGTTGTGATGATGCAAAGCTGGACAGCACAAGCACATCTCAAAAGAAGAACGTTCTCTAAATAAGACTTATGCCTACATTCTTACATTCATGGTAAATCATGAACTCACAGCAGTCACTATTTCAAAGGAGTGCTAAGAGCATATATTTTACATTGATACCATTATTATTAACAGTAAATATGAATGAGGAAAAAGGGGCAGCAAGCATACAACCCTTCCATCAACTCACTTACATCAGTTTTCTCTTCCTTGAGCCTGAATTCGACTTGAAGCATTATTTTGAAAACTTTTGAATTTAACACCAACTTGCACTTTCTATATCTTGTTGTTGGTTCACAATTCAGATGCAACCAGGGATCCCTTGGATGAGGCCTGTTCAGCACAAAGTCCATTTTCACACAGCAGTCTGCAGGGCAGGGTTAGACTGCAAGTCCCCTAATCATCCTTGTCACACGACTTCCTAGCACCTGTGTGAAGTATCTTTGCTTGTGTCTACCCACAGTTTGTGAGCACCCATTCAACATGGCAATAAACCATGACTGTGCTGAGCTTTTACTGCTGGTGAGAGTGTCCTATTTCTCTCTTCCCAGGATGCAGGAAAGAAGCTCCCTTAGTGAAGAACTGTGGGCTTTTTCATGCCTCAAATTTGTCCTGTGGTATTAACTTTCCATGTTTAACGTTCACTAACAGAAATCCTGTTAGTGCCCTATCCTGTTTCCCACTTCCATGCTGCAGCACAGACACTACTGTGCTGCCCACTGTGCTTCTTAAGACAGTAAATGGAGTGGAGGTAGGAAAGGAGCATGAGAGATTACATCCTTCATGGCAGAGCTTTCCCTGCCCAGCCTTGCCCTCTGACAAACTGATTTGGCAATGCCAATCTGGCTTGGATCTGAAGCAACGTAGAGCTGAAGCATGAAGACACAGCTTAGCCTGAACTCCCAAAAGAAAGCCTTGGTTTTGGCAGCTTGGAGGATAAGGTTGGCACCACATGAATGAGTGGAACAGAGGCACTCATGTAAAGCCATCCATGCTGTCATCAGTCTGGGTTACCCAGGGGAAAAATGCTGGAAGGGCCCATGCCTCAAATAACTTGCAATTCTGACCCACTGTTCTGATGTCCATAAAATCCTCCCAAACCTTTTAAAAGTGTACACATGGATCTCTTCTCCTGGACATGGGAGCTCCTCAGTGCAAGACCCCTCTAATATCAGGAAATACTCTATTTATCCCACTCAGTGGTGGAGAAGCCAAGACAGGAAGACACCAGGGCCCGGAGTCATGCTGCAGGGCTGTGAGAGTGCAGCAGCCTTACTGCTCACCCAGCCACCCCCACCTGGCTCCGGCTGCACCCCAGCAGCTCCCAGAGGCTGATCTCAGCCTGGCTCCTGTCCTGCTGTGTGTGGCCAGTGCACCCTGTCCATGGCCATCACGTGTGAGCCCATGGCAGCAGCTGGCAGCAGGCATTGGTTATGGGATCTGGATCTGGTGCTCTACCCAAACACGGCACAGATTCGTTTGCAAGAATCAAGCAGGAATATTTCAGCATTGGCACCAGTTACTGACAGGCTTTCAGAAAAGAGATTTTTCCCACCTGCATGTTATAAAACCATAGTAAATGGAGACTGTAATCTCTCAACATTAAACAAATGAGGAAGCTACATTCTGAAACTCATAAGTCACCACCAGCCTCTACCAAATAATAACAATTGCATTGCTGATGGCCCTGTCTCTTGCTGTTAGCATGCTGAATGACAGGGAGTAGTGTGTGCTAGTAAGAGTATCTCATTTGTTCCAAGTACTGCAAGCATTCCTGCAAATCCACAGAGGCTCTCCATAATCTTTTGCAGGTGGTCAGATTTTAAATATTAGAAAAAATTGAACTAACGTATTAAAACAGGAAGATAAGCATTTCCTTTGTTTGTTTTCTATTCATTTGCTAAAGCAATGCATCTTATTTTTGTCACCTATTAGCTGGTTTTGTAATATCCTGGTGGACTGATGAATTTTATTTTTTTTAAATTCTCATTTGCAACTCCAAAAAGCTCTATCTTTAGCACAGAGAATAGATTGGAAAAGCAAGATAACTACTTCTCCAACAAAGCCTGATAGCTTCTAGAAACAATGACAGTAAGATTTAATCTGAATAAGTAGCAAGATTTTAAAATGTGGGATAGAGGTTATACAGATAAATACTATTTTTCCTAGCAGGTGTGCACGAAGGGATAGGCTGCCTATTGGTAATCACTAGAAAATTGCAATCCAATTGGTATGGCTTATGGACTTCTCCCTGATTCACATACAAAGGAAACATACAGGCAATGCTTGTCTGAGAGGCCAAGCTGAAATCTTGTTTAAAGCACTGTGGCTTGGATACAAAGAAATCTCTCAATATCTGCCTTACCTCTGCAGCATGTTCTGCTTAAAAAATCTACCTGGGACAGATGATCCAATACAAGGCCAACATGGATGGAAAATATACATGGCAGGGGTCAATTTTTCTCTTTGAAAATGCTTAAAATATAACGCTTAAAAAATATCCACCTCATCTTCATGGAATAGATCCATTAGACAGAATTGCTAGGATTTCTGGTTAGTTTGCATTTATTTTCATTCAGCTGTTAGCTATGATGGCAAATATCCTCTCTGTTTATCATCTGTGAGCATGGTTTTCTCCATGACCAAGGCTACCAATGGGAAGGAGTGATTGGGTGTGGATTTTGTATGTGATAGTCACAGGTACATCTTTTCCATTACTCCCTTGCTGTACTCTTTAACTTGATCAGGCATACCTGATACATTCATCTCTCTAGTCTTCCATCTAACATGAGATACACACAATAAAAGCTCATTAGGTAAAGTTTATTCCAGAAGTTGGTAAGGGATAAAGTTTCTGGGATAGCCAAACTACAGAGGGCAAGTGGAAAAAAGATGGCGAATTAGTAGTAATAATAATAATAATAATAATAATAGTGATGATGATGATGATGATGATGATGATGATGATGATGATGGTATCCAGGATTAGTTCTCTATTGACACAGAAAATGGAAAATGTTTTGTCCTTTAATTAATGATTTTGTGGAAACCCTTCACATATTTTTCTTGTAATTTAACTGTGAAAGGAAGGATAAAGCTGTTCAGTGCTTGCTGTACTGATTTTTCCAGAGATTTGAGTGACATTCCAGAGCCCTGAGGATGGCTAGCTTCTCTGAGTTTTACCTGGACGTTTGCATGCTGAGGCCAATGCAGTATATTGAATTTTTGGTTTTAAGCAGAGGCTGGCAAGGTACGTGTGAGAAGCCCTTTTCTGAAAGCCTCTGGGCACTTGGGGCCTGTTAAGATCTTTCTTGTTTCTTTCTGTTCTCATGTATCATCATTTGGGGTTATACAGGATGCTCTGGGAAGGCAAACCTCGGGCTGAAGGTCAGGCCCTCCCTGGTGAAGCAAAATTGTTGCTGCCGCTGAGGTGTTTGCAGGAAATCAATATGGCTGCTAAAGTGTCTTTGCTTAGGAAGCCTGCCTAAGTAGCCTTTCCCTCATCTCTAATGGCAAGTAACCTTCAGTTTATTAATCTACAGAGCCATCAATATGTCTTTCTATGTCCTGGTGATTGATCTATATACCTGATGGTGTGTGCTATTAAAATCCATGTTTTCTGGCTTTCCTGGTCACCTGGAATGAGTAAGACCAATTTGGAAATCCTTACTGTGGAGCTGGGAAAGGAAAGCAGGGGAGCATGCTCCCTTTTTATCTACCATTACTAATTTGTCTTTAGGACTGGATTATTCAGATTAGACCTTCTCCTCCTCCTACCTCCCCACCCAAATGCCAGTTCTATCATGCTTTTGTTGGTAAATATGGATAATAAAACTTCACCTTAAAAGCTGGACCTTTGAGGAAGTGGTTTATTTCTTGTTTCTCCCCTAGGCAAGCCATTAAATCATTCTGTCTTTCTTCTCCCTATCAAATGGAGATACTACTTTACTCCTGGCTTTAGTCTACCCTGCCTGCCAGGGAGCCATTTGGAGTATGAGTTACTTTTCACTGTCTCTGTCAAAAGAGGAGTTGATTTTCAGGTAGAGCTATGAGGGAGAATTAGTCTCAAAAAGTCTCAAATGGAAAGAATGAAAAGCGATCATTCCAGCTTTGTTCCTTGGTCTGTGATGGGCACAAGCTCCGTTTGCAAAGCAGGAGTGGAAACCCCTCTGTTTGGAAAACAGCTACCCACATTATGTATGGCCTGAAACACAGGTTGGAAAAGTCATCAAGTCCACTAGTGCCTCTGGAGCAGGCATATGCACATGGGGGTACAAAGTGGGGGAGGGAAGAGTGAGAAAGGCTATTTAGGATGTTGAACGTATTAAATGTGTACCTTTTAATATGTGCTGTAGCATTTCAACAGATGTGGAGGAAATTTTGAGGTCAGGAAGGAGAAGTCACCTCCTACTCTAACAAGTGTTTTAGAATTGATTAGGCAGCACACATCGTCTGGAGGGATAAGGTGAAGGATAGTGCAGCTCTGCCAATCCTCTGGCTTCCTAACACAGTCCCTCACCTACAAGGAGACTTCCACATTCTGTGGAATAAAGGAGATAACGCTGTTTCAGCCATTTTGTTTTGTCTCTAATCTGGTCTCTTATGAGTGCTATTGAGGGCAATTTTAAAAATGGCCTTTTAAAATGCTTCTTTTCATGATATCTCATAATTAAACTTCAGCAAATGACTTGAGCAATAACAGGGGAGTTCTGGTGTGTTTTATGAGGCAATACTCTGGTTCCTATGTGGATGAACTAGGAGACCTTTCTCTCTTGCATGGGAATTGAGTAATTGCTGGGAAAACCAGACTTGTGCTCCTCTTGTTAGTGTACTATAAGCTCTTTAAAATAAAATAACTGAGCCCTCTCTAAAAAATGACTTTCATGGAAATGCTGGTTCCTAAAGCTGTGACCTTCAGGCAACTGAAATCACAGCCTGTGTCCAGATCCAGCTTCCACAGCTGGTCAGCCTGGCTATGGCTGCCCAAAACTCTGGATTCAAATGCTCAGGAGGTTAGAAAGGTTAGAGATTTTTTGCTATTTAAACTTACTTCTAATTAGAAATGAAATACCATAAATAGTTTTTAGGGGAGGAAATGGAAGCCTAAAAGCAAAATGAAATTAAAGGTCAATCTTCAACTTAGCAGGCTGATGCGGAACGTGGATTTAATAACAAGAAAATCCATTCTGAGAAGGAAAGAAAAAAAAGTCAAAATTACCAGACAGGTAAAAGACAGAATGGTTTAATATGTAGCCTCATCCTCTGAAATATAAGGCAGGTGTAAAGCGTGAGCAAGTTCAATAACAAAAAATATAAATAGAGCTAATAGTTGAGAGGCATTGGAAGAGAAACTGGCTGCACTTGGAGGCATCTAGAGTGAGGTAAAACAGCAATGGAAAATTAAATATAATATAGAATCAAATTTTGACAATATAGTGGTTTTTAAAAGAACAAAGAAACAAACCTGCTCTCCAGAATTTAATTTGAATCCTTCTTGCTTCCTTATAGCATTTAAGCAAAACCAGTACAATTTCCCATGCACAATTCAAACTAATCAGAAGAAGATTTATTAGGTATTTAAAATATTTCTAGATTCTTTCAACATTTTGATAATATTGTTTTCCATACCTATACAGTTTTTAGTCCAGAGGGCTTTTACATACCGAGCCTCTAAGCAGGCTTTAAGTAAGTGTGAAGCCAAAGGACATAATTATTTACCTTTATTTCCCTTTAAGGACAATTCAATCTCCCTTTCACAGTTGGTGAAGCAGCATTAATAAATTCTGAATTCTCTGCATTTGAAACAAGTTGTCATTGCTGCCCTGTATTTTGGAGGATAGGAACTTCCCAACTCTCATTCTAAGCCACATGCTGCAGCCTCATGAACATTTTTTGCTGCGGCCTGTTAAAACTTCCCTCCCTGTTCCTAGGCAGGGCAGAGAGCCAGTGAGAAGTGATGAATGCTTTTCATGGTAAGGAACAACACATGAAGACTTTCCAAATTAATTTAACATTCACAAGGAATGCTGTTGGCTGCATCAATTTCAGATACGCTGGCAAGCAGGAAATTATTTTCCATGTAGATGATGTTTCTATCCCTTCCCCCTCTCCCTGCTCAGGACCCCTATGGTGAAAAGGAGGAAGAGAGGTTTTGTCTTTTAATGAAATCTAATTGTGGAGCACGGTCGGGGAGGGGAAGGGTCAGGGGAAGGCCAGCCACATGAGCCTCTGCAGCAAGACATCTCCTGGAAAGAGCTGATCCTAGTGGCTCCATTGGGCACCCTTGGTCCCTGCTCTCCCCTTGGAGACAGAGTGACCTTGTGGAAGGAGGTGGGAGCTGAGCTGGTGGAAAAACGTTGCTCCCTGCTACAGTCTCTGGAGAGGGGCCTTGGATCTCATCCTCTGTTCAGGCTAAACTCACTAAAAGCTTACTGGTACAGATGGTTTCCTTTCCTTTACCTCCCCTAAGGGTCCCTCAGGCTTTGTTAACTAAACGTACATAGAAGAATAGAATGGTTTGGGCTGCAAGGACCTTAAGGACCATCCTGTTCCAACACCCGTGCCATAGACAGGGATGCCTGCCACTGGACCAGGTTTCTCAGAGCCCCATCCAACTTAGCCTTGAACACTGGCAGGGACGGGGCATCCACAACTTCTCTGGGCACCTGTTCCACTGCCTCACCACCCTCACAGTAAAGAATTGTTCCTAGTATCTAATCTAAATCTATGCTTTTTCAATCTAAAGCCCTTCCTTCTTGTCCTATCATTGTGCCCTACAGTACTGCCAAGATTTCCCAGAGTTTGTGGGATTTCCATTCCTGAGCAAAGTGAATTTCTGCATGCACTGGGAAGCCATCATGGACGCGGCTGACATCTGTGCAACAAGTCTGGAGCTCTTCTGGTGGCCTGGGTCTTGTGTGGGGGATGTAATGACTTAACCTAAAATCAGAATGGAAAGCAAGGTTAGCTGAAGCTTTGCAAGGCGAAAATAGCAGATGATCAAAGAAGAAGAGATGTGTGCAGAAGGTCCAAAATGTGGAAATTGTGAAGATCAAGTGTGAGAGGTCCCAAGATTTCCAGGGGCTGTTTCATGATGGATTTTATCTCCAAGCCATGTGGAAGAAATCCCATATTAGAGCATTAGGGCTGACATAAAAAACTCTGTAAATTGGATCAAGAGTACTTATGAAATTTTGAGGAAATCTGATATGGAAGTAATTAGGAAAATAAGTAATAATCAGAAAATCATTCACTGCTTATAAGGATGTAGGTATGTATATATGTATATACGTGCTGCTCCTTATCACATAGAACATACAGCTCTCAAGACACCTGTGCTCTTCCTAGTCAGCCAGTCCATGAAAATATCAACAAATATAATCAATCATAAAATATTCAATTTCTATATCTTAGCCCTTTCTTATTTCCCCCTTTCTTCCCACCATTCCTGTAATTCTTGTCCTTCTAATAGTGCAATTGCAGTTCAACATTATTTAATACATTCTGTGCTTTCTCAAAAGGCTTGCATTTAGGTCTTGGAGTCCTGCAGACCATGAAAGTTTCTTAAATTGGCAGTTGGGAGCGTTTCAGTCGTAAGGGGAGAAGACATGAAAACTTCAATTTTAATTCAAATGTGCAATCTGGTGGAGGCATTTCCACACCTGGTTAAGTAAGGCTTCAGTGAAACCATGGGGCAGGACTTGTGCTCATGCTATGGGCGCTAGGAACTGTTAAGGTTAGTGAAAAAAACCTACTGAAAAGTGACATGCTTCATGTCAAGAGGTTTGGCCCCTCTGAATGGCTGCAGGTGAGGGCTCAGGCCTGCAATTGAGTTACTGCAGTTTAGCGGGTTACCATGCATCAGCTAAGCTGCAGAAACAGGCGCGTGTGTCCTCCTCGCCTTTGACAAACGTAAGCTGATTTGACTTACCTTAATCTATTTTCATTGCAGGCTAAATTGAATTACCTCATATTTATGATGGGCTATAAGGGCACTCTGAGAGCGTTATCTGGGTTCAACTGATCTCTGGTAACTTGCTTAGCCATGGTAGCTGGACTGTGGGTATAAACCCTGAGCGGCCTTGCGCTCATAGGAGAGAGCTGACATGAACTTCAGCAGACACAGATTTACAACTCACGATGAAATAGTTTGGGATGTGGTAAGCCATTGATGGAATGGCTGGAATTGGCTTTTATAGGAATAGAGTAGCTGGCAGGGCACTTTCTCAATGGGCTTCTGATTCTGGAATATAGTTCCTTTCCCCTTTCAGAGTCTGTATTGGTTGGAACTACAGCAGCACAGAGGTTTTCTTGCCTTTCCTTTCTTCCTCAGGTTTTTTTTTTCAGGCAAACATGTGGGATGGAGCTGGGATGAGAGCTTTAACTCCCTGTGGGTTTTCTGTGAGGGTGCTTCAGTCGAGTAAATTAGTTTTAAATTTGGTTGTTCTACCATAACCTAAGTATTCTTAACTGAATTGTAAATTTAAATGTTAAGTGTTGCACGGAATGTTTAAATAATTCTAAAAGCACTTGGAGCATGGGATAAGTGCTGTAAAAATCTAAATAAATGAGTAAATTGTTTAACAGCATATGTGGTAATGCAAAATACTACATGTGTGCAAAGAGTAAGAGCTATGCTTGAAATGGTTGCCAGAGCTTAAAATTCCTAGCTACATGCAAAACCTTTTCACATTAACAGGGCTTTTTTTTTTTTTTTTCCACATTTAGCCTACTGTATAACTGTGAGAAGAAGATGAAGTTGGCAGTTTAGACTGTCAAACAGAGGTTTCAGCTCAGCAGTGACGTTCAAAGAGATTAATTTGAACTCGACTGTTTACGTTACTGATCTCGTACCAGCTGGGTTTGTGGCATTAAGATGTCAATAGTACAACAGAATTTAACTAACAGTTTCATCATTGACATCATCTTTTGAAGGTACAGATGATCGCCTCCTTATGTACTGACATATTTCTTTAGGACAGGAGTCTTTATATGCTTTCATCTGGGAGGGTGAAGAAGGAGAGGGAGGTGGGGAGAGAGCCTTGAAATGCAGCTAATTAGAAAATATCCTAGTACATAAGTAGTTTATTTAAGCAAGTTCCAGAGAAAAGGTTTCCATTTTCATATGGCATAAAAAGCTTTATTTTTTATTTTCTTCCAAATTCCACTTCTTTCTTTAAACTGGCACCAAAACAGAGGTAATAATAAACTGTCCTATGTGAATTTGCATTATTATTTTTAGTAGTTCAACCTTGAATGGAGGAGAAAAGCCTCTTGGAAGGGCAGGAGGAATTGATAATGGAGTTTCTTTCACACACCCTCTGCTCGCCCATCCAATAATTATTAGTCAAAGGTAGCTACAATGTCTTTCACTTTTGGTAACTCTTTTGGTCCACCATGGGCTGTACAAGGTTCAAAGTCTGTTAAGATGTCATTGACCTGGCATGCTGATCACTGGTGTTCTTAAAAGGACAGGAAAAGTCAGGGCAGGAATGCTAAAAAGATAAAATAAAGTACAATGCCTCTGGCTTAAGGACTAGAAAAGTTATTTCTTTGGGGGAGATGGTTTCATTAATGAAGCTTACAGCACTGGTCCCTTGTTGAATAGATTTTTCTTCTGTCCCTTGGTGCTGTGAGTCATGGTGGGAGGCACAGGTGAAGGGGAATGATAACATTTTGGGGAAAATAAGTAAAGAATCACTAAATGTGAAATGGTTTTGTTTTACAAAATAACGATACAACTAAATTTGACTTAAGCGTTCTCTAGAAGCCTTTCCTCCTGTTCTGCAGTGGCCGCTGCACCCCCTTGAAACCCTGCGCCTTTGAAGGAAATCACAACGTAATCCCTTGGTTTGGCACGTACTGTCCCTTAATGACAGGCATTACATTTGCACAGTATCATAAATCAAAGCTAGGGGCTGTTTTAAATAGGCTGCAGATGCATGTGGACGTTTGCTAAGTGGCACTTCACTGGAGAGGGGAGGGGAAGCTATCCCGCCGCTGCAGCTCACGGTAGAACAGGGCCAGCAGAGGGGGTTCCCATGTCCACAATGTTTTTGCTTCACCTGGGATTTAACATGAAGACCTGTTTAGCAGAAGGAAATGTTTTTTGACTACGACCTCTGAAGGGTTTAATTGGGATTTAACTGTTCCTATTTTTTCCACTCCATGTGGGAGTCTGGAGCTCTGTTTACAAGGTGTGTCATATCCTCTCAACCCCAGAGTCCTTCTCCCCCTCCTTTCCTTTTATGTTCTGGACAAATAGAGAGAAAGATACTTCTAAAGGAAATGCACATAGAAAAATCTTACTGTCCCTGATTTCGCTGTGAAAACTTTACAACAGCAGTACTGAAAAATCTTCCCCTACCCCTCCTACTTCTTCTAAGAGAACGAAAAAATCCATCAAATTAACACATCAATGAGTTGATTGTAATCTCCTGGGTTCAGTGTAGCACTTTCTAGCCTCTCAGACAGGAGGCCAGCATGATTTATCAATGCAAACCTAATAGCATCAATATGAATCTAACTAAAAATCAATATTTCATTACCAAATTGTTAGTGAGAATGAAGAAAAATTGCCAGAGTCAGAGCATTCTCTAGGGTAGGAGCATCTGGAGTTCAATGTGACAAGATGAGTGATGCATGACTCGGGGCCTGGGGAAGGACACTGGGAGGACAGGCCACTACGTAAGGCCGAAGATTCACGAAGAAAGCACTTTTTTTTTTTTTTTTAAAGCTTTCTCTAAGAAGAAAGAAAATGTCTGAGAAAATAAAAATGGAAGGCATGCTTCTATTTACCTAAACTGATGCAAAGTAGCTCAAACAACTGAATCTGAACAGATTAGTCTCTGCTATGGACACCTACACAGAACTGGTTTCCACAAGAGACAAATGGGGAAAATAAATTCAGTGGTCCAGATCCTGATTTCACCTACAAAGGACAGAAATTTATAATAGCTTTCACAGTGGAAATACTTTGTTTTCATATCCCATGTACCTGAAATTGGATTTGGTAGACTTTGAATTTTCTGAAGTTTCAGATTTATGGTGGATTTGTGTAGATTGCAACTGAAATGTAGACTGAAATCTTCTATGAAGAAGGCAGCAGTACTCAAAATAGTGTGTTTGCTTGAAATGCATCCTAGTAATTAATGTGCTTCTTATTTAAAGAAACAGAGCAAGAAGTGCATGGAAGAGTGCCAAAAATATATTCAAGGCATAACTTTATAGTACGTTAAGTTAAAGGTCTATTCTGGCAGCATGATAAGAACTTACATACTTAGAACTGTGGAAAAATAAGAACAAAAGCTCTGAAATGTAACTGTGATTTGAGATTCTCAGAGAGCCTTGTTATTACTCAGATTCAACATATATTGGAGGATGTTGGTTGGAGTTTTTGTGTCCCAGTACCTTTAGTTCACTTGGGATATCAGAAAGTTATTTGAATGTATAACAGCTGCTGTACTGTTTAACACCTGCATCTGTCTGGGTTTAGAACAACCATGTCATGGGACTTACGGAGTCCTCAGCAGTTGGGGTTTTGTAGTCTTCTGAGGGGAAGAGTAGCAACCTTTCTGCGACCCTTAAATCTACAGCTTCTGGAATCAGATTATGGGTGACCCTCTCAGTTTTTAGATTTTGAAGAAAAGCATTTTAGATCTTGCACTGAGAAAGAATGATCAAAAAGTGAATTGCAAAGGCTTGGAAACCAGGAAAAAACCCATAATCTCTCTAAAACTACTGTGAAAAGAAAACAAAGTACTAGTTATTCTTTGTTCTCTTTTTTTTTTTTCAGTCTAATGGAGGCCTGCAATGAATAGTCCTGAGGTTTCTCTAGTTCTTTTGTGTCCTTATTTGGCTAAGTCAGCTCCATATGGCTCCAGTCAACATTTTTTTTTTTTTAGAGGGAGAGAAAGAGAATTTCCAGGTTAGTTGAACTTATTGCTTAGAATAAAATTTCTCCTAGCCCCTGTGTTTCTAATTCTGGCAGCCTGTGATACATCACTAATCTCTAATTCCCTTACTCCCTAGGAACTGTCATTATTTTACGTATTGACTAATACAGTTGTCTCGGGGTAAATTTCCCCTGAAATCGAAGTTTACTTCTTGCATTAGAAGTGAAGCCTACTCCCTTTTATAAATGACAGACTCTTTTTATAACTTTGAATGTACAGGAAGCAGTCACACCAGAAATGTGTGGGATTTTGTTTGTTTAGGTTTATGTTTTTCTTTTCAATTAGGTATTACCTGTACTTAAGGCAGAGAAAATTGGAAGGCTAAATACCTATGTCATGATTTCAAGCTTTTTTTCTGAAAAAACTCTGATGGAACCTGAAGGTATCAGTAAACAGGAAAGTTAGTGTCTCTGTTATAAGGAACTTCTTAAAGGTTTTAACATCAATAAAATGTTCTTTGTTTCCATTATAAATTTATGTAGGCTCGACCACTGAATGAAAACAGCATTTTATTTAAATATAGAGACATTACAACAAATACTTTGCAATACAATAAGTGAACACATTATTTAAGCAGGCATGCCATGTTAACTGAAAATACCCTTAAATATATTTTAAATGTAAAGATGTAAATAATACTGCCCATTCAGCACCCCAAGCAGCTCAACAAAATTTTGAGGGGTAAATAATTTTCTAATCTGTATTGATTCTTCTCAAATGGTTTACACTTCACAGATTTCTTCCTTTATAACATTTGTTCATGCCTCTTCTGCAATAATCACAGTAAGTTTTAGTTTGTGTTGTAGTTGAGAATTTGATAATGGAGCCTTTTGCCTCCTGTGCTGGTTTGGGCTGGGATAGAGTAAATTTTTGTAATGGGAGCTGGTATCAAACTGTGGTTTGGATTTGAGCTGAAAACAGTGTTGATGACCAAGGGATGTTTTCATTGTTATTGAGCAGAACTTACAAAGGGTCACAGCCTTTTCTGCTCCTAACCCCACTCCACCAGAGAGGAGCCTGGGAGTGCACAAGGAGCTGGGAGGGGACACAGCTGGGACAGCTACCCCCAGCTGACCCAAGGGACATTCCCATGGCGTGGTGCTCAGCACGCCATAGATCACCATGATATATGGGAGAGAAGGAGGAAGGGAGGGATGTTCAGAGTGCTGGCATTTGTGTTCCCAAGCCATCAGTATGGGTGATGGAGTCCCGCTTTCCTGGACATGGCTGAACACCTGCCTGCCCATGGGAAAGAGGTGAATGAATTTCTTGTGTTGGTTTGCTTGTGTGCATGGCATTTGCTTTACCAAGTTTTCTCACTTTTACACGTTCAATTCTCTCTCCCATCCCACCAGGGGAAGTGAATGGTCAGATGAGTGGGGCTCAGTTGCCACAACAGCTCCAAAACCACAAATGAATTATTGTTGGAAAAAGTGAGACAGTAACTTTACTTCCACGTAAGACAGTAAATGGGGGCAAACATATGTCAGACATAAAAGGGGAATATTATATTTATTTACTAACAATTGACATCTTTATTAATTTGTATGTCCCACTTCCTGTTGGTACTGTTCTTTCTCATACATGTTGAAGTTTTTCTTTTACTTGAAGCCAGTCTGGAACTGAGTGACACCTTTGCTGCTAGCGAACAGCTTAAAAATGGAAGACAAGATCCAATCAGACAGACTAATTAGGGTATCCAGTGAGGATAGAGCCTTGAATATTCACTGCGCTTTTTCTGGAAATACAGAACAGTGCAAATGCTGGCTCAGGCTGATTGAGACAGTCTGCCAACCAATCATCCTTAGTGATCAGTGAAAAAAAAAGAAAAATATTAGAAAAGTAACTTCCATAAAAGTTTCAGAAACTGCTTAACTTAAAAACTATCACTCTTAAATAAATGATGTAGCACTAGCAACTTTCTTGATTGAAAGACTGAGTTTATACTAGCACCTTGCATAATCATTTGCTGAAGTTTTGCAAGGGGAAATTTCATCCAAAGGTCAATCACAGAGGCTGAGCAACAATAGAGAATGATAGAGGACAGCCATAAGAATGGAAGACAAGCACACCCAGTGGAAAGAAATGTCTTCTGGCATTTTTGCTCTTGAAACTTCAAAGCAAATCCTGAGTAGATTGCTTTTACTGTTTGGATGTTATTTGTCTGTGCTTAGCAGGTGCATTGGTTTGCAGGTGCAAACTCAGTGCCTCTGTGGGTGTGTCCCAGTCAGATGTTGATGGGGAATCAGAGAAGCACCTTATGTCTCTGTGCTGCCTGCTTTCCTCATTTGCACGGTCTGGGTAGGTAGAAGAATACCTGCTAGGGTTTGAATTCAAATGTTAATATCAAAGATGTGTGATGACAGCATGACCAACGGAACTGTTGGCATTTTATTTCTCATTGCGTCAGCAGTGCATCTTCTGCCTGCCTTCGATCCATCCTTTTTTTTTTGGACACCACCATATAAACCAAGCAAGTATGGAAGAATAATTTCTTATGCTTGCATTGGCTTCAAACCAGTCGAGTTATGACTGCAGTCACCCTTTTCAGAGGCATTTGAACACTTGATGTTTCTGTTCCTGTGGATGTGCACAGAAAATAAACACTAGGCCCAAAGCAGGAATGAACTGAAAGGTGGATTGATCTCCCTGTTATAACTATTTGAAACTTGCAGGGATGGAAAACTTTCAGATTTTCCCTTTTGAAGAAGGAAGAAGAGCTAATATTGGAAAATGTACAGAAGCACATATTTAGCAGTAATGGCTAATCATAGATATTGGAAGCTGTAATGTGACTCACAGACATGCCATGCAAGGAGTAACTTGTAGCCACCCTGCTCATTTAACATTTATTATTTGCTTTTGTACCCACAAACAAAAGCAGGGTTCTAACCAGCAATATCTGTGCTTCTCTGATCTGCCTTTCAGTGTTGCTTGTGCAGTGGGTAAGCAAAAGGCCAGCTGAGAAGGTTTTCCTCTATAATTATTACACTTCATGATATGATAGAGTCCTTGACAAGAGTGTTTTACAGAAGGAGTAGCTAAGTAGTAGCTAAAACACTGTGTTCTCTAAAGAGTAAATGCTTTGGTACACAGCCAAGTTTCTGTTTAATTACAAAGAAGTTGGAAAGAGACATCCATCCTGGTCTAATAAAGCAATTGTTCATTTCTTTTAGAAAATAATGAGCAGAAAAACTTTATTACAATAGCTAAAACATTTGGCAATTTATGTATTTATTTGCATATTTGCAAGGCTTGTGGGTAAAATAGACACCTGCTAAATGTATGGTGTGACTGATGGTAAAAATGGGTTCTTTTCACAGGTTTGTTCTTTACAACCAAGTGGGCTTAAGAATTTTGCCATTTACATAACACAGCGTAAATTGTTTCACAGTAAATCTGCTTAACAACTTTATTTATGGAAGAATGACGTGCATTTTCTATGACACCTAATACTTTGGGTTTTTATTTTGTCAAAATTGTTGTTTTACTCCCTTCTCCCCTAATTATTTATAGTTAAGATCTGTTTAGGCTCTTTGTCTGAAAGGTAAGTTTCAATAGGATCCTGTTATAGTGTAGAATTTTGTGTTTGAAGTATTAATGTGTGGCACTTCTATGCAATGCTTTTTATTTATTCTCTTCCTGCAGGCTTTCAGATGCAAAATAACATGAGATTTGGCCTTTTTAAAGTATTTAATTGCCGGGATGGTGAATCTGTCATGAAAAATCAGGAGACTTATATTATGCACTCCTTTCTTGCCAGTTTAGACATACAACCATGCTTCCAGCTCTCCTTTCCATTGGTGCATAATAGATTTGTTATTTTTATTGTGGCAAGACTCAGGGTTTGCATATAGGGTCTGGTTGGGGCAAACATGGGAAAAAAACAGTGAAAAGACATTAATTCCCAATCTCTCTGGTCTCTGGCCTGGGGAAAATTTTGCCTTTTTTTCCTGTATCTGCTTAATAGTTACTGCTGCAGTAAAGTTGGGGGATGTGCTTTGGATACTTCCTTGTGCAAAACCCACTTGGAGAACAAAATAACCCCAGCAGGAGCTTTTCTAACACCCTTGAGCTTCCTCTTCTCCCTGCCCTCTCCATGGGCAATTGGCTGATGTGCATTTACATACCAGTATACATGAACTGTCACCCACCCGTCCCCACGTGCACATTCTCCCTAGCTTGTCCTAGCCCAGAAATGCCTGGGGTTTTGTTGGATACTTATTTGCTTTTGTTTTTTCCCCCCTACTTCTGTGCTTTCTGTCAAGTTCCTCTCTGTTTGTGGCAGGTCACAGTGGGCTTCTTCGGCAGTTGTGAGTTACGCCCTCGAGTTCTTTGTTTTGTTGCTTGTTCTTTTGGTATGACGTGGTCTTTTCCAAGGGCTTGTGAAAGTCTACAGTGAGTAGTCAGCTCCTCATTGGTACTTTGTATACCTGTCCTCAGGGATGGCTTATCCTCTGGAGTACTGGAGGAATTCAGTGCTGCCCAAGGAATTACTCATAAAGATTTTGCAAACTGATCAGAGCTTCAGGTGGAGGTTGTAGGGGAAATGCTGTGCTGGGAAAAGCCTCTGACCATGCTTAGCATGGACTAGAAGGGTTTTCCTTCTTTCCCTCAAGAATTTTCAAGTCTTTTAGCTATTTTTAATCCTAGGCTTTTATTTTTTTCTAATGTCTACTAACAAACAGAACCTCTTCTTAAAAAAACTAAGGGATTCTGTCAGAGGTTTCTTTTTCCTTGAGAGAGTGAATTAATCTGTGCTAAGGTCAGTGCTGCCCTGCCTGCATTTTACTGCAAGTAGCCAAACAATAAACTTAAAAAACAGACTGGTCCTTTGGTCCTTCCAAACCAGAGTCAGCTATAGGGCTACTTGTTTTAGGCAGGTGAGATTGCATAGTTGCATGGATCCCAAGGGATGAGGGCTTTGCTGCTTTGCTGCTCTTTGTAGCTAGTTTATACTGTTTAACTTCTTTGCTGCTATGTGCAATTTAGCACGGAACTACAAATTCTACTCTGCTAAGTTGGGATAAAACCACTGCTACTCATGGATGGGTAAGGGTGGAGCCTGAGATGAGTCTCATTTCTGACTTCTACAGTCCAGTTAAGTGATTTATCCAACACCCCTCTTTAGTGGACTGGAGGGAAAAGCTTGAGATTTCTGTAGGAGAACAGTATTTACTGTTCTAGCCTTTGTGGCATATAAATGTACAGGGTAAAGAGGAATACATACTTTCAATTCTACAGATAAAAAAAAATGTTTTAAAGGCAAAGTATTTTTTACAGTCCCTTTGACTACCATGAGGATTAGATGCTTTGTTGCTCTGAACATAGGATGTTAGTCTAAATTTCAGAGGTACTCGATGCACATTACAATTTTTACTCCTACTTTCTTAGTTAATTTAGGCAAGTCACTTTAACCATAGTGTTAACCACCTCAACAACTATTTTCTCCCTGTCAGGGCTGCTTGTCTGGAGCTGCTTTCTTTATCACAATATTTGTTCACCTTGTGGAAAGTAGTTGCTAGGAAAGACAAATATCTTTGCTTTGCTCCTAATGTACTGACTTCCACACAACTCTGGCTGGGAGTCAAGTGGTATAGGAGCAAGAAGTTATGTGGATGGACATATTTTCCATAGAAAGAGAATAACTATTGAAAACAAAATGAAAAAAAACCCAATACTTGCCATAACAGTAAGGCACTGCAGCAAGATGTGATTTTGTGGCATAAGCATCATGTCTAAGATATTTACTATCCTTGAGGACACAAGTTAAAATTTAGGCAGAATTGGCTTTGATCTTCACTCCTGAATTGTAATAAAATGCACATATGTGTTTTTTGCATATTTAAAATGTAAAGCATTTTTGGACATGGCATGGTTCTTCTGTTTAAGAGAAAGCATACAATGGACAATAGAAGATAAAGACTTTGTACCATATATTCCCCCTGCCCCTGCTTTTCCTGTTAACCTGGCAGTTTTCTGGCCAAGGAGTGTGCAAAGTGATTTGAACTGAAAGTCACTGTTTAGGTACAGAAATATGGACACATTGGCTGTTTGGGGAATGGTCAGGAAAAAAGAGAAATCTCTAATCTACTGTCGTCTCTATCCACTTACCTCCAAATTCAAAATGAGGGAGGGGAAAAAAGCCCTTTCCAATTCATCTTAATAAGATGACACAAGTTGGCAAGTCTTTATTTTTATTACTCTGTCTACTCCAGCATCCTCAGCTAGAAGTCAAATTGTTGGCACAGAAACATCCACTTTTCTTGGTCTTGTTCCACTCTTCTTCCAGCTTGAGGACTCTATACGGGATTAATCTAAAGGCAGAAAAAAAATTAAGCAAAGCAAAAATAATTAAGTTTGAAAGAGATATTTCCCCCTCCTTCTGCCATTCCTTTGCTACAAATGTGCAAACATTTTTCCCTACAGTGGGAGGCTGAGAGGTGCTATTTGCTTTACTGGAATATAACTTCTCCCCATCCTCTCCACTCTGTTTGCCCCAGTCTTAAGGGCTGTCATTAAAGGCTACCTTAATGTTGCTGGAGTCCACTGTTGTTTTAAGCTAATCTCGGGTATCAGCTAAAGCCATCAAATCAACCATGTGCTGCTCTGCAGTGAGTCTAGAGGACTGCGCTCCAAGTTTCTCAGCCTTTTTAATTTTTATCTTTTGGTCTTGTTTTGTTCATGACATATTTATGACCAGTGGGATTGAGATGAAAAGTCTTTATGTACATACATGAACAAAATCAGTGCTATACTATTTTTTCTTCTTTCTTCTAATGATATTTCATTCCAACAAGCTCTTTCTATCTAGACAGGGTTCTGCTTAATTAGATATTTAAATGATTGGAGCAATGCTGTTTCTTTAACTCCTAACTGCAACAAACACATAGGAAACACACTGTTGGCGGCATTTAATCAACAGCAGTCAATTTATCATTTTCACAGTTTTAGTGAGTGGTTATGAATCACTAAAATCACAGGTATTGTAGATGCAGCGTTGTGGCACTATCATTAACAAATATACAGTGCACAGAGGGATGACTTGGTAATTGAGTGGGACTAATAAGAATACATCATTTAGCTGTATGTGACAAACTGTGCCTCAAAACACAACCATGGAAAATTCACGTTTTGCTTAATAAATAAATTACACAGCCAATGTATTATACATAATTTGTGTCCTCATGGATTTGAATGATATATAATGCATACTCCAAGTCATTTATTTATTAAGACTAACTATATATATTGTAGGTGGGGAATTTTAAACTCTAGAGTAAGACCTGAATAGGTAGCTGTTACAACTACTGAGTTTGATTGGGCAAATGAGGCTGTGCATTTGGAGAGCATTTGGAAGTAACTTCTTCAGTAATGGAAAACAAAGAATTTTTTCAATAAAAGGAAAATACTGATTGCAACAAGGAGCTTTGCTGCATTTGGATAATAACAAACACTTCATCTGTAATGTTTTGAAGAGGCAGTTTTACACTTGTGGGCATCTAGGCCAGTTGGCCAATTCAAAGAAGATAGCAAATAAAAAAACTGACCCTCTTGAGAATCTTGGATAAGTAGTAGATGAATATTTGACCCATAGATCCTCTCAAAATACTTTTCAATAGGTACTCTAAAGTTTTCCAGCTAGCACGCTCTGCAGCTGGCCTACAGCATTTTGTTTCAAGAATTCCACAATTCTCTACTTAAACTACTGTCTTGTCCAGGTTCTCTGTTTTTTTTGTTTGTTTCTTTGTTTTTCATGGTGCCTAGCAACTCTGATTTAATTTCAGGAAATGTTTGTTTCCTTCTAGCAGATTGACTAAAGTGTAGTATTTTGTAGGACCCTTCTTATAACATGTAAATTTGAATAAACTCTGGAAAAGTAATCTTTTGAAATTAAACTGTTTTTATTTTAAAATATCATTAATGCTGTGAATCTCCAACTAAAAAGAAAGAATAAGTACTAAAAAATAGCTCTTATCAAGTTGCATTGGATAACATTGATCAACCATCATTTCAGCTGCACATTGAACAATGTCATATAGAGTCAACAATTTCCACCTAGAGTTTCTCCTGAAACATTACCTATAGACTGCATAAATCTGCATGTAAGCAGGTTTTTACAGGGAGACTAGAACAGTCCTTTTTCTGACATTGGTGGAAAAGGTTGGCTTGCTAAAAAGAACAAGCTGTACAAAACCACCAAGAGTAACCCAGGCTAATCTGTGAGATGAGGGAACACTAGCTCTGGGAATATTGTCAATGCTGATTTCTCAGCAGTTAATTATTAAAAAAAAAGCCAAACTCCAGCAAAACAAAACAACCCTTTCTTTTCTTACTCCAGAACCAAGTGGTTTTGTTGCTTTTTTTTGCATCAGATATTTGTAACCAGTTGTGAAACCTTACTGTGATTTAAAATTGCCGAAGCTTTATCCAGATCTGAATTTCTTCGACACAGCAGGATTGCCTGAGATTTCTGTTCTACTTTTGAGGAAAAAAACCTCAAAACCAAACAAACTACCAGATTTAACTCTTTATATGAATCAGGTTTTGGCTTTAACTTAAAACAAACTTCCCAAGAGGAAAACTTCTGTGAATTTGCTTCGAGCAAGCCCAGGCTGAGTCACTCAACACACAACCTTGAGCTAGTACACATCTACAAGCAATAAACAGAAAAAAGTTGATTCTTTCTGGTAAATTATCCATCGGGCTTGGGATGTTATTATGCTTAGAATTTAAAGTGAACTGAATAACATAAATTGGATAAAAGAAAAGTGCAATATTGAGAGAGCCAGCTTTCCTCACATAGTTTCCTTTCCTGGGCGTAGTTTCCTTTTTGGAGATCCAAAGCAACGTGTTTTCAAGTTTTGAATCCTACCCGATAGGCAACGTTCAACAGCATGTGTAACACTGCCTTGGGTGGTGCTTGCTTAGCTGCTGCAGCAGCCCAAACTCGGAGTATAACCCTTCGCATGAGGAGGTCAGGTAGCTGTCAATTCTCCATTACTTGTTTCATCCTCAAATATCGTACTAGGAAGATATTCAGTCCAAGTAATTTCTCCTTTTTTAAAAGTTGAGTATTGGTCACTAAACTACACTTTTCACTGCTGAAGGGACAGCAGAGACCTGGTAGCTTCCTATCACCTGCTTGCTCAAAGAGAACCAGACAAAGGGAAATACCTTAATATCTACGAGAATATCAGCTTTCACATCACAAGTGAAACCAATGTGAAGCTTACAGCTATTGATCCGTTGTAAAGTATGACTAAATGGATAACATGAATTTCCTAGCTTCCCAGAAAATAAGAACAAGGCCTTTGGAAATTTCACAACCTGGCTGCATATGGTATCAGCCCATAGGATCATTGACTTGTTTTCTTCAATGGAGTTGCATCTTACTGTAGAGCAGGCTTTTCATCTTTTTTTCTTCTCTGGGATCAAGATGATCTTACAGTTGATTTTGTAGCCAACAATTTAAATTCAAATTGAAGCGTGATTATATTTGTCAATAATTCAGTACAGATTTCAGCCGCTATTTCTTCCCCAATATCTATCTCCAGTGCTTTGGTGTTTTTCTTTTGGCCCTACTGTACTCTTTCTTTCTCTCCCTTTACTACAAAGCCACTAGAGCTGGAAGTTCTAGAGAAATTCTACTAACTACTAGTTACCTTAAAAATATCTTTCACCTGATGAAAAAGAGCCAAAGTGCTAAATTTTCACATCAGTGCGAGTATTACACATACTGACCCAGCCTGGTGTTCACAAGTAGTGGGATTGGGTTGCAAAAACGCTGTATGCCCTGGCACTAAATGTGGTCTGAGGGTAAATGACAACTGATCTTAACTGTCTGTGAAAGAGATGAGTGAAAGTGTGGCATGCCAGTGAACTTGTTCACCTTCTTTTCCAGTATTTTTTGGACAGCTTTCAGCTGCATCTGTCTGCTTCCTCCCAGCTCTTCTCAAAGAAAATAGCAAGACTCAGAGTAAGACACGGAATTAATTGCAAAGCATCATCCCCTCTTTTAATGCTTGTAACAAGCCAATGAGCACTGAAAGGACCCTTGGTATAATAATGTGTAAAAAAAATATATATACTGATTAAGGCTGCTGGGTAATAAAACGTCCTTGGTATAATTTGAGTCATTTCTCTTTGTGGTTCTATCATTAACCCTACAAGAGCCAATGCCTGCATTTTGGTACACTGTCTTCTAAGTCTAGCCTTTCTGATCTCACACAATTAAACTTATGCTAAGAGGACTGCTAGATAAAAATGCAGTCACCGGGATGGTTAGGCCCCTGCAGTCACCAAGATGAATTAAATAATTTAAATTGACCTAGGGGCCTGTGTGTAGAATAATCCTCCACTTAGATGACCCACTGATTCTTAACTCATTTCTAAGTCTGTATCCAGTCAATGTGAAAGTGTTAATGTTCCTGTATCACAGTACACTGATTACACTTATCTTTTTCATACCCAATAACCAGAGACAATGATTATATTATTCATAAGATATTTTTACCTGAAGTAATAAAGCATGCAGCTTTAGTTATTATTTCCTAATCTTTTTTTTTTAACTGTACTTTTTTTCTCCAGCCCCAGGGATAACCCTACAATTTATATTAAAAAACATTCTTCGCTTGCACACCTTTCTTTTTTTATCTCTGTCTGTGCAAAGCTGGAAGAATTGTATCAGCAATGTGTTTATGTGAACATTCTTGTAGCTTTCAGGGGATACTATCCCTGCAGGGCTGGCCAAAAATTACTTTCTTTTTCAATTGAAAAATAAAATTGGAGAGGGTTAATGTGGGAGAAAGAGGCTTATATCAGCATGTCTTGTCTTACCTTAATCAGGTAATACACAAGGCAAAAAAGTCTGACATGTCCACAAACAGTTACTGTGCTGCCTGCCATATGCTGCCCTAGTGTTCCAGATGGACGGAGAATCTGTGAAAGTCATGTTTCATGAGCATTCCCTTCAGGCTCCCAGGAACCTCCAGGACACAGCTGGAGAGATGTATGCACACACCAGTGTGGCAGTGTGGGGGGTGTGTATGTGAGAGAGAGAGAGAGAGAGAGAGAGAGCATTGATATTTGGTAGGCAGTGAGGCTGGTTCTAAATAATTTTGAGACAACTAAAGGGCAGGGGGGAGTGATGTGGAAATCTTGCATTTGACTTCATGTGGCATGCCAAGAAAATTTCCAGGTGCGATTTCTAGAACTCGTTTGCTCTCAAATTCACCAATAGGTGAGACTTTATTTCATTTTCAGGAGTGACACCACATATTATGCTACAGAAAGATGGAACAAATGTACAGGGAAGAAATGAATGGGTCTAATCCCTGCCCCAAATAATCAGACAGGAAAATTGGAAAATTGTTTTCATGCATCTTTGCTCTCTAGTGTTCTTTGTAGTAAAGCACTTCTGACCCAAAAGCTGAGTGAAGCTCCCAATCTTTCTGCAAGACCATTAGCAAAATTTGTATGTACATTTAAATAGCACCATCCCAGTGTTCCTCTCCTCTGGGACTTGCACATGTATTATATATCCTAATTATTGTTCACTGCAGGAGGATTTTTATCAGGCCACAGGTATTTGAATATAAGTTGTATTTAACATGACTGCTAGGAGTTGTTGGTTCCATTAAAATCTATGCATGAATGATTTGGAGTGAGCCAAAACATAGAAACCTGACCATTAACCTGCTTAACCCTGGGAACGCATGGCAAAGAGCTTGAGCCAGGCTTTAAGGCACCCCCCACTTCTTTAAATGCTACAACTGTCCTCTCTTTCCACCCTGCAAGTGGTCCAAGGAGGTCTGCTTTTCACTTGGCCCCTCCCTTTTTCTTTTTCCTTCGTGCGCATGAGCACTTGGAGTCCATCTTCACCTTCTAACAGGAGGGCACAATTCAGAGGAAGGTGTGCTCCTCCTTCTGCCTTCCTCTCCCAGCTGTGCTGCAAGACAGTCAAGTGAAACTCCAGTGAACTGAAACCCCAGACTGATTCTAGATGGCCCCACACAAAAGCAAGGGAGCCCTTGGTTGCTGCTCTACATAACCACATTTCTATGTATTGGGCTATCTCCCCATTTCACCGCAGGTCTAAAATTATAGGTCGAGGGCTAACTGTAGGAAGCAGCTGATATGGTAGGAAGACATTCACAACTTTTAAGTTATACTTACGGTTATTTCTTAAGGTGTGCTTGAGTCATGTAATTTTCTGGAAAATAGATGGCCATGACCTTAAATTAAACTTGAGCTAATTGAAATTTCTTGGCCAAAAATAGGCTTCTTTTCCCAAAAATTTCCCAGCTATCTATGTTCTTATACAGAACCATAATATAGAAAAACATGCAGTTGTTGAGTGACCCTAACCCTTACCGCTCTAGACACAGTCTGATCTTTTCAAATGATAGTGTTTTTACAGGTGATGTTAACCTAAAGGCAAAACACAACACAAGTTCTTTGTATTACGCAGATAATCAGTGATGTTTGTGAGGTTATGTTCTACATGGGTGGCCTGATTGACCACAGCAAGTTTCTGTATAAACTCCAGGGATAAAAAAGTGAAACCCTGCTCTGGAAGATAGTAGTTGCTTTTCCAAATTATGAAATAGAATAAATCTATTTAAATACATTGCTTACAACAACCACCTGCAATTTCTCTCATGCTGGGATACTCACAAAGCTCTTGTTCATGGGTAGAAGGTGACTCTGGACTTTTCAGGTAAAAATGCTTCTGTGCACAGAGAATTTATATATTTTTGCTTGGCAGAGATTCCACAAATTTGTACCAGAAGTAACAAGGTTTTACTCAGGTTTTAGGCATTAGCAGGAGAGCCCTGTGCACCCTGAGACCTTCCTTCCTTTGCTGGGCATGTGGTGCTGGTGGCAATGGCAGCTCATGAATGGCTTCTCACTCTCCATGGAAGAAACAGCCCAAAGTGAGAAGGAAAAAACACCCCATAAAAGCTCTAGTTCAGAGCTGGAGTAGCAGGTAGTAGGGAAAAGCTAATTCAGTGGGGCAGAGGCTGGTGAGAGGTCACTGCATGTTTTGGTTGCCAGGGTCCTGAAAGCATCCGCAGCCCTGCCTGTCCCTGCCCAACCCCAGGGGTCCCCCTCACCTGCCCGTGGCCCAGGACCCCATTTCAACCCCCAGGGCGGTCAGCCCCTGCCCCAGGGATGCTGCACCAGGGCCAGTCTCCACCTCCCCATAGCCTGATCCTGCCTGGCCAGGGACCCTGAGCCAGGCCCACCCATGGACCCACGGTCTGGACCCGCCTTTTCCAAGTCCCCAAGGAGGTGCTGGTGCCCAGGGATGGGGCTGCCCTGGCTTCCCAGTTCCCGTTTGGGGGGTAGGATGGGTCCTGGCTGTCAGGATCTGCCCTGACAGACCCCCATGGGAATCCCTTACTGTCCAGGCCCCAGGGAGCCCTGACCTCCCCCTATACACACACCTGGATTATTTTGTCTTTAATTCTGTATGAAATCAACACATCCTTTGGTGCAGATATTACCAGCTGACATAGGAATAGCAAGGTAATATCCTGGCTGTTTATTTCTGTAACTTGATCATATTAGCAGGGATATTATTTTAAGACTAGAAAAAAACCCAAAAACATCTCAATGCAACCTTCCATTCATTCTCATCAGAGAAGAAAAGGCCTTGGCCTCATCCCCAGCAAGCTGTGCCCTCATAAGGCACTGTAGCCTCTGCCTTTCTTCTCTCCTTCCAGGGCTATAAATTAATATCTCATCATTGACCATAATATGCCCTGTAACTCTGTTTATTATTACTGCGTATTTTAGACAGGTGGTAAGTATTGGCACTTTTTATTATGCTGATAAACAATGTCGGACTGCCAGGTGAAATGTGTTGTCGGGGTGATTTCTCACTTCCCTGTAGCCTCCCATGGATTTCTGCCTGTGCTAAGGGAGTGCAGAGCTCTAGTGGATCTGCCTTTTGCAGCATCCCTTTCCCTTCTCCTGCGGGGATAAGCCAATGCTGTCACTACTTTCCACTGCATGCTTTCAAAGGGCATAATGCCACAAACGCACACAGCTCTTAGGAAACCAAGCACAAATACAAGTGCTTTCCCTCTCTTCCAATCCTTGTTTCCCTCATAATTGTTGCTGCTCTCTCAGATCCATTCCTTTTACTGTGCAGCAGCATTGGAAGTCCTGCCCTAATGAACTGCTGTTGTTTCCGAGATCTGGAATGGGAACACAGCGTAGGGTGACCAGGAGATGTGGATATATTTGGCTATTTATTGAAAAATCCTTAGGCACGTATAGCCACTGCTACTTATGTGGTGCTGCCTGACATGTATCAGATTCACACATAGTGCTCACACATACGTGATATTGCCTCAAATCTACCAGAGCCTTTCTCGACTGTCTTTCAATCTCTCTTGCGGCATTGCATCTACTTACCAACTTTGCTTCTCAGACACCTCGCAGCATGTCACAGAAGGTGTGTGTGTGTCTGTGCAGTGCATCTACGTGGAGCACTGTGGGGAGGTACCTGAGCGAGGTGCAGACACCTGGGAGCAAATTCACCTTGATGGTGCTGGTGGCACTAACACTCCTATGTTGCTTCCAGTACATAAATTAGCTTGGCTATGTTTTCCAGGCATGCATTGTATATACAAGTGTACAATGTCCTGTCTGGCACCAACAGCAGCCATTTTTCCTCTGCAACCCTCTTGTCCAACTCAGAGATTAATGTAAATAATTTTATGCAGTTTATTTATAGATCCATTTTTGTTCCACACCTGCAAACCCTAAGCACTAAGTGAAAAAAGCATGAAAAGAATATTGGTTTTCAACTTTACTTAATACTCAAACGTTAACAAAATTCAAGGATTTTGGTTGTTGATATCTCTTTGTTCATATGATGTCTTCGTGCCTATGCAGTCACTCTTTACTGAAATGTGCCATTTTCCCCCTGCCTTTACAGACTGAATCCAAATCCTCTAATCAAAAGGGCTGTGGGAGGGATGTATTCAGTAAGTTAAAAGGTCACAGGAAGGAAATGCTGGTATATGATAACTGACTTTTGTGTTGACTTATTTTAACAAGACTAATTTTGATTTTTGAGAATCATCTGTCTCTCCTCTCCCTCTCCCTCTTCCTCTCCCTCTCCTCACAATTAAGTGCCTGGTAAAATGATGGGGAAGACTATTCTGGCAGGTATCGAAAAACTTCCTCATTAAGGGAAGTGGAAGGGCAGGCACAGATCTCTTCTCTCTTGTGACCAGTAACAGGGGCCAAGGGAATGGCCTGAAGTTGTATCAGGGGAGGGTTAGGCTGGATATTAGAAGAAGATTCTTCCCTCAGAGGGTGGTTGGGCTCTGGAACAGGCTCCCCAGACAATTGTTAACAGAAACAAGCCTAATGGAGTTGAAGAAGCATTTGGACAATGCTCTCAGGAACATGGTGTGATTCTTGGGCATGGTTCTGTGCAGAGCTAAGAGTTGGACTTGATGATCCTAGTGGGTCCCTTCCAACTCAGAATATTCTGTGATTCTGAGTTAAAAGTTGTTGTAGATGGAATTTAAAGTTGATTTTATCTGCTTCATGTATTTTTGTGGCATTTCGGATTTCTTTTCTTTAATTAAATGTACCACCTACTGTCACTGTTCAGGTGGGTAAAGGAGTATGTATTCCAAAGAAATCAGGACTCAGGATCTAAAGTCACAGCATTCTTTTCCTTTCCCATAGGCTATGGCTGTGAAGACTGTGGGGTGTCACAGAACCAGCGTCTCCACAGCATTGTGTGGGACTCCTAATTCCCAGGTCACCTTGCCATGTTGGAAGACAGAGGACTTCCTTTACTCCTCACCCATACCATTTACTTCTGTTTCAGTGAGTATGGCTGTGGTGGCTATGGAGTTTATAGGAGCCAGTACTTTGGATAATAAGAGTTAGCAACTTATCAAGTGAAATACTGAGCAAGAAATATCACAGTACAGTGGTTTCCTGTCCTAGGTGCACATCCTTTATTTGTGCTGCACTAGTGACCATGAATGAAATGAGGAAACAAAGGGATGGCAACAGGTGTGGAGTAGAATATATTATGCACCTATCATGTAGTCTTTTAATCAAGACTTGCTGGGTCTGAAAGCCTCTGTCCAGAAGTGAAGCTCCATACTGTTTTCCTGAGACAGTTAAGCACAGTAGTAATCTCAATAGATTACAAAAAAAGATGGTGAGACACCTATGTCATATGATATGCTAATTAAAAACCTAGAAATAAGATCCAGTCCTAACTCTTAGATCTTTTCATTACTGGGAGAATTCTGCATTGTGCTCCATCTGGTCATGCTGTATGCTTTGGGGAGAAAGATGAACTGATCTGGGCTACAATTATGTCACCTCCTAGCACTTGTCCATTGGTATTACGGAGACATTCTGGTGAGGGATGCAGTACCCTGAATGTGAAATTCCCTGATAACTGGGTGGCTAAAAGCTAGATCTAGATTTTTATGCCAGTGGCCATCTCTATTTAAAATGCAAGATAAATTAATCTCCTCCCCAAACATTATCAGAATCCTGCAGATGGTGTTATTATAAATAAGTTCTGTTTATCTAAAAGTATTAGCATTTAACTCTAGGAGGAATGGTTGTTGTCATGTGTGGTTCAGATCTTTCTAGATGTTAGGGGTTTCTTTTGCCTCCAGCAAGATGAATATACAAAAAAAAAAAA